>JAJHZJ010000369.1:200000-695000 GCA_023548195.1 Bettongia penicillata ogilbyi
AACCCTCAGCCTCTCCAGGACAGGGCAATAGACAGAAAGGCAGAAGTCCAGAGGAAGAAACCTTTGGAAGTCAAATACTGAGAAGTTTTACTTTTTAATCCATCGTGCCAAGAAATCAAGGATAAAGTTCTCATGAGTCCCAGCGATGGGAAATACAGGGCGACAGAAACAACTGGGCTGCGTGACCTCCAAGGTGTCTTCTAATATTGTATTAGTCATTGAAATCCCTTTTCTCAAGTGGAAACCCTTTCATGGAAACAACTTGCCTTTCTGTAGTTTAATTGTTTTATTTTTCTCCAAAATCCCATCTCAACAAATGGAAATACTTCGTCTCTAAATTCTTAGGGCCTAAGATGCCTGTTCTCATTCCTCATGTATTCCTGTTTCATGTTTGTTCTGAATATTGGCAAAAGTATAAGCTCTGACATTCAACTCCCACAGAAATACCCCAGTCTCATGACATCGTTTTCTTACCAAGCTACAAATTGTAGAAAAGAAGAGGTGATCTTTACATTTCTGTTCTCTTTGTACCAAGAAGCAAACTAAAACACTTCCCTACTCCAACCTGAATTGGAAAACTGCTCTTGTAACTCATAAGAGAAAATTGGGTCTAAATAAATTGCAAAGATAATCTCATGGTTTTGAAAAGGAAGAAATAATTACATTTCACCTTGTGGATTAGGTTCTAGTGGAAAGCTTTCAGACTCATTGATTAAAGCTCACGTGGAAAGATGTGGGATCTTTCCAGTGAACAAATACAGAGGAATACTAGTTCTTCATCCCATAAAATAAACTACCTTCTCCCAGAAGTGGAATTCTCTTTAAAATACATTTAAAATACATGTTTCTGAACGTACTCAGAGCAAATGAAACGGTTTAGGTTGCGATTTGTTTTCATATTTTTAGCCATAGTGTGTATTTTCATAAGTGTTCGGATGAATTCATCAGTGTAATTTGAAATCAATCATTATCTGTGTCAGAGTAGTTTGATCCTATTTGATTAGAAACCAGTATATGTGAAACACCTCTTGTGTGAAGATGGATGCATTGTGGGAAGAGAAAAATATGAATCTGTAACTTATGGAAATTCTCCAGGTAACTCAAAGAAAAGTGGGCTAAAATTCTTACATATTTTTTATCCCGAATTTTCTCTCAGCAAAGTAACAAGAACATATAGCTGCCAAACAAGACGGAAGAAAATTACTATGGTTGGACCGTTTTAAATTGTTTTCTATCAGGGCTTCCACCTTCTGTGGCTCATCACTGGGGACCAGTGGCCTTGAGTTCTCCAACGCTATGCCAGTGCAATGAAAACTTTGATAGGGTCTGCCAGCCAAAAAAGGCTTTGAGTACAGAAAGCTTAGGCAAGAGAGGTTTATCAAGTTTGACCATGAGATGATGAATTTTGGCCTAGTACCATTTAGTAAGGCATAAAAGGGGTGCCTTCTTTAGTAATATAAGGACCATTTGTACGCTAACTTGTGTGAAATTGAAGTATGTCCCCCAGAGAAAGATTCAGTCTCCTTGAGATGAGGCATATTGCAGAGATATGTGACCTAGGAATGAATTATTAACCTTCTTGTGAGACTGATTCTGTATCAGAAGATCAGATTTTTCTAATTTTCCAATTTCATACCTCAAATCCTCAGGCGTCCTTAGAAGTAGTGAGATTTCAATCTTCCAAGCTTTCATTTTGGAAACCAACAAATTTAATTCATGGATGAAATTTCCTAAATCTACTTTGACTGCTGTCACTCCAAGAGATCTGAGGGCCTCAGAACTAAAGGAATTGTATTCACATATCACCACCAAACTTCGAGCCAAAAGTTCACATCTACGGTCTCTGCCCATTAGGTCTCAAAGGGTTTTCTTGTATAACATGCCAGTTGTGGATGCAAAATTGAAAGGGAAAAGGTATTTCTGTCTGCCTGATGACCTGCCCTTCACAGTTTGACACCCCAACCTTACCTTCCAGCTCTTTATTTTGATCTTGCCTTTGAGACAGTACCAGGCTCTACCAGACCCTTCCTACTTAATCTTTGATTGTAAGTCCTCAAAAAAGAGGCCTTTGAAAGGAAACCTCTTGCCTATTTCTTGGGGGAGGGGCATAGAATTAAAACGTAGTTTACCAGTAGTCTACAACATCATAAAGTGATTAATAGATTGCTAGAATAGGATATAATTACTAGACAAGAACCTTGGATGTCCAGGCCCTCATTTAATAGATGAGGAAGTCAAAGCCTAGTGAGATGAGGTCCCTTCATGTTCCTCATTTATTCATTTAACATTTCTAGAGCCTCTTATGTCCCCAGGAATGGACAAGGGACATATATTCCTGGGACACGTATGCAAGAGGTAGAAGGCAAGATCCTTTCCCTTGGGGAGAAAGACAAACCTGTGCAACTAGAGGTTATTTATGGTCAATAATAAGTTGTACAAAAGTAGGCACATTTTAAGTCAAGAACCTACTATGTGCCAAGCATTATGCTAAATACTATAGATACAAAATGAGAAATGAAATAAGCCCTGCCCTTGAGGAGGTCATAGTTTAATGGAGTTTGGAGGGAAGGGAACAAGAAGACAAATATGTACAAACAAGCTATATACAGAGTAGATAAGATGGTGTTTGTGCTTTGTTGCTGAAGAAGACCATGCCATCAGAGAAATGACATGACTTGCACTTGACTTTGTTTTGAGGGAGGGAGGGCTGTGCAGGTCACCAGCCTCACTTCTCCTCCAGAGCCATCTGAATCCAGTGACCGATATTCATCAGGATGCCTGGAGATGACCCGGAATGCACTGGGAGACCTTAAATCATTAAAATAAGGCCCTAGAATTAAGAGGGGTTGGGAAAGCCTTCCTGTAGAAGATGGAATTTTAGTTGGGAGCTAAAGGAAGCCAAGAGCGTATGAAGAGGGAAAGCATTCTGAGAGGGGGGAGTTGGTTTGAGAAAAACACCTGGAGCTAAGATAGTGGTCAGTGCCCTGATCATAGGAAAACCAGATGAATGGCTTGAGAATATTTAGCCAGAAAAGAGAAAGTTTAGAGAAGATCTGATAGCTCTCTTTAAATATTTGAAAGGCTGTCATGTGAAAGAGAGATTAGATTTTTTTTTTTTGACCTGTCTGTAGTGGGTCAGCATTAGGAACAATAAGGGGAAGTTGGAAAAAGGCCTATTTCCTCTCAATGTAAAGAAAAGCTTCCTCATGCTTCAGGCAGTTTACAAGTAAAACAGGCAGCCCAAGCAACGCCATGGATTCCTTATCTGTGGAAATCTCTAAGCAGAGGAACACAGTAGAAGGGATTCCCAGTCAGGTCCTTTCCAACTGTGAGATTCTCTGCTTCTGTCAGAGGCTGCCACAGAAAAGTGAAATGCCCAACACCACACAGAAGGAAAAAGTAAGAGACAAGTGATCTGATGTTTGATTGGTTGTAATGAGACAGAGGCAGAGAAACACAGAGAGACCGAGACAATTAGAATGGCTAGAAATGAAATTTCCTTAGCAGACAACAGTTGAAGCCAGTAGTTACTGGTTGTGTTAGGGTGTTGGCAAGAATCTGCTAAGTGTAAATCAAACACCTAAGCAACCAACACTTGGTCACTTCAGGTGCAATAAGTAGGCAGATCGACCAGACAAGTTAGTAACAAGAGGTAGCTGTACAGATCTAAGGTTCTTCTTTTCAGTAAGTATAGAAAGAAAGTATGGGATTCAGATATCCATTTAACCTTAGAAAGAAGGGATGGGATTCACATACCCATTTAACCTTAGAAAGAAGGGATGGGATTCACATACCCATTTAACCTTAGAAAGAAGGGATGGAATTCACATACCCATTTAACCTTAGAAAGAAGGGATGGGATTCACATACCCATTTAACCTTAGAAAGAAAGTATGGGATTCAGATATCCATTTAACCTTAGAAAGAAGGGATGGGATTCACATACCCATTTAACCTTAGAAAGAAGGGATGGGATTCACATATCCATTTAATCTTAGAAAGAAGGGATGGGATTCACATATCCATTTAACCTTAGAAAGAAGGGATGGGATTCACATACCCATTTAACCTTAGAAAGAAGGGATGGGATTCACATACCCATTTAACCTTAGAAAGAAAGTATGGGATTCAGATATCCATTTAACCTTAGAAAGAAGGGATGGGATTCACATACCCATTTAACCTTAGAAAGAAGGGATGGGATTCACATATCCATTTAATCTTAGAAAGAAGGGATGGGATTCACATATCCATTTAACCGCAGGTTATCAGACCTGAAAGGGATTGCCAAAATCGTGTAGTCCAACCTCCTTATTTTATAACTGAAGAAAATGAGACACAGGGAGTTGCTTAAGTGATAGGACAGTGATGGCCCAAGGCAAGATGATTGGAAAAGGAGGGACTCAAACTGAGATTTAATGAGACTTTTGACTCCCAAGTCATCTTTCCAATGCCCCAGTGATCCATTGGAATCATGATAGGTTTGTGTTCCTACTAGTGACAAATAATAATTATGATTGAATAAAGTGAGTGTTGATCTCCCTGCTGAAGGAGGTGAGAGGGATGGAGGACTATTTTTGCACTCTCTATCTTACCCTAGAGCATAAAGTGTTACTTGAATGAATGAAATAAATTCATAAAGAGAACATGGAAAAGGAAGATTAACTTAAAAGGCAGGGGAGATCCAAATCTGTAGCAGTTGGAAGGGTCAAAGAATGTGACAGAGATAAGGAATGGAAGAAAGGCCACTGAATCTTTGGAACAATGTTAAGTTCAAGGTTCTTCCTCCAAAAGAACTTTTTTCTTTTTTTTTCTTTCTGCAGAGAAAGTAGCCTCATGTGCTCCATGGAATGGTAATGAAGATCCACGGGAATCGAAGGATGATAAATTATTGACTTTCTTTAGATGATGATTTTGTTATTTAAAATGTTGAGGAACCAAGAAAGGAAAATGTGATTCTGCATCTCATTATGACCAATTAATAGGCTGATGAAAAAACAAAATCAGAAACCATGGGAAGAATTGACCATATCATCTTAAAGTTCATAATACTAATAATAAAGTTCATAATATTCATAAGAATAAATAACATAATAAAGTTCATAAGAATAAATAATATAATAAAGTTCATCATATTCATCTTAAAGTTCATAACAGATATGTAGGGAGGAGGCTGCATATAGTATGTTGTATATCTTCAATTTTAAGAGAACAATTTTCAAATAATTTAGGACAGGGAGGATCCCAAAGGAACAAATGTAGCTACACAGGGAATTCATTGACCAAGTCATATTTTTTAAAACAATATACAAAAGATGGAAGTAGTGAATAACTGCAAAAGAATAGAAAAGAATAACATGGTTCTGAAAAAGTGGTATCAGGTATGCTAAAGCCCAAAACTTAATTGGGGCTGGCAGTGAATTCTAAAAATGAACTTTAAATCTACATTAGATTAAAGGAAAAATCAGAAAAATTGTAAGGCTGATGGTCCAGATAAATGAGGTAAGTATGGCGAGAGAAAGCTCTTTCTAAATTATGTTTTTGCTACCAAGGAGAATGTATTTCTGACTAGTACATCTAGAATAAATATGGCCAAGAGGGACATGAAACCTAGAAGTCTTCAATGAGCTCAAGTCACCAGGCCTGGAGGAATAGAGGGGAGAGATGAACTAGACAACCCTGCCCACGAGAGAAATCTATAGCTTTTTAGGGGACCATAAATTCCTGGTGAGTTAACATTGCTTTAGGCTACAAGACAAGGAGGAAGTCTTCTGAGGTCTTACTGTATTGTAAGAGGGATAGTCCCAAGGACAAGGGAGGTGACAGTCCCACTCTGACCTGCCCTTGTCAGATGTTCAGAATATTGTGTTCAGTACTGGGCCCCATGTTTTAGGGAGAATGCTTTGTAAAGCAGGACATATACAGGTGAGAGCTGAGGGGACTCAAAACCACCTCCTCCAAGAATCTGAGGAGGAGGGGGACAGGACAGCCCTTCAAGTATGAGTTGCTGTTGTGTGGAAGAGGAATTCAATTTATTCTGCTTGGCTCCAGAAGGGCCTGCAAGTGGAACATGAGTAGAGGTACCAGAGAGGGAAATTTCAATTTAGAGGCAACTATAGATAACCCAGTGGGATAGAGTCCCAGACCTGTAGTCAACATTCAAATCTAGCCTTAAACACCAGCTGTGTGACCCCAGGTAAGCCACTTAATCACTCTCTGTCTCAGTTTTCTCATCTGTAAAATGGGGATAATAATAGGACCTACCTCCTGGGATTGTGTTGAGGATAAAATGAGATAATGTTTGTAAAATGCTTTTAAAAATCTTAGAGTATATGGAAATATGTTTTGCAAAACTTATGTATAATTATGTATAATTGATCTCATACTGCTTGCTTTCTTCAATGGTAGGGAAGGGGCTGGAGGAGTTAGAATCTCTTCAGGTGGGTTGGGACCATCGATGAGGCAGCTGAGTAAGTATATGAAGATTTAAGGTACAAGCTCTCCCTGGAATTCCCCAGCGGCTACACATATAATGCTCCCACTGTGAAATTTGTCACACCTTGTTACCATTCTAATGTGAACATCCAAGGCAATATCTGTTTGGACATCCTCAAGGACAAGTGGTCTCCTCTGGATGATATCAGGACCATCCTGCTATCTATGCAGAGCCTGTTGGAAGAACCCAACATTGGTAGCCCATTGAACACACAATGCTGCTGAATTTTGGACAAAGTCCACAGTTTTTAAAAAGTACCTGCTAGAAACCTACATGAAGCAGATGACTATCCAAGAGCCCTGACCCTGGCTGCCAAATCAACCTTCTTTCATCTTGTATGCATGTGTATGTGTGTTCGTCTATCTTTTTCCCTTCCCCATAACTTGTCTTCTTCCTCTTCTCTCTCCTGTATCAGGACACTTTATCATAGATTATTTTCCTATTCTTTTTTTCTGAAGCTCTAGTCCAGACCTCAACATTAATGTATAAAGTTTTGTTGTTTTTTTAAAAACTAAAAAACAAAAAAAAAGAATTTGGGATTCAAATTTTTTTTAGAGAATATTAAAAATAAAAATTTTAAAGTTTGCTTAAAAAATCTTGAAACAGTATATGTATCATCATCTCAACAAAAGAAAAAACTTCCCCCAAAATTAGTTTTCCAAAAGTAAAATGGACAACCTCAAAAAGTGCTGAAATTCCCAGTTCTTTAAGAAGTGGCTAAATATTTCTTCATCAGAGATGTCACCAGGGGGATTTCTTTTCAAGGACTGGTTGGCCTATATGACCTATAAGATCCCTTTCAATAAATAAATGCAAGAGAGATATGATAAAAAGAAAAAAATTCTACACATCAAGTGGTGAGTGGAGCAAGAGGAATGATCGGTACAGTGAAATTAGTCAGGAAAGTTATTTTGGAAGATGTTTAAGTTGGGTCTTTGCAAGAGGTGATGACAAAAGATTGGCAGAGAAAAGATGAAAGCATCTTCCAAGGAAGCCTCGAGATGGTCATTTAGAAGAGATTTCACTGTAAATAGGAGTGAAGAGTGAGGATCAGGCTGTGGTCAGAAGCCTAGGCTTGAACCTTAGCTCTGCCACCTATCTGCTCTCTGTGTGATGGGCCAAGTGATCTCACCCTTCCTCATCTGTCCAATGAGGGCGTGAGATGGGGTGATCCGAAAGGTCCTTGCCAGCTTTTCATCTAAGATCCTCTGAAAGGACTGATAAAGGAATTTCAATTTGACAGTATTGATAATAAGGAATTACAGTTCCAAGGAGGCAGAGATATGGTTAAAACAACAAGAACCAGAACCAGCATCTAAGATAAACTAACTTGGAGATAATGTGTACGGTAGACGAGAATAGAATGGAGCGTGGGGAACTGGGAAGAGAACGGTGTAACAATAAGATTGCTATTGCAAGAGCCTGGGCTATGAGGAAGGCTTTGGAATGAAGTGGAATAAAGATGTGTCATTGTGCAGGAAAGATTGGCAGAACCCCATTGACCATTTAAATTACTCAAGGTCAAAATATCTCTGTTAAAAAGCTGGAAAACCAAAAGAAAGATGGTGCCACCAACTGTGATGGTGAAGGGGTGGGAGTGAAGGGGGGAATGATTAACTCAGTCACTCAGAGATGATTGTGATAGGTTTTGAATCTACAAAGACCTGTACCACTGCTGATTAAACCACACACACAAAATAATGGATCAAGCAGGTGGTATATTGAACAGAGCACAAAAAGTGCTAAAAGGACAGTTTCTTTGGTCATGTCACCAATGTTACATGCTGAAGATTCCACACATTATAATTATACCAATGCCTGCACAAGACAGAGGAAGACAAGACAGCCAAAAGGCTGGGATCCATCTGAAATGGTGGCTAATATGGTGAGTCATTGACTATACACTGGCTATATGTGAAAGAGGAGGAAATACAAAGAGGTAAGGGAAACTCAATGGAGATAAAAGCTTTGAATAGGTACAAGGGTTTCATCTGGGCCTTTGGCTCCAACTCATCACTTGGAATGATACAGAAGGCTGGGAGAACTCTGAAAGTTGGCCCTGCTCCACAGCTAGGAATGCCTTGATCTGGCTTCATCATCTGTGGTGTCTTACTCCTCCTGCCCGCACTTACCTGACTACATTGGCTAAGTGGTGTATATCCCTAAGTAAAACCTGAGAAGAGCTTGTTCACTGCTCCTGTATCATTAGCTGCTAGAGCTATAGATAAGGTTTTTTGATTTCTTGTAAGATTATGTAATGGTTTCTAAACCAAAGGACTGGCCTTGAAGTTGATACTTCCTCTTGGAGGAACTTCCCACCTCCATTTTGCTGGGATTAGAGTGGGAGGAGGGATGTGGCTCATATGCCAAGAGAGAGGCCTGATGTCTTGTAGGATATATTCAACCACAGCCACCTGCTGAGAGACAGACAGGAGATAAAGATAGACATATAAAGAAAAAGAGACCGGAAGGGACACGGGGAGACAGATATTATAGCTGAGGAAACTGGACACATAAAAGACTTACTATCTACAAAGCAACATAGTGGAAAAACAGTTGAGTACAGCTGAAAGCAGCATATGAGCCTGGTTGTTTGGTAGTTTCTCATTGTATCTGACCCCCATTGGGGGCTTTCTTGGCAAAGATACCAGAGTAGTTTGTCATTTCTTTCTCTAGTTTATTTTACAGATGAGGAATTGAGGCAAACAGGGTTAAGGGACTTGCTCAGGGTCACACATCTAGTAGATGTCTGAGGCCAAATTTGAATTCAGGTCCTCCTGGGTCCAGGCCCAGGATTCTTTTGCTATCCATTGTGCTACCTCACTGCCCATGAGCCTGGATTAGATGGTACAAAGTTATGTGGTGTATTGGCAAAAATGTGGGATTTTGACATTAGAAGAACTTAGGCAAGTCATTTCATTTTCTCTGGGTTTCAGTTTACTCATTTGTGAAATGAGGTCATGAAACATGATCTGGGCAGATCATACATTTAGCATTAGAAGGAAACCTATTTGAAAATATTTAAAATGGAATGTGATTATAAAGATTTACTAGGTCTAAAGAGACTATGAAATAGCCTTCCAAACTGAAGAAATTATAAAGTTAACATTAAAAAACTTCCCAAACAGAAACAAAAAAAGAAGGAACGTATAGTTTAACTTTCTGATTTTACAGATTGATGAGGATATTGACATAGAGTCTACAGACTTCATAGCAGTCACACAGAGATACTGGAGTGGTTTGTCATTTCCTTCTCCAGCTCGTTTTACAGATGAGGAAACTGAGGCAAACAAGATCAAGTGAGTTGCCCAGGGTCACACAGCTAGGAAGTGTCTGAGGTCAGTTATGAATTCAAGAAGATGAGTCTTCCTGATTCCAAGCCTAGTATTCTATCCACTGCTCCACCTAGCTGCCCCTCCCCACTCACCCACCTGCAGATGTTGAATCTTTCTTCATCATCTGAATCCATGCACTTTTTGATTTTTGGTGATAATGCTGGCGACAGAGGTGTCAGAATGCAGGCCCCTAAGTTTGATCTTCCTTTCTTTAGTACCATACCACCTTACAAGTGTGAGGCAACAATGCTGCCGCTGGGCTGCCGTACCCAGTGAAATGGCAGTGTATTTTTCTACCCTTCCCCCAATTCATTCTTTCCTTGAACAATGATCTGGTCAGTCCCCCTTTGGTTCGGATAAGAACGGTTTCAGGCATTGCTCTCCTACAAGCAAGAAGTGACCCAAGATATGCTGCTGATCTAGGTTTCAAGGCAAGGCATTCACCTCGTGGAGAGTATCAGCTTCCCCAAGCAGGAAATACAGACTAGAAAGACTTGTTGCTTACTCATTGTCAGCATTCAGGGGAAAACAAAACAAGAGCTATTTCCAGTTTTTGATTTGAATCAGGAAAGGATGGGGAAGCCAACATTTCCTCCATCCCTGGCATCAGACCTCAATATAGTCACAGAAACCTAATCAGATAGGCCTAAGACGGTGTTGTCTTCTGGTCAGTGGACTGCTTACTTGGAGATTAATTTAACTGGACATTTTCACAGTGAAATTGACTTTGCTGATACAAAACTGCCAAGTTTCATGGTTGACTTGGCAGGGTCACCTGAAGGGGGAAAAAATGGTTCAAATAAGGTATATCACGTTGTTACTTGTCTCAGAACACCAGATCCTTTGTGGTACAAAGGGACTGCTCACCTCTGACTCAAGGCTCCCAGCTTTGCTGCCAATGTACTTGCTGGTGATAAACTTCCCTCCATATCACTCCTGCTCCTTCCAGACCTGGGATTTCCCAGCTCACAAACGTGCTAAGGGGAGACTCGTGGCTCTAAAGACAATGTTTTCCTTTTTCAAAAAATTTCGTAAATGTCTTATTCATCTTAAACTTAAATACAAAGTAAGAAAAGACAAAAAAAGAACATTTCCATGTACACAACAGAACATAAGAGTAGATTCAGTGTAAACCAAACATTTCCATTTCAAGAAGACTATATGTGTATGTATTCATAGGTCCAAGTCTTTCTATGTTTGTCTAAATCAACCAGATCATCATTTCCTACTCTATAGCAATATTCCAACACAATCACATCCTATCTGAGAAACTGTCCATGAAAGTGTTTTCCCCCAATTTTCTACATTCCTTCTGTTCTTGGTTGCACTGGTTTTATTCATACACGAAATTTTAAACTGAAAATAATCGAAATGATCCATTTTATACTTCAACAATGTTCTCACTTTATAATACAGTGCAGGAGTGAGAAATCTGCAGATTTAAGGTCACATGTGGCCTTCTAGGACCTTGGGTGCAACCTTTTGACTGAGTCCAAGTTTTACGGAACAAATACTTTTATAAAGGATTTGTTCTGTGAAGTTTGGAGTCAGTCAAAGGGTAGCACTTGAGGACCTAGAGGGCCGCATGTAGCCTGGAGGCCTCACCCTTTAAGGTCTGATACTGCCGAATCTTCTCTTTCCCCCTCGTTTCTTTGAAAGTCTTGACCTTTTGTTCTTCCAAATGAATTTTGTTATTATTTTTTCTAACAGTAAAATAATTTTTTAGTAATTTAATTGGGATGGCATTGAATAAATTGATCAGTTAGGTGAAAGTATCATTTTCTACTACATTGGCTTTACCTAGCCATAGGCACAATAAATATTACTCTAATTATTTAAATCTGACCTTATCTGTACAAAAAGTACAGGAAAAATATGTTTATGTTCATGTAGTTTCTGTGTCTGCCAAGGCAGACACTCTCTGGTATTCTGCGCCATTTAGTTATTTCAAATGGTCTAAAACAACACAGAACAATATTGGTGACAGTGTCATTTCCCTATTTTTCTCCTTCAACCAAATCCACCTTAGCCTTAATTTTGTCTCAGATCATGATAACCACCCCTGCCTTTTTTACATAATAAATTCTACTCCAGTCTTTTATTTTATCTTTGTGTGTATCTCTTGCTTTTATTGTGTTTCCCGAAAGCAACATATTGTTGAATTCAGATTTTTAATCTGCTATTCATTTCCGTTTTATGGACAAATTCAGCCCACTCATATTCTAAGCTATAATTACTTGTGTATTTCCCTGCTTCCTATTTTCCTCACTATCCTCACCATATTTACCTTGTCCCTTCTCAGACATCTGCTTTATTTCTACCTGTCACTTTGCCCTCTTCTTCTTTAATTTACCCACCCTTCTAGAAGCCCCTCCCTTATCCTCTTCCCTTCCCACCCTATCCCCTTGCCCTCTTATTTCTTTCTAAATTTAGAAGACTTTTATACCCTTCTAGACATATATGTTATTCCCTCTTTAACCCATTTCTGATGAGAGTAAGGTTCCCTCACAACCCACCTTTCCTTCCACCTGCTTCTTCTATATCAGTTTTTCCTTTCATGCTTCATTTGTATGGGATAATTATTCCTTTTTGTCTCTCCCTACACAGTTTTATTTATTTATTTTTAGAATCACCGCATCATACATAGCTCAACCCAAGCCTTTCTTTCAAACTACCCAAATAATGACTGTCACAAGAGTACTGATAGCATTTTCAGTTATAAGAAGCGAACAATTTAACCGGATTGAATCCCTTATAAGTGGTCTTTATATTTCTCCTGGATATATAGAATTGTCTTATATTTCTCCTGGATCTTATATGTCAAATTTTCCATTAAGTTCTCCTGTTTTTGTCACAAATACCTGCAAGTCTTTCAGTTCGTTAACTGCCTGTTTTTTTTTCATTAAAGATTATACTTAACTTTACCTTTGGCCGTAACCCTAGTGCTTTTGCTCCATGAACTACAGCATTCCAATACCTTCAATGTAGTATCTACTAAGTCTTGTGTAATCCTTATTTTAGCTCCATGATGTTTAAATTGTTTTTTTTCTTGTTACTTGCAATATATTCTCCTTAACCTAGGAGTCTTGAAACTTGGCTATGATATTCCTTGCAAGTTTTCTTCCTGGGATTTCTTTCAGGTGGTGATTGGTGTATTTTTTCTATTTCTGTTTTGCCTTCTTGTTCTAGAACTTCAGGGCAATTTTCCTTGATAATTTCTGGCAATATTGTATCAAGATTCCTTTTTAAATAGTATTTTTCAGGTAGTTCAATTATTCCTCTATCGTCTGTCCTTGATCTATTCTCCAGATCAGTTGTTTTTATGATGAGATATTTCACATTCTCTTCTACTTTTTCATTCTTTTGATTTTGCTTTATTATGTCTTGATGTCTTATAACATCATTAGCTTCCCCTTGGGACAATTCTAGTTTTCAGGGAATTATTTTCCTCCCTAAGTTTTTGATTTTCTATTTTCAGTTGGTTGACTTTCTTTTCTTTTCACAATTTTCTTGAATTACTCTTCTTTTTTTCTAATGTTTTCTCTATCTCTCTTATCTGATTTTTAAAGTCCTTTTATATTTCTTCCAAGAACTCTTTTTGGGTTTGGAACCAGTTGACATTTCTCCCTGAAAAAGGCATCACTTTTTAGCTCCACTATCTTCTTCTGAATATGAACCAAGATCTTCTCTCTCCCCATAATAACCATCTGTGGTTGGGCTCTTTATCTTTTGCCTACTCATTTTTATTTTGTTTTTAGTAGCTATTCTTATTATCAAGTTCTAGTCCCAAGGTACGGGGAATGATGCCTTAAGTTTCAGATTCTTCTTACTGTTATTTTCTGAGCTCTGTCCCTGGGCCCAACCTTGGACACTCTTTTCCACCCCTAAACCAGGAACTCTGCTCTCCTTTAAGTGCCCACAACCAGCAGGGACCCTGTCCCTCTGCTACTGCACTCACCAGGAGTGTGCTAGCTCCTTCTCTCCCATAGCCTCAGCCCTGGGAACAATGCAGATCAGCTCATCTGTGTTTGGCACCCCCCATCAGAGGAAGGTCCTTCAGTCTTCTACTCAGCCTTTCAACCTCAGCACTGTATGTGCTGAAGACAGTTCCTGAAGGTTAGGCTGCCTCCCAACCTCAGCTGCCCCCAGGGCTTATTATTTGTTGATTCTGCAGAGTTGACCTGGAGGTGTTTGCACTTCACTCAAGTCAAACCTCTAGTCTCTGGAAGTCTTATCTTTCCTGAGGTCTTCTCAAGTTGTCTTAGAAGGTCAACTGCTTTACCCTGACTCCTGTTTATTTCTGGTGCTCTGTGTTCACTCTGAGGCCATAGTCTGTCTTTTTTTTTTTTTTTTTTTTTTTTTTTTGTGGAGGAAATTTGGAGAGCAGAAAGTTTCTTGATCTATTCTGCCATCTTCCCAGAATCCTCTCATTTTTCCCTTTTTATACAGAACAGGCAAGGAGAGGGGTGCTTTAGAAATTGCAGACAGGGTTGGTTCTTGACAATCATAAAACAAACCTGCTGTGATTTTTTTGTGTGCGCTATCCTGACATCCCTAAAGTAAGTCTGGCTTCCTTCTGCCTATTCTGCTGTCTAGGGCACCCTGTGTAATGCTCGCCCATGAGCTTGTCCTACCTTCATAGCTGTCATAAGAGGTCCCATTTAGGAGGAAGGTAACAGTCCTACTGTGCTCTGCACTGATCGCACGACATCCAAAGAGTTTTGTTTTGTTTGGAGCACTTTATTTTTGGAAGGACATCGATAAGCTGGAGTTTAGCATATTCACCAGAGCACTGCATAGTGCCTAGCACACAGTAGGTGCTTATTAAACACCTATTGACACTAACTGACTGACTAATTAGAGCTTGTTCAGAAGAGAACAGCTAGACTGGTGAGAGGACTTGAAATCAGGCCAGAGGACAATGGAAGGGGTTGTGGACATTTAGCCCAAAGAAGAAATGGCTACGGGTGGGGTGTGAGGAAGGAAAATAGTAGATATCGACAGGTATTTGAAGGGCTGTCATGAAAGAGCTTAGCTCTCGGGAGTAGACATAGAAACAATGGTTGTGAGTTTCCAAGGCAAAATTTTGCTCGATTAAAGAAAAGCAAAAATCCAAACCTTCCTAACTCTCAGAGTCACCTCAAAGCAGGATGGAATCCATAAGGAGGCCTTCCAAGAGAGCTCAGATGACCATTTGTTGGGAATGTTTCTAAAGGTATTCTTTTGAAGGTAAATGAGGTGACCTCCGATGTCCCTTCCAGTTCTTAAGAATCTATAATTCTACAAGCTGAGGGGGAAAGAGAGGAAGGACAGAGCTGCTTCCAGATCAATTCAGCCTGACTCTTCCTGTAAAGAGATATAATAAGGGGTGCCGGGCAGTTTAGTTTGGAACTGGGGTGGTGAAATGGAGGACTCAGTTTGGCTGAGTCAGCTTGTGGATGCCCTCAAGGAATAGCCATGCTTATAACTAGACTGTACCAGTGTAAATAACATTTGGAAGCAAAACATTTGTCTGGACAGCTTGTAGGCAGATGAGCCCGGGGGTGGAAGGAAGGCAATCTGGGAAGGGGATGAGATCGGGCCTTAAGATTTCATCAGCCCAATCAAAGACCATTGTGGAAAAAGCAAAAACCAAACAGATAAGATGGAAATCTCAAAACGCAAAGCTTTAGAAAGAGCTTTGGAGAGGTGTGTGTGTGGGAAGTTTGGGGATTTGATTCAAAATAAAGAATGCAAGGGTCTTTGGGATCGGTTGATTGTTTTGTGAACTTCCTTTGGTTTCCCTCAAAGTTTCAGGTATGTGCTTGACATTTGGGCAAGGACACTGGGAAAGCCCTTATAAAACCCTGACCCAACTCACAGTCCCCATAGACCTAACACACCATTCCTTCCTGAGGGCTCCTCGGAAAGGTCTCCGTTCAGTAAATTGCATTTATTCAAATGATCTGTCTCGGAAGGATGCCAGAGCTATAGAGATCCTCCTGGGACTGGAACCTTCAGTTCCCCGGAGCTGAGGTATTTCAAACCTGAGGCTTAGGTCACTGAGTCAGCCCCCAAGGGGACCAAATGCAAATTCTGGTCTTTAATTTAAATCTGGTTAAGTGGATAGGTGCCCTCCTGCCAGTAGAGATGGCAGGGTCCCAGAATACCCTGGGATGGAGGAGCTGCTTTTTCAGAGTAAAGCCCCCCAGCCTCAGGCAGCTTTGGGAGGAGGCGGAAAGAGTCCAGAGTACGCCTGCTGTATAATCCTGGGAAGAAGGAGGGGGGAGTGCTTCCTGAGCCAAGCAGCCACCAACTGACTGGCTGAATGTGATTATTCCAATTTTAGCTCTGGTGAGGACAAATATTACAGGTCATTATATGTGTGGTGTGTGTGTGTGTGTGTGTGTGTGTGTGTGTGTGTGTGTATGCCACTGCACATGTATTAAAACTTGAGAAAGGTTTGTGCACTCCCTACACACTAGGCACAAGGCTGAGTTATAAAACACACTGAAAGCAGGAGCTCATGATGGAAATAATGACACCAGTGCAAACATGCTGATGCTAATGGGCACCTCTATAATAAATCCCACTGAGATTTTAAAAGATCCATGTGTAACTGTTTGGGATAGGATCGCTCCGCTGCTGCCTCAAGTCAATCTTGTCATTTCTGTTTGTGAAACTGTTTACATCTGGAGTGGGGACTAAGGAGTCCACAGCAGTAGAACCAAGTCCAGCAGCGCTGCTTATGCCCAGCTCCCAGGCAGTCTGAATCTTGACAGTCAGTAACATCCGCATCTCCAGCCCAGAGTGACTGGAAGCTGTGGTGGTCTGGAGAAATGCCTTCCATCAAGCAAAAGAACCCCATTCAAAATCACTGGAATGAGGCAGGACATCTAGGTCAGAGTCCCTGCATCCTAACAGTTTGGCCTGGAGCAAGTTATACAGCAAATCCCCAGACCTTTCTAAATTTCAATGTCCTAATCTGTAAAATGGGATGCTGCCAAGTTCTTTTAATGATCCCCAGTTTCTCCTTAGGAACAGAAGGTCATCTTTTTAATGCCAATCTCCTTACAGTGGTATTTGTGGGAAACTGAGATCAACAGAAGTTTACAGTGAGCAGGCAATAGACACTAACAGAAGAAATGGACTGAATTAATGTCAGCCAAAAAAAATCTATAAGCAAAGGAGTTAGGGCTAGCCATGCAGGGTGAGGAGGCTGAGGGTTAACTCTTGTATAGACCCTATGTCTGGCTGGTGCCTTCTTTAAAAAAAAAAGTGAGGTACACCTCCAGTGCATTTGGTGGCCTTCCTATGAGGACCTATGGGGAGACATGGACAAGAGTCTGATCAGATGGGCAAGTGTGACTGGGAGCTGCCTCTGGAGAAGGCTTATCCATGGGATCACAAATCCATTTGGGTGAAATGGGAATAATCTTATTTTCATTACAGCCTTCATAGGAAATCTTTGAGAAACCCAATCTGAGGCTGAGAGGGGAAGTCATTCCCTCTTCCCTTCCTCTCCAGGGTAGCCAAGAAGGACTGACTTTTGAATTGTCCACTTGTCAATAAACACTGGGCTCATTTATCATCTTGGCAGAGATGCTACAGCCAGTCTCTCTGTGGGCAAGACCTTCATCTTGCATGATGTAAGCACATGGGCCAGGAACTATGGCAACTCGGAATGTCAAACTACCAGGACAATTGAGGGCACTTCCAAAGAGAAACTGCCATTCTTTAGAATAATGATAATAAGTAAAGGCAGGTAGGGTCTTTCCTGGGCAGACTGCACAGGAGAAAACAGTTACCATCAGCTCTTCTCTAGTCTTCCTGCATCCAGCCTTACCTTCATTTCAATTCATTCTTCACACAGATGCCAAAGGAACTTTCTGAGGACTCAAGATGGACTATAGCCCTTCCCTATTCATAAATGTCCAGTTATTCCCTGCCTCCTCTATAGTGGTTAGTCTCTTATAGCAGGGGCAAAATGTCAACACAGCTTAGAAGAGGGAGGTTGGCGGCATTTACGGAAGATGAAGGAGTCAGGGGACAGACTGTTAGGAGACACAACATTATAATGGTTAACGTCCGAATAAGTTGTGGTATATGATTGTGATGGAATACTATTGTATTATAAGAAATGATGAGCAAAGTGCTTTCAGAAAAAACCTGGAAAGACTTAAATGCACTGATGCAAAGTGAAGTGAACAGAACAAGGAGAACACTGTACACCGTAATAGCATTATTTATGATGATCATCCGTGAATGGCTTAGCTATTTTCAGTAAGACAATGATCTAAGAAAATTCCGATGGTCTCATGATGAAAAATGCTGTCTACAACCAGAGAAATAGCTAATGGAGTCTGAATACAAATCAAAGCATTTATTTTAAACTTTATTTTTTATGGTCTTTTTTCCCTGTATTTTCTTTGACTAATATGGAAACATGTTTTGCATGACTGACTGTACATGTTCAAACTATATCACACTGTTTGGCATCTTAGGGATGGGGAAGGGAGGGGTGGAGAAAGAGGAATGCAGGAAAACTGGAATTCAAAATTTTAAAAAACATTACATTTTTACATGTAATTGTAAATTAAAATATTAAAAAAAATGAATTGGTCATCTCACAGATGTGGATTTTCTCTCCGTAAATATGGGTTGTTATCCATGCCAATTAATTCTTCCTCTGTATCCTCTGTGTTCTCCCATAAGTTTCCCATAACAAAGCATCCAACATACTTGGGGCCTTCTTCCATTCATGTTGATAATGTGAGGACAATTATGGAGCATAAATGCTGTCCATTGGTTATTTCTTGGTCTTATCACATGATTGGGTCATCTTTTCTCCCCACATGATGTCCTTCACTGAACTTGCTTTTGTAATCCCGTTTATGTGATTTCTCAGGTCCACAAGGTGCCTTTCCGTTGCCCTCCATTCTTTGGCAACTTGAGCATTTCACCTCTCTCAACAACACAACACTGGAAAAACTTTGATGTAGTAACCTTGCTGAAAAAAAATTAGGTTATTCTGATAGGACTTGTTCTTGATGATTCCATGCTAGTTTTTAGTGATCACTGCTTTTCTTTCTACACACTTACACACTATCCCTTTAATACTGGGGGTAGGATTTTTGCCAAGAATCGAAGTCAAACTTATGACTTTATAGTTTAGGGACTGTATACTTGTTGCTCCTTGCCCTTTGACCATTCTGCATCATCTCTCATGTTCTATGTCTTTCTTCCTCTCTTTCCATTTTTCCTCCTTTCCTCCTTTCCTCCTTCCCTCCTCCTCTCCTTTTCTTCCTTCCTTCCTTCCTTCCTTCCTTCCTTCCTTCCTTCCTTCCTTCCTTCCTTCCTTCCTTCCTTCCTTCCTTCCTTCCTTCCTTCCTTCCTTCCTTCCTTCCTTCCTTCCTTCCTTCCTTCCTTCCTTCCTTCCTTCCTTCCTTCTCAGGATTAAGGAACTTGCTCAGGGTCATACAGGCAGTAAGTGTCTGAGGCCAGATTTAATTTCAAGTCCTCTTGATTTCAGGGCCAGTGTTCTATCCGCTATACTACCTAACTTTCCTCCAACATCTTTCATAGATCTTTCAAGAGTTTAGCATCCCCATCTGCCATTGCTTTCAGTGCTTTAAGATGTAGCTTGTCTTGGCCTTGAGCCAGTTCTTTGAACTTGACCTTGAACTTTTCAAACTTGGTGTTGAACTCTTCAAAGGGGCTATGTGCTTTTTGATGATTTCCTTATTTATTCTGTGTTTCAACTCCCATTTAGCCATTTTTTTATTTTAACTTTCCTAGGTCAAAGATCTTTCTCCCTGAAAAAGAAAACACTATAAAAATGGGAGCTGAGCAGTTCTACCTTCTCTCCATGATTGCATATCATCCATCAACATCCCAAAGAACAAACCTATTGATTTTTTAAGCTTTAGCTTGGCCTCAATTAGCTAAAAAAAGTAAAAACAAAAACCAAGCAAAAACCCTAAAGCCTGTTTTGTTGTCTTTCGCTTCCATGGCTAGCCTTAGCCCAAGTGGACATTGATAATCATACAGGACCAGGCTACCCTTTCAAAATCTTCTTTGATTATATGCCCTTGCTTTTTCTTCCTGTAAATGTCTTTTCAAATGTTGAGTTGGCAAAGATAAAGTTAGTAAAGTCTCTTCAGATAACTTGCCCCTATCCTCCTGCTTGGAACAATTTTTCATTTTCATCTTCAGAATTTCATTCTTGAGAGTTCCCTATCCCCTTTGGGTTGTTGCCAAGGAATCCTACCTGTCTGCTCCTTATACTTTGAAATCCTCTCTCTCCATGTCTAGGAAATGTTAGACCATGTCCACTTTTCTTTTCTCCTCAATTATTGCCCCCAAGATTATCTTTCTTTTAGCAACCAATTCGTCCTTGGTAGTCAGAATCAGATCAAAAATAGGAATTCTCCTTGTCATTTCCTCCTCCTTTTGAAGAATAAAATTAAGACAAATGAAAATCAAAAAATGTATCAGTAGCTCTGCTTCTGGTCAAGAGATAAAAGATAGTCACAGGAATATTCTGTCTCTGGGCCAGGTTAGAGAGCTGTTCCAAGCTTCTCTCATTTTTCATTCTGTCATTCTCTTTCTTTCCACAATAATATCACTTCTGTTTCTACCTCTATGGATCTTCATCCAATGCTCTCTACCCTCAAGTTGCTAGAGTTCTATACATCAGTATACATTCTTAATATAGAACACAGAACCTCTTCTGGTTCCAACTCAAGTGATCAATCAAACAATGAGTATTTATTTATTAAGAAACTGCTATGTGTCAGACACTGACAGGCTAGTCAGTGGGAACACAAGTACCAAGAATGAAACTGGGGCACTGGAGCACCTCGAGTCCTTCCTACAAGGGAAGCAAAGGTTGATGGATCTCTCAACCTTTGGAATTCTGGGCTGCAAGGGCTATACTCATTGGCTGTTCACACTAAGTTGAGTATCAACATGGGAAGTCTCAGAGAGTCAGGGGCCACTAGGTTACTTAAGATGGAACAAAATGTAGCTCTGTCAGGAACAGAGCAGGTAAAAAAGGCTCCCCTGCTGATCGTGAAAGTATAGCAGCCTCTGTACTTTCAGCCTGGACAAAATGGGGAAACCTAATTTAAAAAAAGAATGAAACAATCCCTAATCCCAGGGAGCTAAAATTCGAATGAATGAGACAACGCATGCACATAAAAATCGAGGCAGTGTAAATAGGAGGTGAATACCAATAAACATAAACAAACTACTTAAATACAAGGTAGTTTGGGAGGGAGAACACTGGCAATTGAAAGGCTTCTGTAGTCAACCATCACCAAATTACCTCTGTTTAGCTCTTCTTTTGATCATTTTTCAATGACCTTTTTCCTTTTGGGACTCTGAGATAACAGTAGCTTCTGCCAGGACATTCTCAAAAAACTTATTAGTACTTGACCTTTGAATTAGAATTTAAACTCTGATGCAAGAAAAGCATGAAAAATGGGTCAATACCCTGCTAAAGGAGATCCAAAAAAATGCTGAAGAAAATAACACCTTGAAAAATAGGCTCACTCAATTGGCAAAAGAGGTTCAAAAAGACAATGAGGAGAAGAATGCTTTCAAAAGCAGAATTAGTCAAATGGAAAAAGAGGTTCAAAAGCTCACTGAAGAAAATAGTTCTCTCAAAATTAGAATGGAACAGATGGAGGCTAATGACTTTCTGAGAAACCAAGAAATCACAAAACAAAACTAAAAGAATGAGAAAATAGGAGATAATGTGAACTATCTCATGGGAAAAACAACTGACCTGGAAAATAGATCCAGGAGAGACAATTTAAAAATTATGGGACTACCCGAAAGCCATGATCAAAAAAAGAGCCTAGACATTATCTTTCATGAAATTATCAAGGAAAACTGCCCTGATATTTTAGAACCAGAGGGCAAAATAAGTATTCAAGGAATCCACCAATCACCATCTAAAAAAGATCCCAAAAGAGAAACTCCTAGGAACATTGTGGCCAAATTCCAGAATTCCCAGGTCAAGGAGAAAATCTTGCAAGCAGCTAGAAAGAAACAATGCCAGTACTGTGGAAATACAATCAGGATAACTCAAGATCTAGCAGCTTCTACATTAAGGGATCGAAGGGCGTGGAATAGGATATTCCAGAAGTCAAAGGAACTTGGACTAAAACCAAGAATCACCTACCCAGCAAAACTGAGTATAATACTTCAGGGGAAAAAATGGTCTTTCAATGAAATAGAGGACTTTCAAGCATTCTTGATGAAAAGACCAGAGCTGAAAAGAAAATTTGACCTTCAAACACAAGAATGAGAAAAAGTATGAAAAAGCAAACAGCAAAGAGAAGTCATAAGGGACTTACCAAAGGTGAACTGTTTACATTCCTACATGGAAAGACAATATTTGTAATTCTTAAAACTTTTCAGTATCTGGGTAGTTGGTGGGACTACACACACACATGCACACATACACATGCACACATGTACATACATGCATGCACACACATACACACATGAATGCACACACAGAGACAGAGAGCACAGACACAGAGACAGAGAGCACAGAGTGAATTGAATAGGATGAGATCATATCTTAAAAGAAATTAAGGTAAACGGTGAGAAACGTAGTGGGAAGAGACAGGGTGAAATGGAATGGGGTAAATTATCTCTCATTCAAGAGGCAAGCAGGAGACTTTTTAGTGGAGGGAAAAAGAGGAGAGCTGAGAAAAAAACAAGAAGTTTACCCTCATTACATTTGACTAAAGAAAGGAATAAAATGCACACTTGTTTTGGTATGAAAACCTATCTCACAGTACAGGAAAGTGGGGGAGAAGGAGATAAGCAGGGTGGGGGGGATGATGGAAGGGAGGGAAATGGGAGAAGGGAGCAATTTGAAGTCAACACTTGGGGAGGGACAGGATCAAAAGAGAGAATAGAAACAATGAGGGGCAGGTTAGGATGGAGGGTAATTCAGTTAGTCTTACACAACACGACTATTATGGAAGTCATTTGCAAAATTACACAGATATGGCCTATATTGAATTTCCTGCCTTCCCAAAGGGAATGGGTGGGGAGGGAGGGATGGGGAGAATTTGGAACTCAAAGTTTTAGGAACAACTGTTTAGTATTGTTCTTGCTACTAGGAAATAAGTAATACAGTTAATGGGGAATAGAAAGTCATCTGGCCCTACAGGACAAAAGAGAAGATGGGGACAAGAGAAGGGAGGGAGGATAGAAGAGAGGGCAGATTGGTGATAGGGGAAATAAGAATGCTTGGTGTATTGGGGTGGGGGGAGAAGACAAATGGGGAGAAAATTTGGAACCCAAAATTTTGTGAAAATGAATGTAAAAAGTTAAATAAATAAATTTATATTAAAAAAAAGAATTTAAACTTTGAGATAACTGCTGCCTCTCAAGACTAATGATTGTGTCATTCTTATGGTAATTTTGAGAACCCACCCACACCAGGATTCTCTCCAGATAGCCACCTCCTATATCTGATGTGTCAAAGCCAGGTTACCCAGAAGACTAATCTTGAACTCAGGAAAGACTGTCCACAAGCTCAGCTACATGTTCCTTGGCCAGATAGTGCTCCAGAATCTCCAAGACCAGTTGTGAGCAAGACCTTCTTGTAAATTCTATCAGAAGCAAAGTTTCTTCTCCATGTCAGCAAGAGCAATCCAGCTTTAAATTGAAGTGCTACCAAAGTCTTGCTCGATGCTTGTATTGACATATTGAAGACTGGTGGAGAAACAGAAGATCTGAAGGCCTAGAGCAGTTTGTTCCTTACCTGGAAGCACCTAAGGGGGCCCCAACAGCTAACTATAACATATCCTTCAATAAATCGCTGGAATATATGTGAATTGCATGCTGGATTTTCTAGTTACCTTTTAGTAGTCTAAAGGTGAAGTCTACCACAAGCTGATCCATTCAGGGAACATTTGCTGCTGCTATATGTTCTGGAATGAGTGGGAGAACTTAATAATTTCTTCAACCCTTGGGGATAGCCTCACAAACTTAAGATGCTAGTAGGGTGAAAAAGGATTTCTCCATTCCTTTCACGTTGTCCTCTCAGACAGAGACCAACTTGAACTGTGTATATATGTAGCTGTTACTTGGTAGCTGTTGTCCTTCATTTTTGAAGAAAACCAGTGACATTACAGGGTGAATGACTTATCATGAGTTGGATTTAAGGGAGGCAGAGGTGCACAAAGTTTCACTCTTTCTTCTACAGCATTCCAAATAGAGAGGCAGGAAACAAAAATCAAGATGACTGGCGATGACCCAGGCCTTAGCATTTTCAATGTCTGACTGAGCTCCAAGCATTCTGCAGCACCTGCTTTAGCTGCCTGCATGGCCATTGGAACAATTGTTCTCATTCGCCCACTCCACTTGGGAAAGTCTTCACATGCTTGGGGTAGATATCCCCTTAACTCACTGACAAGACCTACTGGTTACCTTCAGCCTGGTGTAGCCTATCTGCTGAGATGTTTTAGTGGGGTGAGGCTGCTGCAAATGCTACTAAGAGCCACAGGGGAGAGCTGGATGAAAGTGGACACCCAAAGTGGATGAGCAGCCCTGAAAAGGACTTAGCAGGCCCTCGTACTAGAAGTACTAGTCCTCCCTGAACACCCTATATACCTGTAGAATGAAGGGCATGGTGTAGGTCACTACAAAATGCTCCTTCCATTTCAGACTTGCTTACAGCAAGATCTTCAGTCTTTTTCTGTTCCTTTCAGTAATTTTAGTCGCTCATTTTCAAGGGAAACTGTTATAGAAAACCCTATCTATTGGTTGCACTTGAGGCTCAATCACTCCTTGATAATCCACTCAAATTTCTCATAGAACATTGTCTGCAGCTGTCCTTTGAACTTACACCTTCCTTTATGCCACAGTTACTTGTGTATAAGATGGTAAAATTCTTAAGAACAAGTTCCGTCTTACATCTACATTTGGTTCCCCAGCACCTGGCACAGGGCCTTGCCTAAGCAGGTATTTGAGAATGATCTTATATCACTATTCTTGCTATGACAGTTGGATATTTGGAGAAAGAGGGTTGATCAGGTGTCCATTAAGATATTCACATTTAAAGAAATGTTTCAATTTTTTTTTCCCGGTAAAGTCCTCAGTGCATTGCCTGTAGGCTGGCCTTTTGCTGCTCATAGGGTAGAAAATTGGGATAACAGAGGAGGCATGGGGAACCTGTGGAAACCAGACAAAAGCAACAACGTAGTAATCTTCTCAATGGGGAAGAAGAGGCAGATGCAGCTTCCCAAAAGGAAATGAGCTTGGAGACTAGCTTGTTTTCGGCACGACATGAGGTCCATATTGCTTCACTTAATGTTGCCATAAAGGACATGGAGAGCCATGTAAGAAGACAGTGGCCCAGCTTGAGGGGTTCTGTTTCTCACTTCTACTGAAGTCTCCCCCATCTGTCTCTTTCTTTCCACCTCCGCTGCATCTACCTGGATTATTTCAAGTCCTCTAACAAGTTTTTTCTGTTTGTAATCTCCCTTCCTCTCCTTCTAGCCTCCTCAATGACCACTGACAGAGGAGAGATCTTGTCCTCTCATTCCCCTGCTTAAAACACCTTCACTGTTTTGAATAAAATTTAGTCTTTTTCATTTGGCAGTCAAGGCCCTCTATGACCTGTTCCAATCTATCCTTTCAGTCTTACGGCCCACTAGGCCCCTTCCTTAACACTGGACTCCAGCCAACTGCATTACTCACCATTTGTTGTTCATGCTTGCAGTCCTTCTTAACTTTCCTTGGGATTCCCTCTCCCTAAAAAGCCTTTTATTTCAAGAAAGTCACTATAAGAGATGCAAAGCTGCTAGAATACACACATTATGTCATCATGTCTTTTTATTGAATATAGTGCCTACAACATTGCACCATGAATGAATGAATGAATGAACTTTCTGATGAGATGGGACATTTGATCCATGGGGACCTTGTGCAACAAATAAAATCTTGGTGTCCTGAGTCCATAGGAAGATAAATATCCCAAGTGATTCTGGGGACAATTGTTTCTAATGGTGAGGCATATGAATGATTTCTTCACAGAAAACGAATTTTATCAAAATTGGGTTAGAAGAGGTGAAACTTTATTTATTTCCACAAAACAGTCTGGACCAAGTCCATCAATGGTGGGGTTTTCAGAGGGGGCAGATAGCACTGCTAACTTCTCTACAAAATTCTAAACCTGGCAAGTTGTCCCCAGGGTAAGTGGCAAATGCTGCATTACCCCCAGGACAGTCTGACTCTAATACACATCCATATTGGATGTAGCTGGTCAGTCTTTCCAACAAGAAAACGTCAGGTTAGGTTATCCATAACATCCTCTTACTAGAGAATGGAGAACCCAGTAGACTGGTACCATTTAACTTTGCAGCATAACCAAATGCCTCCCATATTCTGAACATCTTCCAAGGTGGCAGAATGAACAGCTTTGTAATCCATCCATGCTAATCTATCTCTGCCTCTTGTACTTAGATAATGACAGCATTCCAGCATTTGAACCTCTGCCATTAATTGCAGTCAAGTAATTTATATCATTTAATTTTCTTCCTAATTGTTACACATCACTAATACTTGTGAAATTGTTTTCTGGTTTCCTGGTTTTTCCTGTATAATGAAATTTTTGAGAGAAAGCAAAAGAAACCAGTTCACAGATAAAAGACATAAATACATCAGTTTTGCTGCTCTCCACTATTTTGTTATATCCCAAAAATACTCTCCAGCAGTGGGACACTAAATGGCCAAGCTCTTACCTTTTCTCACAACTTGGAAGGAAAATGAATCTGCTACCAGTCAAAAAAAAAAAATCAAAGGAAGCTAGCAACTATTGAGCATCTGTGCGCATTATTCAAGACTGAAAGAGGTACAAAACAATTAGATTTCAATTCCTGTCCTCAAGGACCTTACAATCTAATTGGAGAATTTTAATAAGAATATATATCAAATGTAACATTTGGGTTAAAAAAATTAAATTCCCAATTACAAGTGAGGAGAGACATATTTGGAAGGCAGCTCATCTGAAAAAAAGACCTAGGAATTTTAGCAGACTGTGAACTCTATTTGAGTCAGTAGTGTTGACAGGACAGTCAGAAAAAAAAAAAAAAAGCAGATGCAATATCAGTTTGCATTAAGAGATCCCCAGCTTCCTAGGAAAAGGAAGAAATAGTCCTGCTCTGCCTTCACTTGACCAAATCTGATGTGTGTCTCACCATTAGGAACAGCAGTCCCCAGAATCACTTGGGACAATTATATTCCTATGCGTCTGGACAAAACAGCTTAGGAAAGACTTACATTAGGGATATCCAAAAGTGGGCTATCAGCACATTGAAAGGTCCAGATCCCTTGCTATAGGAGGACCTGCAAAAGGTCTCTAGATATCTAGCATAGAAAAGAGAAGGCTCAGGGGAGACCTGAGAACTATCTTAAGTAAATATTTGAAGGTTTATCAAAGGAAATAGGGTTTAAACTTGTCCTGTTTAGTCCCAGAGGGCAGAACTGGGAGTCATGGAAAAAATGTAGATTTGAGACTTATCTAAGAAACAATTTCCTAAAAGTAAGGGCTGTTCTAGAGTGATGGGCTGCCTTTGGAGCTAATAGGCACCTCATCGCAGATGGTCATCAAGTAGAGGTGAGACCATCTCTTGGAGATGTTACAGAAAGAATTTCCTTCTAAGCGTGGATTGGTTCAGATAAGCCCTGAGGTCGCTTGGCTCTGAGATTCTTTATTTCTATGGTTTCTGCTTTGGAGAAAGACAGTAGCTCCTTATTGTAGCCCATAGCACCTAGGTATTAAATTGCAGAACAAGCCCATCTGTAACTGGAAAGAAATGGTCATGAAGCAATCTGGTCCCTTTGGAAGGAAGCCAGTTGGTAATTACAAGGTCGATTATTAGGCTGTTAATTATTATCACTGTTAGTGTTATTGTTATCCTAATAATTACTCTAATTAGTAACTCAGTGGAGCTTTGCCATAATGCTTCCCTTAGGGTTCATGAAGTTGCATGACTTTATGGGTGAGAACACCTCATAGTGTTATCTCCCACCTCTGCGCCTTTGCACAGGCTGCCCTCATTCCTAGGTTATACTATCTCCCCACATCTGCTTCTTAGGATCTTACCGTCTTTTAAGGTTCAGTTTGAGTCTGACCTCCTGCACCAGATCTATCCTGATCCCCCATTTGTGAGTGCTTTCTGCCACTGAAATTAGGTTGTATATTTTGTCTGTTTATATGTATGCGTGTTGCTGTTCTCAATAGAACATAGAAGGAAGAAAGTTTTTTGCTTTTATATTTTTGTCCCCAGAATCTAGCACAGTGCCTGGTCCATGGTAGGTGGTGGTGGTGGTGGTGGTGGTGGTGGTGGTGGTGGTGGTGGTGTGTGTGTGTGTGTGTGTGTGTGTGTGTGTGTTTACTGAATCAAAGAATGAGCTCCTTTTGATTCTTTGCTGTAGCATCTGGATTGTCTTCTTTTCACATCTGGACATCCCTCTCCAGAACTCTTGTTCTTGATTGAAAGTACTTTATGGGCTACATTTACTCAAAGCCATAGCTTGAGAACCCTTCTCAAAGTGGATGTGTTCCTTCTTATTTAGTTCAACAGGAGACAGAGTTCAAACCAAAGACAATGAAACAGCACAGAAGAGAAAGTCTCAATAGGATCAATTAGTTAATCGATAGCCATTTCTTAGATGTTTACTGTAACATATATTTAATGCTTACTGATAGTGTTCTTGACAATCACTTTTTTCTGCATTTCCACGCCATTCCTGGATCTTTGTTCTGTTGGATGGTTCCTTCTCAGTCTCCTTTTCTGGATCTTTATCTGGCTCACATCTGTTAGCTGTTCTCTGCCCTGGGCCTGCTTCTCTTCTTTTTCTATCCTATTTCACTTGGTGACCTCATCCCCTCCCAAGGATTCACTTGTCATTTCTGTGCTGATGATTTTTATATCCACTTACCAGTTCTAATTTCTCTTCCTATTTGGACTTCTTGAAAAGATGCCTCATTTACACATTAAACTCAATTTGTACAAAATAGAACTTACCATCACCCCTTCCCCATCCTTTTCTTCTTCCTAACTTCCCTGTTACTGTTGAGGGCATCATTATCATCCTTCCTTACTGTAGCCTCCCTCCCCACACATCCTCCCTGCATGTCTTGTTGTATGCCCCCCTTCTGTCCTCTGACACTCCACTGCCCCATGCAGGCTGTAATCACTTCACATCTAGACTACTACCAAAGCCTGTTGGTTGGTCTCCCTGCCTCAAGTTTCTCCCTACCCCAGTCTATCCTCAACTCAGCTGTCAAATTGATTTTTTCCAAAGCACAGGTCTGACCATGTCACTTCTCCATCCTCTAACCCCACCCCCATTCAATAAGCTCTAGCGGATTTCTGTTATATCCAGAACCAAATATAAAATCTTCCATTTGAATTTGAAAGCCCTTTATGACAGCCTTGCTCTCCCTTTTCATTCTCTTAACACCTTGCCCTGATACATATACTCGGCATTTCAGTGACACTGGCCTCCTGACTATTCCTGGAATGAGATACTTCATCTCACATGCATCTTTACTGGCTGTGCCCCATAACTCGAGCTCTCTCCCTCATCATTTCTACCTCCTGATTTCCTTCAAGTTCAAGCTAAAATTCTGCCTTTTAGAGGTAGCTTCATATTAATGCCATCCCTCTGTTAATTATCTCTGATTTAATCTTGGGTGAGATATGTGTGTGTGTGTGTGTGTGTATTTTGTCTATGTGAGCTCCTCAAGAGTAGGGACTATCTTTTGACTTTCTTTGTATACCCAGAACTTAACACAATTCTTGGCACATAGAAGCACTTAATAAATGCTTATTGACTTCCTTTATGTGCCAGATACTGTGCTAGGTACTAGAAATACAAGACAAAAATGAAATAGCCTCTGCTCCCAAGGAACTTACATTCTATAAGGGGAGAGAATGTGCACATAAATATGTACATTGAAATATATACAAAGCATTTCTTCCATAAAACTATGGCACATTTCCAAATACACATATCATCATTGGGGAAAGGATAATGTATGAGGCACACATATAAGGAACATAAATAAAGAGCCACTTATATCACTGGTATCTTTTGGTCATGTTAGCTTTCTGTTCTACTGGGCCAGTTCCTTGCTGAGTATGGAATCTCTGTTCCAGGAGTCCCCACTGGTCTCATGGTGACTGATGGGCATGTAGTCTCCGCTGAACATCATTCGTGATACTAGCTTCCGGGCTCTATCACTTCAGGAGCACTTTCTAGCCATCTCAGGTTCAGTATGTTATAGCATAGGAGAACTTCTTTCTGATAAGGCCAGGCTGCTAAATCTTCAGTCACAGCTATCATAGCAATCCCTCCACCAAAAACCGAGAAAGAGTGGCCCCAGCCCAATACTGTCTTTTAGTTTGAACTTTGGTACCAGCCTAGATGATACAGTCTTTGCTTCCAGACAATTGTCTAACTTAGAGTTAGACATTCCCAAAATCTTTTCTGGCTTAGCCCAGAAATAAATTCGAGCTACCCCCAAAGGAGGCACATTGTTCTCCACCCACCTAACCCATCTCTTTGCCTTTATCATACATACATGTTGGCAGTGGAACTATTTCTTTGTCACTGTATTTTGACCAGAAAAGAACAGAAAACAAACAAACCCAAACGAACAGAACATTTTGTTATTTCCCTACATTAGAAACCAAATATTTCTCAGTGGAGTCCAGGAAAGAATTATTTCATGCTGAATTCTGCTGTGTAGTAAATAGAAAGGTTACAATGTATTATCATTATTTACTCGAGATTGGGGAAGAGACCTGTAATTTCATCAGCATAGAGAAATACAATGGGCAAACTTCTTCTCCCAATGCAGATCAACATTATTAGTGCTGCCTGGCTCACTAACAGGTTAAGTGGTTTGTCCAGGGTTACACAGTCAGCTTGTATTAAAGGTGATAGGAAATCAGCTCTTGATTTTGAGGCCCCTTCTCTATTCTCTATCCCACATCACCTCTTTTTATTAACATCATTATTAGAATTCAATTTATATTACTCAGATTATTTTAGCCTTTATACCTAATGTTGGAACAGAAATTCTCCTCTTACATTATAGGATTCAGAATCATTATCCTTTGAAGTGAAACAAGGCACAGTGACCCTCTTAGATCCTTTAATATTATGTGCATGAAGTCTCCCTGTGGACATTGCTCTTGGCATTTCTTCTCTCTCTGCCCCCAAAGCTGTAATGTGTTCCTTTGCTTTTCCTCTTAGAATTCTTAGCATCATACAAAACTATTTCTACTTGAAGCCTTCCTGGGGTCTACTGGAGCCAGTCTGACTTGGTTCATTAGTGCCAATGAAAACTGGCACCCCAGAAATCAGCAAATGCTACAAATCAGGATTTGATTTATTGTTTTGTTGATTGTCCAGATTTAAGAAAGTGATTAGAGAAAATGTTAATGGTGCAGATTAAACTTAAAAGTGTTGTCACAGGTAAAATCTCTCCCTCCAGCTTGTCGTTAAACGTTTCGCAGCATACCACTGAGCCTTTCCTTCTCACCTCCCCACCTCACAATTACCTTATAAGTATTTCGTACATATTTTGCGTATTTCAAAGTGTATATATTTTTTCTCATGATAGAATGTAAACTCCTTGGAGTTAGAGATTGTTTCATTTTGGATTTTGTGTTCCCAGCTCCTAGTACAGCATCTGGCACATAGTAGAAACACAATAAGTGTTTCTTTATTGACTTTTCTGACATCCCTCAACAACCACGAGAGCCACATATTTCTTTCTCTGAAGAGGTTCTAAAGACATTTCTGCTGGTAGGAGCAGCCATACTGGGACACAATATCACTGTATTGTTAGCATGGCTGTTGTCATTTTTGTGTTTATTAAGGCTCAGAGGCATGAATTATTATTAAGTAGCTGTGAGTCTTCTTTCCATGGATCCCAGAGCTAACTACTCCCCAAACAGTTTGGTGAAACCACTTAGCAAATTACTTCTTCTAGTTAACTTAATGATACCCTTATACCATGACATACCAAGCACTTCCTGTTCCCTGAGGCAGGCTGGAAGTTTCCTATATAGGATCATAGACTTAAAGCTGGAAGAGACTGTAAATTCCCATCTACTCTAATATCCTCATTTTACAGGTAAGAAAACTGAAGCCCAAAGAGGTGAAATAACTTGCTCAGGGTCACATGTCTAATAAGTGGCAGAGGCAGAAGTAAACTCTGGTCTTCTGTCTTCAAATTTAGTGATTCTTTCCATCTCTCTTTACCAGTAGACACTCAATATAGTGACTGAATGGATAAATGAATGTGTTAAGAGAACTAGGGGAGATCTAATATGCCTCGGGGTTAATATGGATATATTTTAAATGTACGTCAGGGGCAGCTAGGTGATACAATGGATAGAGCACTGGCCATGAAGTCAGGAGGATCTGAGTTCAAATCTAGCCTCAGGCACTTACTAGCTGTGTGACCCTAAGAAGCCATTTAACCCTGATTTCCTCAAAGAAAGGTGAGTGTTGTATTAACCTCAGTAACTTTTCTTCGGGGATCAATTCAATCTAACCAACTCTCTATTTTCTATGCCAATGGAAGTAGGTATTGGAGAGGTGGTAGGGAGAAGGAATAGTTTAGATTCCAGGAATATAACATTAAGCCTTTCTTCTTAGCAAAAAGTCTTATTAACTCATATAAACTTGCTGACATACTATTGGAAGAACTCAACTGTAGCTATCTGAACATTTCCACTATTCATGAAACCAGAATATATACTCACATTGTGGTTGAACGGAAGGGTTGTATTCAGATTCTCCTTGGAGAGTTAAAGAAAGAAATGATCAAGAGTTGACTTTATCATCTACCAAAAGGTAACAAGAAACACACGCAGACACTCTGGTCATCCCATCTTGTAGTGATCTGAATAAGCATAAACAAACAGACCACCATGAAGACAATTGCAGGTGATATGCCAACAGCTATGGCAGAAAGTGAAGAAATATTGAAATTCAATGGATAATGGATAAGACTGACAAAACTAAGTCAATACATACCTAGATCTCCTTGTCAAGCAGACAGATATGGCATCCAAGGACAGTGCTAGGCTAGGATGAAAGTCAATTTGCAAAACATTATGGAGGAAAATAATGGAAATATGCAAAGAGTATTGCCTCAGAAAGTAGTGAAAAGGAATTGAGGGGGAAATAAGCCTACAGAAAATCTAATTTAAGTCATTCTGAGATCACTTGTAAATTGGAAGAAGACCACAAATAGATGTGAAGTGGAACAGATCTAGCAATGTTTCTATAGTGATCTGTTCTCATCAGCATCAAAAGAGGAACTATATCACACTCTACTACCTGAGAATCCAATTGTACCATCTGAGGAATTGGATGGCACTGAAGAAAATGAAATCAGAAAGAGCAGCTGGACCTCACCAAAAAAAAAAATGCATAAATTCATGTTGGAGCTGATACAGTAATTTTATTTTATTTTTATTATTTTTTAAAATAAATTTATTTATTTAACTTTTTACATTCATTTTCACAAAATTTTGGGTTCCAAATTTTCTCCCCATTTGTCCCCTCCCCCACCCCAATACACCGAGCATCCTAATTTCCCCTATCACCAATCTGCCCTCTCTTCTATCATCCCTCCCTTCCCTTATCCCCATCTTCTCATGTCCTGTAGGGCCAGATATCTTTCTATTCTCCATTACCTGTATTTCTTATTAGCAAGAACAATACCCGACAGTTATTCCTAAAACTTTGAGTTCCAACTTCTCCCCATCCCTTCCTCCCTACCCATTTCCTTTGGGAAGGCAGGCAATTCACTATAGGCCATATCTGTGTAGTTTTGCAAATGACTTCCATAATAGTCGTGTTATGTAAGACTAACTATATTTCCCTCCCTCCTATCCTGCCCCTCCATTGCTTCTATTCTCTCTTTTGATCCTGTCCTTCCCCAAGAGTGTTGATTTCAAATTGCTCCCTCCTCCCATTGCCCTCCCTTCCATCACCCCCCCCTGCTTATCCCCTTCTCCCCCACTTTCCTGTATTGTAAGATAGGTTTTCATACCAAAATGAGTGTGCATTTTATTCCTTCCTTTAGTCGGATGTGATGAGAGTAAACTTCATGTTTTTCTCTCAGCTCCCCTCTTTTTCTCTCCACTAAAAAGTCTCCTGCCTGCCTCTTCTATGAGAGATAATTTGCCCCATTCCATTTCTGCCTCTCTCCTCCCAATACATTTCTCTCTCACCGTGTAACTTAATTTTTTTAAGATACGATCCCATCCTATTCAATTCACTCTGTGCTCCCTGTCTCTGTGTGTGTGTGTACATGTGTATTTGTGTGTGTGTGTGTGTGTGTGTGTGTGTGTGTGTGTAATCCCACCAACTACCCAGATACTGAAAAATTTCAAGAGTTACAAATATTGTCTTTCCATGTAGGAATGTAAACAGTTCAACTTTAGTAAGTTCCTTATGACTTCTCTTTGCTTTTTACTTTTTCATGCTTCTTCAGATTTTCTTTTCAGCCTGGTCTTTCCATCAAGAATGCTTGAAAGTCCTCTATTTCATTGAAAGACCATATTTTCCCCTGAAGTATTATACTCAGTTTTGCTGGGTAGGTGATTCTTGGTTTGAGTCCTAGTTCCCTTGACTTCTGGAATATCCTATTCCATGCCCTTCGATCCCTTAATGTAGAAGCTGCTGGATCTTGAGTTATCCTGATTTTATTTCCACAATACTGGAATTATTTCTTTCTAGCTGCTTGCAAGATTTTCTCCTTGACCTGGGAATTCTGGAATTTGGCCACAATGTTCCTAGGAGTTTCTCTTTTTGGATCTCTTTCAGGCAGTGATCAGTGGATTCCTTGAATAATTATTTTGCCCTCTGGTTCTAGAATATCAGGGCAGCTTTCCTTGATAATTTCATGGAAGATGATGTCTAGGCTCTTTTTTTGATCATGGCTTTCAGGTAGTCCCATAATTTTTAAATTGTTTCTCCTGGATCTATTTTCCATGTCAGTTGTTTTTCCCACGTGATATTTCACATTATCCTCCATTTTTTCATTCTTTTGGTTTTGTTTTGTGATTTTTTGGTTTCTCAGAAAGTCATTAGCCTCCATCTGTTCCATTCTAATTTTGAGAGAACTATTTTCTTCAGTGAGCTTTTGAACCTCCTTTTCCATTTGGCTAATTCTGCCTTTGAAAGCATTCTTCTCCTCATTGTCTTTTTGAACCTCTTTTGCCAATTGAGTGAGCCTATTTTTCAAGGTGTTATTTTCTTCAGCATTTTTTTGGGTCTCCTTTAGCAAGGTGTTGACCTGCTTTTCATGCTTTTCTTGCATCTCTCTCTTTTCTCTTCCCAATTTTTTCTCCACCTCTCTCACTTGATTTTCAAAATCCTTTTTGAGCTCTTCCATGGTCTAAGGCCATTGAATATTTATTTTGGATGTTTGGGATACAGAAACCTTGACTTCTATGTCTTTCCCTGATGGTAAGCATTGTTCTTCCTCATCTGAAAGGAAGGGAGGAGATATCTGTTCACCCAGAAAGTAACCTTCTATGGTCTTATTTTTTTTCCCTTTTCTGGGCATTTTCCCAGTCTGTTACTTGACTTCTGAGATTCCTTTCCATGCCCACCTCACCTCCAGATCCACCCAGTTAGTGCTTGGGGTCTGAGATTCAAATGCTGCTTTAAGTGGGGGCAGGGCTGCTATTCAGTGTGAGATTAAGTTCAGGTTCTCAGGTGGGAGCAGGGCCCCCACACAGGGCTCAGTTTCCTCAGGGAGTTTATGTGGAGATCTTCAACAATGGACCTGAGCTCCTGTCTGCTTTGGGAGCCCCTGTCTGCTGCTGCCTCCACTGCTGCCTCCCGAGGGGGCCTGAGTTATGGAGACACCCCGGTCCCCTCTTGGTCAGCCAAAAAGGCTCTCTCACTGATCTTTAGGGCCTGTGGGTGGAGGGACCTGCATGGCCACTGGAGATTCTGTCCTTGAAGCCTGCTCAGATCTGCTCCTCTCAGTGCCATGAGGCCAAGGCAGGGCTGAGCTCTGTTCCGGGTCTTGTGTGTGATGGACCTTTGGTGTTGGTTTTTCAGGGCTCTCTGGAACAGAAATCTCCTCTACTCTGTTGTTGTGTAGCTTCCACTGCTCCAGAATTTGTTGGGAGTTCTTTTTTACCGGTATTTTATGAGGTGTGGGTTTGGAGCTAGCATATGTGTGTCTTTCTACTCCTCCATCTTGGCTCCTCTGTGTGATACAGGAATTTTAAAGGCTCTGATTCTAAAAGAATAGAAAAGTTCACAGATAGTGGTTTTAGCAAAAAAAATAAAAATAAAAGGTAAATGAAAAGCTATTAACAAGTACTGATACATACTTATCATCTCTGTGAAATTGGTCTGAACATTCTGGAAAAAGTTTGTAATTAAACAGGAAAAGTCATTAAACTTTCCTACCCTTTAATCCAAATAATGGACATGTACCCTAAGGAATTCACATGAGAAAAAACTCCATGTATAGTAAACTGTTTCTAGCAGCCCTCATGTGGTAGCCAAAAATTGTAAACAAAACACATGACTGACCATTGCTTGGGGAATAATTGAACAAATTTTGATGTATTGATGAAAATATTTTTATGCAAAAGAAATAACAATATGAGGAATTCTGAAAAACACAGGATGACTCTTATGAAGAAATTAACCAGAGAAAGCTGGACCAGGTAAACCATATACGTAATGACAACAAGAGCTTAAGTGACAACACTAAAAGGCAGCTGAATTAATTACCAGAATCACTCTAGGAGGACAGATGATGAAGAACACTTCTCTATTATCAATAGAGAGATGGGGAGAGGGGCACCACAAAGTGTGATATAAAATGCTATCATCTTTAATGTTGTATCAGTTAATTTTCAACATTTTTTTCTTTTTTACAGAAGAGTGTTCAGCTTTTGAGAAGGACAGGGTGAAAGGAGGAAGAAAGTAAGATAAACAGAGGGAAAATAGGATGGAGGGAAATACGTTGGTGGTAATTATTTCTGTTAAAAAACTTTTTTACAGCAAGTTTCTCTGATAAAGACTTCATTTCTTAAATATTTAGAAAATGGAGTCAATTTATGGAAATAAGAGCCATTCTTCAACTGATGTCAAAGGTCAAAGGTCAGAAGAGGGTTCAGTGGAAGGAAGTCAAATTTTTGGAGAAATAATATAGCATTAAAACAAAAGGTATCAATTCCCTTCCTTCTTTGCAGAACAGAAGAGTAGGGAATCCGTGGCCTTGAGGTCATATGTAGCCTTCTAGGTCTTCAGGTGTGTAGCCTTTTGATTGAGTCCATTTTACAGAACAAATCATTTTATTAAGAGGATTTGTTCTGTGAAGTTTGGATTCAGTCAAAGGGCCACCCTTGAGGACCTACAGGGCCACATGTGGCCTTGAGGCCGCAGTTTCTCCACCCCATAATGTTAGGGAAGAGCAACAAATATGCCATCAGACTCAAACTCTGTTAATGTATTGATTAATTTATCTGAATCTGTTTCTTTGTTACAAGGGATTTGTCATTGGAGAGGGGAAGTGGGGTATCTTTGAAAATAAAGGTGATGTAAAAAGCAAAAGATAGTGATAAAAAGAAAAAAATTAAGGACCAAAGGCATCAATAAAATTTAAAAGAGAAATATTATTGAATGGGAGTTGGAGATTAGGCTGGATTGCATTTGGGAAATTGCAGAGCACTTTTAATTATTCCAAGCTACTCCCTGATACAAAAATCCATTTTTTAAATGCTGATCTTCTCTCAGCGATGCCGTGTGGTTGCAAATTATGGAACACTGGAAACTCAGAGAAATAAAAATTGCCGGTGACTGGAATGCAATGGAAATAGATTTCGGTATATGCAAGCTCTAGAATGTTACCAACATGTTATGGAGAGATGGTGAGTGATAAAAGTGGACCAGCCAGAGTGCTTCACTGAGCTTTACAAAATGTGAGGAGAAGCAGGGGAGGGATGATTTACAGAAAGGTACAAACAAGATGAGACCACGTGCAGAATCTGCCTTTGTAGTCTGTATGGCTGGAAAGAGTATCCACATCAGGGTGGGGAACCTGCAGCCTTGAGGCCACATGTGGCCTTCTAGGTCCTTGGGGGTGGCCTTTTGACTGAGTTCAAGTTTTACAGAACAAATCTTTTTATTGAGGGGATTTATTCTGTGAAGTTTGTATTCGATCTAAGAGCTGCCCTTGAGGATCTAGGGGGCCACATGTGGCCTGGAGGCCTCAGGTTCCCCATCCCTGAATTCCACACCACTGATGATGGCAGTCTCACTGGAAGTTCTTGAACTTGTTAGCCAACTCTCCAGCCCACTGCCACCTCACTGTGTAACTGGCTTCTGCTAGGTGTCATTCCAATAGGCTTGAATCCATTAGTAATTGTATCAAATGTAATATACTGGATTAATTAATGATATAATTAAATTCATCCAGCCCACACACATATGGATTTTTGATCCTGGGCCCATTATTTTTTTTCAAGTTTTATTGAGACTTTGTTTTTATATACAATCGTTTCAAGATATATTCTCATCACTACCACCCAGTGAGCCTTCGCTTGTAAAAAAGAAAAGCAGTTAAGCAAAGCCAAGTGACACAGGGACTGCATCTGACAGCATCTCCATCTCTACTGCAGTCCATAGTTCTTCAGCTCTCCAAAGAAAGGAAGGAATTTCATTTTCTCCTTTCTCTAGGGCCAGGATTGGCTGTTACAATTACCAGCATAGTTTCCTTTGTTTACCTTACCATAGTCATTGTACATGTTGTGTTCGTGGTCCTACTTAAATCCTTCTGTATCAGTTCCCTCAAGTCTTCCCATGATTCTCTGCATTCCTCAGATTTGTCATTTTTTTTGGTACCATAATATTCCATTTTATTCCATTCATGAACTACAATCCAACTATTCCAAGGTACCAACTGTTGAGAAATTTGGTTATCTCTGGCAAAGATAAAGGAAATCCCAAGGTAATAAAAAAAGATATTTTATCCAACATGAAATCTCTTTCTCCACCTCATGCTTTACCCAACCTGACAGTAAAGGGGGGAATGAACCTGACTCTGTCAGGCAGTAATCATTTATGCCGTATCTACTACGTACCCGAAACTATGCTAAGTGCTGGAGATACAAAGAGAAGCAAAAGACAATCCTTTCCTTCAAGGAGCTCACCGTCTATTAGGGGAGATAAAAGTTTAAAAAAATGTACAGACAAACACTCTGCAGGGCAGATGTGTGTGTTCATCCTTTGTTGCCGAAGAAGACCTCGCCATCAGAGAAATGATTATATGACTTGCGCTTGACTTTGTTTTGAGTGGGGGAGGGCTGTGCAGGTCACCAGTCTCAGTTCTCCTCTAGAACCATTTGAATCCAGTGACCAGATACTCATCAGGATGACTGGAGATGACCCAGGATGAGGCAACTGGGGTTAAGTGACTTGCCCTAGGTTATATAGCTAGTGAGTGTCAAGTATCTGAGATTTGAACTCAGGTTCTTCTGACTCCTGTACTGGTGCTCTATCCACTGCACCATCTAGCTGCCCCTTCAGGGCAGATAAGAAATCATTAAAAGAGGTAAGACCCTATTAAGAGATATTGGGAAAGGCTTCTTGTAGAAGATGGGATTTTCGGTGGGATTTGAAGGAAATCAGGGAAGGTAGAAGACTTCTAGAGGCAGACAGATAGAATGCTGATCCTAGAGGAAGAAGACCTGAGTGCAAATCCAGTCTCAGACACTTACTAGCTGAGTGACTTTTGACCAAGTCAGTTAACCTCTATTTGCATCAGTTTCTTCAAGTATAAAATAAGAATAATACTTTCCAGGGCTCTGGCAAGGATCAAATGAAATCATATTTGTAAAGTACCTAGCACAGTGCTGGGTACATAGCGAATACTGTGCAAATGCTAATTGACAAGCATTTATTAAGGGCTTACTACGTGCAAAGTGTTAGGAATACCAATACAAGGAGAAAGAAAGATAGTATCTGCTCTCAAGGAGCTTACATCCTAATGGAGGAAGACAACACATAAGAGGGAACAAAGTTTGGGGCCTAGTAGAAGTCTGAAGTGCAGACTTAAAAAAAAGACAATGAGATAGTCCTGGTCTTGGTGCACTTTCTAATGAATGGGCGTTACCTTACCCTAAGTGAGTACCCACATAGACCTTGCTCTAAAGGGGCCAAGGTCTCCCAGTGCATCCTGGGTCATCTCCAGTCATCCTGATGAATATCTGGTCACTGGATTCAGATGGCTCTGAAGGAAAAGTGAGACTGGTGACCTGCACAGCCCTCCCTCACTCAAAACAAAGTCAAGTGCAAGTCATGTCATCGTTTCTCTGATGGCATAATCAGTCTTCTTTGGCAACGAAGGACGGACACAACAATGACAAATGGGGATTCTGGAAGGGTCAGTGAATCAGAGGAAGAGGTCCCAGGAGCACAGAGCACTTCCAGTGACTTCTTTTCTCCCTGCCAATCATGGATGAGAATGTTCATGAGACATAGCAGAAGCCAAAGGTGTGCAGATGGAAGGATGAAGACAAGCAGCACGTTACAGTGGAAAGGGAATGGAATCTGGAAGCAGATGACCTGGGTTCAAAGCTGAGCTTTGTCACGTGCTGCCTGGGTGACCTTGGGTACGTCACTTTAACTTCTGGATCTCTCTTTCTTCATCTGTAAAATGAAGGGGTTGGATTTGATCATTACGATCCCTTCTAGTTCTGACTCTATGATCCTTTTAGAGAATGAGAGAATAATCTTCATCCTCAAAGCCTGAGTTCTTTGCTGATACTGCTATTGCAATTAAAAAAAAAGCCAGACCTCAAAACCACAACAGATGGAGCCACTGGGAGATGAGTTCTCACACAGGGCAACTCCAAAAGATAAGTAAATAAGGACTCAAAATGTGCCTTGAGAGGAGACTGAAGAAGCTCAAAATTCTTTCCAACTCACAGAATCTCGAGTCCTCCATGTCTCTGACCCAGATTCTCTGAAAACTAGACATCTAGCATGAGCTCCTAGAACCCCATCAATGGAAAATACTGTCTTTTGAGGCAACTTATTCCCTTTTTGGAACTAGAATAGTTCAGCTTTGGGGCAGTTTTGCACCATATCTGGCCGAAATCTGTCTTTACATAACTTCTACCCATCATTCCTAGTTTTTTTCTTTTGTGCTCAAAAGGCACTCTTCTTAATTCCTCTCCCACATGATAGACCTTCCCATACTTGAAGACAGCTAGCATGTCCTCCCTTCGTTTTCTCAACTGCAGGTTAAATAGTCCCTGTACCTTCAACTGATCCTTGGACCACATGGTTTGCAGTCCTCTTCTTGTCCTGGGTGTTGTCTTCTATGAACATTCCCATCTGACAACATCCCTTCTAAAAGGTGGTGTTCAGAAGTCTTCCTTCATCCTTCTTAATGTCAATTCTATTAATTTGGAATTAATCCTCATTCATCCTGGGCTAAATTGAAGTTTATCTTTGCACTGTCCACAAAGTAAGGATTTGCTTAGCAAATTTCAGGTGAGACAAAAAAAAAAGGAGGGGAGGCGATTCTTTTCAATCTAGAAAGTTAAGTTGAAGGGCTATAAAATTGTAAAATGTGAAAGGTATGTATATACAGCAAACACTGACTTTTCTAACAAGGCTAAGAATACTCCAGCTAAGGATATGCATGGAAATTTGAAAGAGGTGTAGGCCTAGGATAAATAAAAGGACTTTATGTAATGCACTCACAATGAATGCCTGGAAAAATGTATAAATTCATGGTGTAGTAGGAAAAACACCATGCTAGGAAATCAAAACTCTTGAATTCTTGCTAGTTCCTTCTGTCTAGTTCCTTCTCTGCCTCTAAGTAAATGTGCTACCTTGGATAAGTCATGTAACCTCTCACAGTCTCAGTGCCTTCATTTGTAAAATGTGGGGTCCAGGTTAACTGATCTTTGATTTCCTTTCCTGCTCTGACTTTGTGTGAGTTGGAATTAGGCACTGAGTTCACAGGCTTGGATTGCTCACCAAACCTAGTCTTGGTCCCTTCTAGCTTACTCTGCCTCTGAACTTTCTGCAAAATCCTTAGCCTATTTGATTTATAATCATGCCTTAAAAAAAAATCAGAAGTCCAAAAAAAGAAAAATAAAACCCTGCAGATACAACTGGACTTTCCATGTTTCTCATTTGTAAATATCAATTGCATTTTTTCCCCTCCCAAATTGACTGATACAGCTTTCCTTTGTTAGGCTGGCCAAGGGTTCCGAATGCTATGTGTTGATATGCTCTCTCTATCCCCCTTTGGTTAGAAAACAAGCCCTACCCCAAATCCAGGAATCTGGCTTGTTTCCCGTATCTCCTATTTCAGGTCACATGTGGTGTGCAGTTACTGTAAATGGTATGAGGCAAGCCTGGTGGTGAGGGGGAGATGTCAGTTCTGATTGCCTCGAGTGCCTTCCGCTCAATGATATGACACATTGTATTCTATTGCTTCACCAAAGCCACAATATCATACCGAGGACCGTGGATACAACCCCAGGGACAGGAACTCAACCAAGCATTTGCCGGCGTCCTTGAGGATCTCCTCGGGCATGCGAGGTGACCACGGATGACAGTTTGCAGGGGGGCAGGGCAAATGGAAAGCTTGGAAAGGTCTGCATTGATGTGATTTGCTAAGGGCCTTTTAGAAGTTTAAATGATGAGGATGCCCAAAGACATTTGGTATCTCAGAAATTTTAGAGTTATAGAATTTTTGCAGTACAATCTGTTCAGGTCATATTCTCTGGCCTTTCCAGAACCATAAGTAAGTTTGGGCCACTGGGATTTGGTCCCAGGGGGCCCACATTGGGGTGGGGTGGGAGAGGCAGTATTTCTTCACCATGGTGGTCCATCACCTGATGTAAGGGAGAGGAGGGAGAGTCAAGATCTCTTTCAGCACTCTGAGTTCTCTCTATCACCTTCTCTGCCACTAAATAACTGTTGCCTTTATCTCTAAGGTCATTTCCTGCTCTAATACAAGGTCAGTCCTGGACTAAGGAGCAAGTAAACACGAGATTCATATCCCTCTTCTGAACCCCAGATGAGACTCTGGGTAAAGGATGCCATAGTTCCTGGATATAAGAAGTGAATGGAGGTAGGGTCTCCCAGACCACTTTCTACCTTTGAAGGGGGGCATTTCTCTAGGGAATGAGTATGATTCTGTGGTACTTTTTCTGTGCAGGAAGAGGGCTAGCTCAGCCCACAGTGACTCTGGACTAGTAGCTGACTGGGAAGTTGTGTCCTAATGATCATCTACTAGAAGAAAGGAAGCACGTGAGCATCCTGAACCTGTAGGAACCACAACTACAGCTGTGGTGGGAGGGTAGGAGGACACTCTTTTATATATCAAGAAGAGAAGAAATGCAGCTTTCAGACAACGTCAGGACAGTAAATTGGCTGTGAAGGGAGGCACCGAATCATTAATTCTCTTCCCTATCCCCAAATCCTTCTTCAAATCCCCTCCCTGCAAATGAATTTGTTCAAAGAACCAGAATTCCTAGTTGTGATACTGCATTTCACACTGTGGAATTGTTACCTCATCTTCTAAAGGAGAAATTTGGATATCCATAGTCAACGATCATTGTGGACTATGTGCCAGGTACTGTGCTAAGTACTGGTATACAAAGAAAGGCAAAAACCAGTTTTTGCCCTAAGGAGCTCACATTCTAATGGAGGAGAGAACATGTAAAAATTGTTCAGACAAGATAAACAGGGTAAATAAGGGGCAATCCCAGAGTAAAAATATTAGCAGTGAATAGAGGGTAATCCAAGGGATAAAGTATTAGCAATAGGATAAAATCAGGAAGGACTGCTAGGTGGTGCAATGGTTGGAGCACTGCACCTGGATTCAGGAATACAAAGTTCAAATCTGGCCTCAAGACACACCAGCTGTGTGATCTAGGAAAGTCACTTAATCTTGTTTGCCTCTGTTTCCTCATCTATAAAATGAGCCAGAGAAGGAAATGGCAAACCACTCCGGTATCTTTGCCAAGAAAACCTCAAATGGGGTCATGAAGAATTAGACATTACTGAACAATAATCAGGAAACAATTTCTGAAGAAGGTGGGATTTGAGCAATCTTGAAGGAAGTAAGAGAATTCAGGAGACAAAAAGTGAAGGAGGAAAGCATCAGAGGCAGCCTGTACAAAGGCATTAAGTTGGGAAATGAAGTATCATATGAGAAGAACTACAAGAAGGTCACTGTCACTGAATTATAAAGTATGTAGAGAGGTATAAATTGTAAAAAGACTAGAAAGGTAGGTGGGGGCCAGATTGTGAAGAACTTTAAGAGAGAGAGAATATTTTATTTGATCCTGGAGGAAAGAGGGCATTGCTGTAGTTTATTGAATGGGGAGGTGGTGGTGGTGGTGGTGACAAGGTCACACCTGTCTGTGCTTTAGGAGATCACTTTAGCAACTGAGTAGAGAGAAACATGTGAATCTAGGAGAAGAACCAGAAGGCTATGGTGATAAATCATGCATGAGGCAAGGATAACCCACTATGTGAGTGGAGAAAAGGAGACACAGAAGTAGAAATAAAGATAGAGGTAGCTAGGTGGCTAGGTGTGCACAGGTTGGTCCTGGAGTCAGGAAAATCTAACCTCAAACACTTACTAGCTGTGTGACCCTGGGCAAGTCACTTAACTTTTATTCACTTCAGTTTTCTCAACTATAAAAAGGAGATAATAACACCAACTATATTTCTTGGTGCTTGTGAGGATTGGATGAGATAATATTTGTAAAGCTCTTAGCACAGCGCTTGGAACATAGTAGACATCATATAAGTGCTTATCTCCTTCCCTCTCCTTCCCCTAGAAATGACAAGACTTGCTGCCAGATTGACTATGTGGTGTAAGTACAAGAGAAGAGTGGAGAGGACGACACCAAGGCAATTGAAAGAGGATAGGATCTGAGAAGAAAAGAAGAATTCTGCACAGCTTTCCTGGATGAAGACAGAGCAAAGAGGACTGAGGTGAGATCAGGTGAGTGGGAGGAGAACCAGGAGAAATCTAGAGGAGAGCCCATTCAGTAGAAAAGGCTGAACAGCAGTGTCAAAGACTGCGAGAAAAGGCCCTCAGATTGGGCAGTTAAGGGATCATTAGGAATTTTGGAAAGAGAAGTTTCCGTTGAATGAGATTGGAAACCAGATTGCAAAAGGTTTGAAAAAGAGTGAGAAGGGGGGAGTGTAGACACAGAATGTAGACACTTTTCTCAAGGAAGCAGCGGTAGGAACATTGGATATGGGGATTGTCAGGGGAATTGAGATTTGTTTGTTTTTAAAGGATAGGGAATGGATGTGTTTGTAAGTAGCAGGGAAGCAGTCAATAGATAGGGAGAAATGTTTGAAGATTAGTGAGAGTGGGGACAATAGAGGTGCATTTGGCTTGAGAAGATGGGTTGAAATGGGATCTATGCAAGATCTGCCATGCCAAAAAGGGCCACCTCTTCAAGGAAGACTGGGGTGAAGAAGAAATACTGAGGGAAGATGTCTGAATGATGTGGGAGGAGGAGGAGGAGAGAAGAAGGAATTCTTAGGAAATAGTCTCGAGTTACTTGGTAAAGTATGAGACAAGTTTCTTAGCTCCAGTGGTGGGGAAAGGGAGTGTCACAGGAAGCTTAAGGATAGTTAAAAAGGTTTGGAGTATCCACTGTGTTGAGGATGACAATACGTCCACTGGGGAGATGTAAATGGATTAATGTGCTGCAATGAACTCCCAGCTGGAATTATGTACATGGTAATGCCTTTTTTTATGATTTTGTAGACTGAGATCAGACCTTTCTCTTCTTCCGCTATCCAGATGGAAGAGCCTTAATCTTGGTAGCCTGTAATCTGGTAGTAATTCCCTCATTCATAGTTCCTTCATCATTGTGTCTACTTGGGTATTAGTTACTGTAAGGCATGTAAAGAACAATCACAACATTATTTATCAATAATTTATCATTTATCAAGGGTGGAGAATGTTCTACACTTTGGGTCTACAGAGACAGACATGGCCCAGGCACTGCTTTCAAAGAAGTTACAAACTAGTGGGGGCTAGGGAAGAGTGGATAGGAAGACATATATACAATGACTGTGCTACAAAGGAATGTATCAGAAAATTAAACGAGAGATCCAGGAAAAGAGCTATAAGAAAACTGAAGAAGGAGAGATGATTCCCTGCTTGGGTGTGGGGGAAGGCATCACAAAAGACTTCATTGAAAAAATGGTACCTAAGAAATAGAACCCGCTCTTCTCTAACCTTTCTCTACCCCATTATGTCTTTGCTGCTGTTCCAAGTGCCTTGATGATATTACTGATACCAGGAAGCATTTCCACCCACTATCCCTCTTTCCAAAGGTCCAAAAGCACAAATAGCTGCCCATTAAAATGGGCAAAAGACTGGAGAGTCATGGAGACTGACCAGGACCCTTCAGTTAATGTCAGTTGGAAACAGGGCTTCATAGGAGCAGCCAGCTGAAATGTAGAGTTAGAGGCAGAGTGGTCAGAGAGCTGGCTTCATAGGGCGGGAGGCTCCTCCAAGGGGAGACCTGAGTGCATTATTCATAGCTTGTCATTTGCAATGAAAGAGACAGGTTGCCCTCTGATACCTCTGAAGAAGTTCATGATTTATTGGAAGCATTGAAAGAAATATAAAAACAAATAGTAATATAATCCCCCAGGGAAGTCTAGCTTTGGTCTTTTACATAATATTAGAGCCACTGCAAATAGTTTCTCCGAGATAAAAACTTTGGCAAACATTCAACATGAAATGTTTGAGAAATGAAACTATTCATTTCTCGATGTCAGGAGACTTGAGCCTTGTCCAGCATTCTAAATACAGAAAATAAAAAGAATGAAAAAACAAATCCCTAAATTTAAAGTCATAGGAGGGATGTCTGTAAGTCAACCTAACATAATAGCACCTCTGAATCCAGTTCCCCTTTCACAGAAGACTTAGGGGCTGTTGCAACTTCTAGCCCCTCCCTCCCAAATTACTAGAATAGGTATTAGCATTTAATCAGTGATCTTCATGGTCAGCAGGAAAGAAATACATCTGTCTGTCCATTCTTGACATCTCTTTTGGCCCAACCTCAGTTGGAAAGTTTTGTATAAGGGCCATAAGCTGTGACCAGGAAAAAGTAGCCTTGGTGGTATTTGGGCTACCCCCACCATGGGCAAGAAGGGAAGATCCTGGGACATAGTCACAAGGCTGTTCCAGGGGAAAGAAGCAAAAATAGAAAAGAAAGGGTGGACCTCTTGCCAGTCCAGTTTCTGGTAGTATCTTATTTTAACTAATTATTCTTGCTAAGACAGATGGAGCCTTTATTAAGCACTTGTTATCTACCAAACACTCTGCTAAGCATTTGGGATATAAATAAAAACATATGAGACAGTCTTAGCCTCAAAGAACTTACTCTCCAATCGGGGAAGGCAGCTCATGAAGAGGAAGTGGAAAGCTAGGGAGAGGAGGCAAAGGGGTGGAGCAGTGTGGCAGGCAAAGAAGAGGAGGAGTCTGGAGAAAGTATTGGCATGAGTGAGGCAAAGCATGCCTGGAGTCCTTCCTAAAAGGTTGGTCCCAGTTAGAGACTTACCATTCAGGGGAGGAGAGCCTTAGGGCAGAGGTTTCTCTAAGGTGGTCATATGGAATGTGCGGAGAAGTGCTAAGCTCTGTTGTTTCTCAACTGCCAAAGAACTATTAGCACCCTCAAAGTTCATCACCCTGGCCCCTCTAAATTTTATGTACTGAGGTAAAGTCCCAATTACTTTGGGTATGACTTTTGACCTTTGTGAAGGGTCAGAGCACACATGTACATACATCCTGTTACTCCTTTTTTTCACAGTAGGTAAATAGAGAGCACTAGGAGCAGCACTCGGCATGTAATGAGCATTGAATAAGTATTCTTGGTTTCAAAGCCAACGAACCCTTTAGAAAGGACTGATTTTGTGTTTTCTTTTTTCCTCCAATCTCTTGTTGCCATGAATCTGAGTTTGGATCAGAATCTGACCTGCTCTGAAAAGGAAGGAGAAAAGAAAATGATTTGGGAAGATAGAATATTAGGAACGCCTCTCCAAGGATGGTCCACCAGGAAAGGGTCTCTTAGTTCCCTGCTGCCTCCCAACTCCCTTGTTGAAGCAGGAACATCACCAATACTCTGATGACGGTTTGAAACTTTCTAAAGTTCACTTGTAAGACACCCATGGAGTCACTACCAAATTCACTAAAGCAGTGGCTTCTACGTGCAGGTAGCATTTCAGTTCCATCAAGCTGAGGATATACTTCCTGCATTCTCTCTTCTAATGACCCTTCTAGACCAGTATCACTGTTGTTTGCCTACTCTCAGTTCTCACTTGGGTAGTGTGTATATCCAGCACCTTGCTGAGCCTCATATCCCCATATCTTGGAGGAGATAGGCCTGCCTTGCATCAAGAGGAAGGCTGTTGATCTGACTCAGTCAGGCATCCCTATTGCAAAAATTCATCCCCCTACTCCACTGTACCAACGTTGCTCTCTTCCTGCCCCACCAAGCTTGTGATGAGGTAATAAGTTAGCTCTTGTCATATTCCTCTGCTTTTAGAGAGTCCTGTTACTTATCTGCATTCCTCAGCACTGTTTTGAAGGAACTAGCTGTATAACTGAAGTGAATGTTTGTATGAGAATTGAAGAGGGAGAAATGACATCTGATGGTTCCAAACACAGGACAGTGGCTGTACAGGCAAGATCAGTCCCATGAGCATGTAAGGCAAAAGTAGGGAACACCAAAATTTATAGAAATCCAGGTTAGAGCTGAGAGAAACAAGGCTTCTTAAGATTCTTGGCATTCCATCACTTATCCATTTCATGAAATCCTGTCAAGGTAAACTGTGAGACAAAGACACTTGAACAAAAACCACTTTGTAGACTTGTTTTAGATTGGAACTAATGAGTGGATAACTCAGAAAATAGGAAAAATGAATGAAAGATCTTTTATTGGAAAGGTAAGCAGCACATACCATTCCAACTGACGAAGTCATAAAGACCCACAAGGCTTGGGAGAACCTGAGTTTATAGTCAGCTTTGATGGAGAAAGTGGCACCAAGGTGCAAATCACTTTCAGACATGATTTTTTTAAACTGACTAAAATGAAGCAGTGCATCATAGGGGCTAGAGCACACACAGCTAATAGATACCTGAGTCTGATTTTGAATTCAGGGTTTCCTGTCTCCAAGCCCAGAGTTCTATTCACTGTATCAACCTAGATGCCTGGCTAGCTTTATGACCGTGGACAAGTCATTTCACATCTCTGACCTCAGTCAACTCTCTAAAGTCTATTGAAATCTATTGTATCATTACCAAAAGGTGGAGCATCTCAAAAGATTTTTCATTTCTTGTAGGCAGGGAGTTTTATTTTTTATTTTTGCATCTTTAGTACCCAGGACAGTACCAGACACATAGTTTGTACTTAATAGGCAGGAAATAAGCATTTATTAAGCACTTAGTAGGTAAGTACTTTACAAATATTAATCTGTAAACATCTCATTAATAAATGCTCACTGATTAATGAATGAATGAGCTGACCTTTAAGATAGCAATTGAAATCATTTTCCTAACTCAATCTGAAAGTTCTTTACAGGCAAATTTCATTCAAGTCAAATGTAATTAAGTCTTTTATTTTATTTTTTTTAAAACCTAAAGAAAGAAATGAGGTCGTTCCTTTCCTTCACAATTAGGGCACTTATTGAAAAGATGTGTGCATATGACAAGCGATAAGACTGATGGAACCATCCTTCCATCCCCTTTGCCAGCAAAAGAGCTGGGTATACAGTGCCAGCTGGGCCCTGTTCAGGTACATTATCAGAAGAAAGCCTGGAATTTTTTTTTTCCTAATCTGACTTCAAGACACTAACAGAGGGCAACTGAACAATCTCCCTGGGAATGAAATGCCTACTTAATTAAACCATAGCCACGCTGCTCAGTTTTCCTCACTGAGGGACGCTCAGCGGTACTGTCATTTGAGCAAAGTAGACCAGCTGCCAAGGGATGCCTGTGGTCAGAAAGGATCACAAGTACCCATCACCAGGAAGGGCTGGATTTCAAGCCAAGTTTGTTAAATAGAAGGAGAATAAAATAAAAATGTTCATGAGTTTACTTAGTTCTTTCTACCTCAATCCAATCCTGACCCACTTTTGGCTCAGCTTATTCTCTGTCCCATATTTTGTTCTGAATAAACGTTAAAGATGAGTAGATTAAAAATGAGGACCAGTAGGCTTTTGTATGTGTTCTTGTTTGCTTGGAGCAGCCTAATTTATGCTGAATACCTGGCCCCATAGTCAAGAGGACCTCTATCTCTCTTTCTCTTAGGGAAAAGCAAAGGAACTTAGGAAGTCAGATACAACTTGAAGAACTTTATAGTGTTGGGCTGGTAAAAACTGAGGACCTCATTCATATGTAATGCCAGTCTCAAAGATTACATATACACAAAAGACCAAAAACAACCCTAAGGCTAAAGGCTGCCTTAAAGGAGACCTAAAAACATTCTCTTGAAAGGAAAAAAATAGCAACCAAGGGGCTGTTAGCTGCTGATGTCAGCTGCTGAGCCACTTTCTCCAGTGAGTTGCCATCTGGTGCTACTTCACTGGGAGGCTACTGGAGGAGGTAGGGAGGAAGTGATTCACCCACTATTAAGTGCCAATTTAGGGCAGAGTTCTAACTCCTACTCCAAAAAACTAGGATATTTGTACTAGATTCAAGGGTCACTGTGGTTAGTTCCAGCTCAGCATGGTAAAGGCATCTCCTTGTGAATATTTATCATGGCTACTCTATGTGCCTCCCTCTACGTGTTGTTTTTGTACCTGGTTTACGAGGTGTGCAAAAAATGCATTCTCTTTTTCTCCTCTCTCAAATACGTTTATAATAGTAAGAGTTTCTGTAGCTAAAAAGACTAGCTACTTGGAAGATTGATTCCATGACTCTGTGGTCAGGGCAGATGTTACAACTTACCTGAATAATGATAACAGAGAAGAGTTTTTACTAAGTCCATTAGTTAGGATCATTTTTGATTCTACTGACAAGAACAATGTGTTCAAATTAAGGTTGCCTATGACCTTAGGCAACTCATTTCATTTTTCTGGACCTCAGTTTCCTTACCTGTAAAATGAAGGATTTGGAATAGATGACACCCAAAGTCCCTTTAAACTGTTTCTATGATCTCACTATCCTTCTGCCATGATCCTATGAGTTTATTTGGGTCATTTGTACTTGACATCACATTCTGGACCCAGGGGATGCTTAGATTCTTCACTCTCCTCTAAGAAATTTGAAAGGAAACTGATTGGGGTGGTGGGTGGGGCAGGAAGGGAAAGAAAAGAAAGACTGGATCTATTTCTAGGCCATATTTAGGCACTAGGAGACAGAGACTTCACCATCTTGGAGCCCTGAGGAAGTACACAAGAAGCCTAAAGTAAGCACAGGTCAGGAATCAAGTGGTGGGCAGGGTCAGACTAGCACCACTGCCTCCTCTGAGCACTCTGCTTCCAATTCAAGGGCAGTAAGATGGAGTGGAAAGAGCACTGAAACTGGGATCAAGGGACTCATGTTTGAATCCTCCCTGCCTCTTCCAAGCTATATGACCTCCAGCAAGTCATTGACACTCTCTGAGTCTGGCTTCCTTACCTGTAAAATGAGAGCAATGCTAATGACACCTATAGGATTAAATGAGATCAGGGATATATGGATATTTTGTAAATAGCAGTGACCTGCCGGTTTTTTCCAAGCTAGTTTTAAGACTAGACTCAAGGGCGAAAGCCATGATAGGCTGGGGAAGAAAAAGTCCACTAGCTAACTGTACAGATGATTACAGAGGCCAGGGCAGAAATACTCATTTGCACTTATTCCAGGCAAAGACACTCTGGAGGGGAATTCTGATCAGAGCAGCAAACTCTGACAAGATATGGAGATTTCACGGGTGGGTCTACATTTCTTTTTGCATTTTTCCCCCATAGGAAGTAAGAGTTACTCCTTTATTTCCTATAAAGTTCTGTTCAGTTGTGATCAGAGAATAGAGGCTTACTTAACAAAGCAAATGGGTATCCTTCCAAACAAAATTACAAACAAAATACTTATTGATGAGCATGTGAATTTTTTATGTAGCTTTCCCTCCTACAAACTTTAATGTCATTTTATACTTCCCATGCATTTGCCCACTATTTTAAATTTTAATTATATGTAACTTATTTCACTATAATATCATATTTCCCTTTAACAGATTATAAATTCATTAAGAAGTATTACTCATTTTTGAATCCCATGAAATACTTGGTCCAAGGGCTTGTGCATGGAAGAAGTTCAGTAAACCTTTGTTCATTGGATCATAAATTTTGAATTGAAAGGAATATAAGATAGGTTGAGCCCACCCATCTTATAGATGATGAAACTCAGGCCTAGTGATTTGCCCATGGAGGAGATGATCATATGGTGGTCAGAAGAAGCGATACAAGGACACTTTCCAGGTTTCTCTCAAGAACTTTGGATATGACTGTGCAACATAGGAGACACTGGCACAGGACCGCTCAGCCTGGTGAACCCACATCAGAAAGGGTGCTGTGCTCTTTGAGCAAAGCAGAATTGAGACAGTACAAAGTAAACACAGGATGTGCAAATTTGGGATATCCACCCCAAATATTCCCATGGACTACCTGTGCCCAGCCTGTGGTAGAACATTCTGAGCTCATATTGGTCTGATTAGCCACAGTCAGACACACTGAAACTTCACTTTATCATAGTGATATCATTTTGGTCCTCTTCAAAGACAAAGGACAACAACCAACCAACAGATAGATGAGTAGACATTAGAGTCAGAGTTCAAACTGTAGTCATATGATTTCAAATACAGGGCTCTTTTCTTGACTCAAATCATATTGAATTGTATTATATTATGATACGCTATTTTATGTTTTGTCATACTATGTTACATTACATTTATGTTATATTACTATGTTTTGTTACATTGTGTTATATTACAGTTATGCTATATTATATTATGCTATGTTATAATTCCATCTTTGCAGGTATTAACCGGGACATTCACAGAATCTGTTCAAAGATCTTACTATCTTCTTGTTTCCGAGGGGACAGGTATTACATGTATCATGTACATATGGGTGTGGTTGGAAATATGCATCACCTGCTCTCCTTTTTACTCGTACTCCAGATGGCAGAGCTGGAGAAGTTCACAAGGAACCAGACTTAGTGTGGCACCAGTCTTGTTTCCCTGTGGTATGCATTAACAAGGCTGAGAAAGTGCTGGACAAACCTGTGTAAGTGCTATGTATCATTATTATCAATATTGTTACCATCATCATTATTATTCATTGAGTGGCATAGAACTATACTTATTAGGCACAGAATTCTAGCATTTGAGTAAACTTTAAAGAAAATTTAGTCTTGCTCTCCCCATCCACATTTTACAGATGAGAAAACTGAGTCCAAGGGAGATACAAATAGTATCTTAACTGTCCCTATTGATAATGTGGATTGGACTGAATGACACATTAGCTCCAGCATGACCAATCATATCTATTTGGAGCCAAGAGAGAAGACCAAGGCCATCCTCCTAAGAGTGAATTTTTAAGCTAGAAGCCAGAAACAAGGACAGCAATCTGTATTAGCCTGTCTTTTTCAAGTTCCGTAAAAACCTACTCTGGGTCCCTTCTTTTCTGATGTCTGCCTGACCCTAACAGATTAGCAGATCCTGTACAATCATCCATCATGAACACTTTCTTCAAGAAAAGAATTGACAAGCATGGATACAGAGAGCATGAAAGGACATTACAAAAATTTGTAACTGATTAGGTTTAAAAAAACAAGTGGAAAAAGAACCAAGAACAGGTTATTGATTTGGAAGTCTTCCCTGAATTGGTGCCTGTGCACAGACTACTAACGTGTAAAAGCACAGATCAGAATTAGTAGAAAACTAGAAGAAAAGATAATGAGAAAAAGACATAGCATGTAATGGAACCAATTCATTCCTGACCTATTCAAACTAATTATAACTAATGTTAATGCTAATTGGAAATGAGTAATGGACAGTAACAGTGATTGACATCAACTATGATAATTTTATATAGAAGATTAGCATTTATTTTTTCTCTTGCTTTAGATTGCAAGTTGTTTCATTGTTTGTACTTGTATCCCCGTCACCTAGCATAGTGCTTTATAAACGTTTGTTGATTAAATATTGATTAATATAAAACTACTGCCATAACAAGGAGACCAAAAGAGGCTAAAAACCATCTTAGTCACGTAAACAGAAGCAGTACAACAAACAAATGAGAAATGGGCAAAATCTGCAAATACTCTTATAAAACAGACTCTTCTCATCATTAAAGAGAGTTGAACATCGTTACCCTTAACACATTACTGTCCTGGTTGTACATGTAGAGTTGTTAGGGCACTAAAGAGAACAAAGAGAGGAAAAGCAGACAAATTAGATGATGTGTACATAGTGAAAAACCATGATCAGGCAACATAAATTGTGAGTGTATTGGAGGTTCAATTCAGAAGATGCCAGAAGGAGGAAAAAGGTAACAATGATCTCGAAAAAAATCTCAGATGTTCTTGATATTGGAAAAAAGAATATCAATTGAACAAGAACTTGCCCATATGCCCATTTTCTCATCTGCATGATGAGTAGATAGAGGGATGGGCCTTAAATCAAGAATATTTGGGTTCAGATCCAGTCTAAGATACTGTGTGACCTTGGGCAAGCCATTTAACCTCTTTCTATCTCCATTTTTCAGTTGTAAAAATGGGGATAATAACAGCACCTAGCTCACCCTATTGTTGTGAGGATAAGAAAACATTTGTAAAGGGTTTAGCATAATACCTGGCACATAGCTGGTGCTTAATAATTGCTTCTTTCTCTCCCCATCTATATAAATTTTTTTTATGAGAATCATCTCTACATACATCAAGGGTGTCCTCCATGAGGATTTTGGTGGGGAATAGGTAGACTTCTGCAGGCATTATTTCACAGTGAACTGCATCTTTATCATCACAGAATTGATTGAAAAAATGTAGAGAATGTGAGATACTGTTGTGCTAATTTCTTGTTGATTTAAAAAAAAATATTCTCTAGTACGACATGCTACTTTAAGACTTGAAGAGGAATGCTTTATCCATATTATTTGCTACTGTGATGGAGGATATCCACCACACATTATAAGCTGAAGAGAATTGGTTTAGTACCCCAGATGCAAGGTTAGTAAATATCATTTTTATCAAGCTCCAATAGATTGCAAATCCATGATCCGCTCAAAAGAGTATGATGACCATTCACAAAAGAAAAAAACCAAGAAGGCAAAGAATATCTATTGCTTGGATTTTAAGACAGAGCCATATATACAAATTTCCAATAGCATACACGCACACACACACACACACACACACACACACACACATTTGAGGAAGACAGCGAAAACAGTTTAATTCAGAATTAAACAGGAGAAGGAAAGCAGTCTAGATTACTTTCAGGAAAATGAAAAATTTGTTTAATGACCCCCAGACTTCTCCAAGAAACAAAGTCCTGTCTTTTTTATCTTGGTGAAACCATGCTGGCTCCTTATTTTATTATTTATTATTTTTATTAATTTATTTGTTTTCAGTTTTCAACAATCACTTCCATATGTTTTAAATTTTCTCCCCCTCCCTTCTCCCTCCCTAAGACAGCATGTAATCTTATATGAGTTCTACACATATATTCTTATTAAACACATTTTCACATTAATTATGTTCATAGAAGAATTAAAATGAATGGGAGAAACCATAAGAAAAACCAAACCAAAACAAAACATAACAAAAGTGAAAAGAGTCTGCTTCATTCTGTGTTCCAGATCCATAGTTCTTTCTCTGGATGTGGATGGCATTTTGCATCATGAGTCCTTTGGAGATGTTTTAAGCACTTACATTTCTGTGAAGGGCTAAGTCTATCAGAAACAATCTTGGTACACTGTGGCTGCTGCTGTGTTTAATGTACTCCTGGCTCTGCTCACTTCACTCAGCATCAGTTCATATGAGTCTTTCCAGGTTTTTCTGAAGTCTGTCTGATAGTCATTTTTTAAATTAATTTATTTGTTTTCAGTTTTCAACAATTACTTCCTTATGTTTTAAATTTTCTCCCTCTCCCTTCCCAAGATGGCATGCAATCTTGTATGGGTTCTACACAAACATTCTTATTATACACATATTCACATTAGTCATGTTGCATAGAAGAATTAAAATGAATGGGAGAAATCATAAGAAAACCAAACCAAACCAAAACATAACAACAGAGAAAATAGTCGGCTTCAATTCTGTGTTCCAACTCCATAGTTCTTTCTCTGGATGGCATTTTGCCTCAAGAATCCTTTGGAAATGTTCTAGGTCCTTGCATTGCTGTGAAGGGATAAGTCCACCAGAAAAATCCTCACACACTGTGGTTGTTACTGTCTACAAAGTTCTCCTAGTTATGCTCATTTCACTCAACATCAGTTCATATAAGTCCTTCCAGACTTTCTGAAGTCTTTCTGTTCATCATTTCTTATAGCACAATTTTATTCCGTTACATTCATATACTACAACTTGTTCAACCATTCCCCAATTGATGGGCATCCCCTTTATTTCCAGTTCTTGACCACCACAAAAAGAGCTGCTATAAATATTTTTGTACATATGGGTGCTTTTCCTACTTTTATGATTTCTTTGAGATACAGTCCTAGAAGTGATATTGCTGGGTCAAAGGCTATGCATGTTTTTGTAGCACTTTGGGCATAGTTTCAAATTGCTCTCCAGAATGGTTACATCAGCTCACATCTCCACCAACAATCTCTCCCACACTCTCCCACACCTTTTCCAACATTTATCATCTTCTGGTTTTGTCATGTTAGCCAGTTGATAGGTTTGATGTGGTACCTCAGAGTTGTTTTGATTTGCATCTCTCTAATCAATAGTGATTTAGAACAATTTTTCATATGACTATAGATAGCTTTAATTTCTCCCTCTGAAAACTACCTGTTCATATCCTTTGACCATTTATCAGTTGGAAAATGACTTGTATTCTTGTACATTTGACTTAGTTCTCTATATTTTTTAGAAATGAAGCCTTTATCACAGACAGTGGTTATAACAATTCTTTCCCAGTTTTCTGCAAAGCCCTGTCTTTTAAAATACTAATATTCTCTTCTGGCATCATATGACCAACACAGGAGTCTCTAAAGAAATGAAAATGAATATCACTCAAAGGGCAATGGTGAGGCCCGTAGTGGATGTGGACAGGTGACAACATTGAATAAATGAGGGACTTCAAAGAATAAAAAGACCCAGGTAAATATATAATGGGGAAGTATCCTGGAGATGCCAAGAATAAGCAAGGGAGGCCCCTAGTACCCTGGGTAGATCCTCTGTAGTTAGCTAATGGGAGAGCATGGAAAAGAGTCATAAAGGATAGGTAGGCATGGATGGATTGCAATATGCATTGTTAGGAGAAATGTTCAAATCCCTGAGATCATAGATTCCTTTGAGCATTTGAGTACAGTGTGCTCATAGCTATGAAAGTGTTATTCATATGGGAGTTTTCCAGCCACTTAAAATTCCAGTAAACGGGGATAAAGCTCCATAGCATTGGGCAGTTGGGGCATTATGGGATTGAATCATAGATCCTCAGACTTAGAGGAGTCTAACTGGAAGGAATTTAAGAGATCATTTAGCCTAAGCTCCTTCCCCTATCCTCAATTTTACAAATGTATGAATTGTGACTTAAGAGAGGTAAAATTTCTTGCCTAAGTGTACACAGAAAAATATGTCAGGATTTGAACTTAGAACACAGGTTTTGAGACTTCCAGACCAGTGTTTATTTGTGTGTGTGTGTGTGTGTATGTGTATGTATGTACATTTAGGGCATAATCTCTGTCACTACCCCTAACGAGACTGCCAGGACTTTCAAACACCAGTATACAGCAACCTCTTGTTTCCTTGTAACATAAGAGAGCTATCAGTGGGATGCTAGAGGTATATTTTGTGCTATTTGGTTTCAGCAAGTTTGCTTACTACTGAATAAGGAACAAATGCTATGAGGATGGTCTAGGTTCAGCCCTGCATACCCGATTCTGGGAAAAGATGAGATCCTCAAGACTAAAGATGGTTCAGAGATCACTAGGTCAGTTGGTTATTCCAGTCAGGGCATCTCCCTCTGCCTGTGGCTTTATCTCTATGTTTGTCTCTGCCCCTTTTAGTCATTCTTTCCATTTCTTTCTGAAGAACTAGTTCTCGACAGAATTGCACTGTGTCTGATGCTCACTAAATCTCTTTTCAACCCCTCCCCCATTTATTTTCTGAGATCACCTTCTATAGAGTCTTGTTCCCAGTATCTTTAAATCCCTTACACAGATGCTGAACATAAATGCTTAAAATATTAATCTTTCCAGGGATATTTATATTGTAATGAAACAAAAAGGCATTCAAAGGAATGGATCTCTAAATGCGGATATTTAATGTGCTGTGATTTTTCTAATATATCCATCTCTATCTATATATATATATATATATATACATGTGTATATATTATGATATTGATATAACTTAACATTGTTAATTACAGTTATTTGTATTTGTGTTTTAGGTCCCCTATTAAACTTTATGCCCCTTACGGGTAGGGCCTATGGCTTATCTAACCTCTGTATCTCCCTTTGGGTCGAGTTTATTGTTCTACGCACAATAGAAGCAATAAACATTTGTTGAATGAATAAATGAAGACAGTGGCCAAGACATTGAAGGCAAAGATGACCCTCCTCATCATGTAGGCAGTTGCATACTTCATCTGCTTATTCCTACTAGCATAGAGAAGCAAGCAGTAGAGACAGTGGAAAAGAGCACTCAAAGTAAGGACAGCAGATCTAAGTCCTGGTCCTGCTCCATCACATCCTGGCTATGAGACCATGGCCAAGACATTAAGTTTCTTAGCCTTCATTTGCTCATTTGTAAAAGGAGGGATAATTATGCATAATTTGCTCATCTTGCAGAGGGTCATTGTGAGGACCGGAGATGATGTTAAAATACCTTTAAATTGGAAACCTAGTGTCATCTACAAAGATAGGATATCATTTTTGTAAGCCTGACCCTGTCTATGAATAGGAATGCAGATGCGTACATGATGGTTTGAGCCATGGATGTCATCCCAACCACGGTGGTTGAAATGATTGGTTTGAGTACTTGATGAGGAATAGGACAGGACTGAACACCAACGAGCATTATGTATTCAACAAGGTGAATGAGCGCCTGTATTTAAGATCAGAGGAGTAGTAAGGTGCAAGAATCCCTCCTCCTACCCCACGCGGACAATTCTCTTCCTTGACAAATATTTCTAAGTATTGGTATATGGTGCCTGTAGCAAGAAAGAATCCAGGGGCTGTGGAAAGGAGAATGGCTCTTTCCAAATTTCCAGAGAGTGGAGAGCAAGATGATAGCTCCTTTGTGACCCCTCAGCTCTATAAGAAACTCCTCGAAGTGGGAATTTTCATTTAACTTCACTTCACTTGGTCTTCTGGTATTGGCCAATCAACTTTCCCAGGCCAGGCAGACCATTTGAAACTCCCTCTTTTTTTCTCATCCCTCGCCATCCTCCACCAGGCTGGACTGCTTGGAATTCACAGCACGTGTTGTACCTCCAAGTCCCAAGAGGTGCCCCAGAAGCTGCTTACCCCCAAACAGCAACAGGGGATGGTGCAGAAAAGCAGGAAGTGGGGAGGACCCATTGGAAACTTTTCCTGTTGGATGCCTCTGTGCCAGGATCCAGAGAAAGAGGGTCATCTACAGGGTGGAGTCAAGAGAGAGACAAACCCTCTGCACTTCCTGTCAGCTGCCCTAGGATGATGGCCCCAGGCCAGGTTGTTGTTCCTGGACTGACTCCAGCTCATTGACTGCAGCTACAATACACAGAGCGTTTCTAGCTATTTAGTCTCTCACGTGTGTGTCCGCTTTGCTCTCTGAGGACCTGGGGGAAGGTGCTAGCTTTGTTTGCCTTTGGGTCCCCAGTGAGCACAGGGGCTACTACTGGCTTTGTTAATCAGATGGCTTTACCTGCTATTTACTCTTCCTCTTCCTGGTTTCTGGGTCTCTCTTTTCCTATCCTGCCCTCACCCTAGGGTTCCATGTGACTCGTACATTACAGCAGTGGAGGAGGTCTGATTCTTGTGCTGAAGTTGGCTAGAGGAAAGTCTTTTTCTGAAGGGAAGGTTCCATAACAAAGCATGGTGGGACGGACCAGGACCTTTGGCATTTGTTGGTGTTGACATACAAGGTGTGTCTCACATCTTTCCTCAGTCCAGGCTTTCGTCTCCAGATGTTATTCATTGTTTCGTGTGTATTTGTATTGTCTCTCCAGCGAGAGCCCTAAGGTCTCCCAAGGTAGTGTTTGATCAGGGACTTGTTGGTTTGGTTTAGAGAATGTTGCTTTCTTCAATTCAATTTTAATAATCACTCATGTTTATCCAGCCAGCCCTTTAAGGTTTACAATGCATTTTCCTCCCAACACCCTCCATCTGTCCTTGAAGTTGATATATTGCTATCTTCACTTTAGAGGTGAAGCAAACTGAGGCTTAGAGAAATGGAGAGCCTTGCCCAGGGTCATCTAGCTTAACTAGCTTGTTAACTGACGTTGTTCCTGTTGGTGAGTCATTTCAGTTGTTTCCAAGTCTCTGTGACTCCATGTGGAGTTTTCTTGGCAAAGAGATTGGAGTGGTTTGCCATTTCCTTCTCCAGTTCAGTTCACAAATGAGGAACTAACCCTATTTAAGAGTGAAGTGACTTGTCCAGGGTCACACAGCTAGTAAGTGTTTGAGGCCAGATTTGAATTCAGGAAGATGAGTCTGACTGACTCCAGGCCTGGCACTCTATCCACACTACTGCCTAGTTGTCCTATAACTGACACTACTGGGACGCTAACCCACCTCTCATGACTGTTTACCTTTTACATGTATTAAGCACCTACTATATACTTAGGACTGTGTTAAATAATGATGCAAAGTTTAGATAAAAACAAAACAAAACAAAACACTATCACTGTCCCCATGGAATTGTAAGTTCAGTAGAGGTATATGTGTGTGTGTGTGTGTGTGTGTGTGTGTGTGTGTGTGTGTGTGTGTGTGTGGGTGTGGGTATGTGTGGGTGTGGGTGTGTGTGTGGGTGTGTATGTGTATGTGAAGTAATCTAATAATACTTTTTTTGGGGGGAGGCAAGGCTAGTCTGTCTCATTATGAGCTGCTTCTCTGCACACATACCCTCTCCTCAGCAATGCCTCCCCTCCCCCTTTCTAGAAATTGTTGGAGACTTCTATACCCCATGCTTGTATGAGGAGAATCCCCTGGCCGGTCCCTGGCATCTTCCTGCATCTGAAAGGGGAACCAATAAGTCATGCCTGATTAAACTCTGTGGATCTCACCTGTGTCCTTAAACTGCCCTGGTATGTCAATAATGAAGAGAACAGAGAGTGTGACAGAAAGCTGGGGAATTCAAGCCTGGGGGACCATCACTGCTGTTCTTTCCCTCCTTTGTCCTCCTTTTGCTAGCGGTCCCACCAGAGCTCTGGTGTGGAGGTATCCTCTTTACCTTACCCAGCTGTTCCTGTTACTAGGTGTCTCCTTAAGCCAGCCTGTATGTGAGTTAGAATGCAACACAATAAAAGGCCTATTGCTTTAAGCTCTTATTGGCCAATAGGACTCTTTTGTGAAATGTTCTTTAAATCCCAAAGCTGCAATGGGCTAGTTGCAGGGACTGAGACGTAAAGATAGGTAACTACGGTACAAAATAAAACACAGTTAATGCAGTGGAGAGTCACCACCAAATGTTCCCTAAGGTGCGCAGGTTTACTCCTGATGTGCGTGCGTGTGTGTGTGCGTGTGTGCGCGTGCGTGTGTGCGTGTGTGTGCGTGTGTGTGGCCATGAATGGTGGAGGGAGCAAGGTTAAATTAAGTTTTCAAGTTTTTATTTTTAAACTTATCTATTTCTTTTTGCCCTCACTTTTGTTCTTCTCAGGCCATTACAAAATGCTTCAGTGAACCTCTTTTCTTCCTTCCTTCCTTCCTTCCTTCCTTCCTTCCTTCCTTCCTTCCTTCCTTCCTTCCTCTCCCTCCCTCCCCTTCCCTCCCTTCCTTCCTTCCTTCCTTCCTTCCTTCCTTCCTTCCTTCCTTCCTTCCTTCCTTCCTCTCTCTCTCTTTCTTTCTTTCTCTTTCTTTCTTTCTTTCTCTCTTTCTTTCTTCCTTCCTTCCTTTCTTTCTCTCTTTCTTTCTTCCTTCCTTTCTTTCTCTCTCTCTTTCTTTCTTTCCTTATTTCTTTCCTTTTCTTTCCTTCTTTCTTTCTTTTCTTTCTTTCTTTCTTTCTTTCTTTCTTTCTTTCTTTCTTTCTTTCTTTCTTTCTTTCTTTCTTTCTTTCTTTCTTTCTTTCTTTCTTTCTTTCTTTCTTTCTTTCTTTCTTTCTTTCTTTCTTTCTTTCTCAGCATCCAAAAATGTACTTCTCATTCTACACTTACTTGTTGTTTTGAAACTGGAATGCCATATTTTGCCCATGCAGAACTATAGCTACTACTCGTGAATCTGACCCACTATTGATCAACACGGATGCTTTGACCTTCTCCCTCTCTGACTTAAGCTAGTTCACTTCTCTTTAGAGAATCTGGTGGCCCTCTCCCCCTGGGGGCTAACCACACTGGTGTCAGCATCACTTTTATTGCAGCTCAAGTCTCCTGAGCTCACATGACCCACCAGTGTCAGCATCCCACAGTAGCAAAGATTAGAGGAATACGCTACAACATCCAGCTCATTCCACACTTTGATTCCATCCCTCTTCTTGTCAGGAGGTGGCTATCATGGTTCATCATCAGTCGTCTGCAGTGGGGATTGGTCATTGCAATGTGCAAGTTTCTTTATTCTTTCAGAGTTGTTTTTCTATATGATGTTGTTATGGTATAAATCGTTCTCCTGGTTTTGCTGGCTTCATTTTACATCAGCTCATACAAGCCTTCCTATGTTTCTCTAAAACTATCTGTTTTGTCATTTCTTTCTGTCACGTCATCAAATTTACTATGTATTAAGTACTGGAGACAAAAAGAAAGATGGTCCCTGCTGTCAAACAGCTTACAGCTTAATGAAGGAAGATAAAATATAAATGCTAGGGATGGAGAAGGAACACAGAAACCCAGGGAAATTGTGAGAATGAAGGATGGCTGGTCTGAATTCTTCCTCAAAATGGAGATTCCAGGAGAAGGGGGCCGTAGCAATGGGTAACATAGCACAATCATATTCCAGTGCATTCATATGCAACCTATGTTCACTCATTCTCAACTTGAGGGGACCCTCCTTAGTTTTGAGTTCTTCGTTTGACAAAAAGAACTTCTATAATTATTTTTACAAATAAACCCTTTATTTTCTTTAAAAACAAATCTTATTGGGATATAGACTTAGTAGTGGTATCATTGGGCCAGAGGGTACACACTTTTTAGTGATTTCTTGGACGTGACTCTAGATTGCTTTTCTGAACTGGATCAATTGCCAGGGCATTAACATATATGTTTTCTATCAACCCCTTCAACAGCTGACATTTTCTTTTTTGTTATCTTTAACAATCTGGAGCCTTAATTTACATTTCTTTAATTTCCCTATATCAGGTAAATCAGAGATCCTTCCTCAACACCTCTTACCCCAGTTGTGTAAATACTACACTTGATGCTCAAGATCTATTCCTCGACCTCATGATACTAGAAATAATATGTGAACAACACAAAGCAATGTGCAATTAAGTCTAACAAGCAAATGGAAAAGATTGTAAGGGTTTTATGGAACAAGACAGTGATCAAGGAAACACTGTGGCAAAGGTTCCATGAAGTGGACCTGAGCTGAGCATCAAACAAACAGGCAAAGGGGAAGGAAGGGAAGGCGTCTCAGGACTGGGAAATTTATTCCTGGGAAATGATACTCCAGAAGTCAGGGGACAGAAGTAGGAATGTGAATAACAAGTAAGTAGGATCGTTCCAACAGCAGTCTGCCGGGAAGGGAGTCTGGAGTTTGACTGGAGTAGGAAGTAAGGCTGAACAGTTAGTGTGAGGCCAGGTTAGACAGGGCTAGTAAGTTTACCACAAATGAACAGGGGTCAAATAACACTCACCCAATTCAAGATTCCACACAAGTACGTTAGAGCCCTGAGGAAACTCTGGGTCATCTGACATTCCAAAGGCTTTTTTTAAAAACATGCTTGGGGTTTGGAGAAACTGAACCATCATTTTCTTCAGACCCAGTTTTCTTTCATTCTTGGTGCTGGATAACTGGGATGCTTCGTCTGGGTGTCTCTGATTTGTTTACTCTTTAAATCATCAGTGTTGCTGTTTTGTAAGAACTACCGGATGGCAAAGAAGTCGGGGGAGTCTTTTCTCATAGCTCTGTCTTCTAAGAAACAGGAAGTTATTATTTGCCCAAAGCAAACAAACTCACATACTCCAGGATTCAAGCTCATTCCTAAACTCTAGTCCCAAGAGGTATGTGGAAGTTGAGATCACAGATGCTATGGAATCCATTCCCTCTCCCAGAATATGGAGGTTAGGGGAAAATAAGCAATTAACATAATTTTACAGCTATGACTCCCAAGTAACCTTATGTCAGGAAACGGATGTACACTCTGTATTACCAATGCCACCTTTTCCTCCCAATTCAGCACCAGAGAAACTGTCTCTACATTGTAATGGAACTCCAGTTTGCCCAATTACAGGAATAGGAACATCAAAGATCATAGATTTAAAACTGGAAGCATCTTAAGATCATCGAGTGCATAGCCCTCATTTTTTACAGATGTGACAGGAAGGTCGTTGGGGTTTAGACCAGATTCTGAGTGGTCCGGGGGAAGGAACAGAAAAAAAAGATAAGTTTTTCAGTGAAGCAGTGAGGTACAGTGGAAAGAACACTGAATGAGTAAATAAGCCCAGAGAGGGATGAGAAATCTAGGCTTGGGACTCTCTTAATTTGTTAGGTTTTTTCTTTCATTTATAAGCATTTATTTCCCCCTCCTATCTTTTCCACCGCCCTTGAAAAAAAAAGAGAAGCAAAACCCTTCTAACAGATATTCATAGAAGAAAACAATTTCCCTTTTTGGACATGGGCCAATGTAGAAATTTACAAATGAGTAAAAAGAGGCCCAGATCAGTAAAGTGACTAAACCACAGTCACACAAGTATATAGAAAGTGATGAATTAGGATTCAGATTCAGTTCCTTTGGCTCCACATCCCATGTTCCCCCCACTGTATCTTGTTGCTTATTCCACAAAATAAGAACTCAATCTTCTTCCTTTTCTGTTTCTTCCCTATGCAACCTGAATTTGTGCTCAACCTCGCTGACCTTCCTGTCACTTCCAGGGATCCTGTCAACATCCCTTTCCTCTCCTTCCCCTTGCTCTCCAAATCTTTTAGCAGTATCATCAAAAACCATGTATTGAAGTGCTTATCAGCACAGAGTTCTGTGCTGTGCACAGTACAAAGTTAATTAAATAGACCCAGACCCAGCACTGAGGGGCTTATGCACCAAGACAGATAACACTGACATATCAACAGCATCCAGACAATAAAGCAACCCCAAATGAATATAAATAACAAACAGAGAAGACTAAATATTTACCTCATATTAAAATACGTGCCAAGGAATAAGTGCATTAACAAGAAAGTCAGAACAGTGTAGATGTCATCTCCTCTCTTCCACTTGGAATTGAGAGAGCTCTTGTTTGACAAATGAGTAAACTGAGGCCTGGAGAGGTGAAATGATTTTTTCTTAAGTCCACACAGATAGTAAGTAGCAGAATCAGGTTTGATCCCACAGTCTTCATGTTTGTCTTTGTCTCATGCACACTTGTGAGTCTTTTGTATCTTTAAGCATTTGTCTGTGTGAAGGAGCAAAAGCTACTGTCTTATACCTCATCTATACAGTCCATTGAATGTTCTTCTGTTGTCCTTTGAGGAGACCCTATATCTGAGTCAAATTATGAGTCAAGTGATTCTTCCGAAGGCTTTGGATGAGATTACAAAGAGCTGGAGTGTGACGAAAAGAGCCCTTGACCCCACTCTTTAGGGGCCAGGCTTCCTCCTAGGACTGAACTTCAACTTAGAACTTAAGGGGCCCCTTCAGAGGGGAAGGGCCAGCACCTCGGTTCTCTCTGGGCCCAGCGGTGGTTCTGTGTTGTTATAATTCTTTAATCTGTTATCAGTTTCTTCTTTCAAATATTTAAAAGGCAGGAAATTCAGCCCAGACTGAGAAAAATAAAAGAATGTCTGCTTTGTACTTTGCTTTCGACTTTAGGAAATTACCATCTCCTCCTCACCTGCTTTGCCACTGTCTTAAGTGGGCCTGTAGGGGACCCAATTATGAACACTGTTAGAAGGTGTGTTCGTAAGTCTACGCGTTTGATGGACAGACGACCTAGGCCAGCATCAGTCAGCCAGGGCTTATCACACCTGCAGTTGTGGTTCAGTGAGGTATAAAGCAAGCCAGGGAGGATGGCTTGATTCGAAATTAAACACTGAACGGTTAATGGTCAAATCTGAGGGTCTTTTCTCAGTCATCTTCCTTCCTGGCCTCTCTGTAGCATTTGACATTACTGAACACAGTTTCTTTCTGGAAACTCCTTTCTCTTTGAGTCTGTGGCACTGCTTCCTCCTGATGCTCTTGTTTTTATGCATTTGCACTGGCTTTTCCCAGCACCTGTAATGGACTTCATCTTCCCTTCCCCTCAGTATCAACTTCTGTTCCAACTTTCACATAAAGTCCTTTCTGATGGCTCCCTAAATGGCACTGTACTTGTATTTATGTACACACACACACACACACACAGAGACACACACACACAGAGTATCTTCTTGTAGAACGTAAGCTTCTTGAGGGCTCGTACGTTCAGTGTGGGACAATTCCAAGTGCTTGCCATATGGCCCGGAACACAGTAGACATTTACTAAATATTTGTTGATTCATCATCTGATTGTTTTTACAGGCCTTTTCCGTTATGTCTGACTCTTCATGACCCGATTTGGGGTTTTCTTGGCAATGACACTGGAGAGGTTAACCATTTTATTCTCTAGTTCATTTTATACATGAAGAAACTACAGGGTTAGGGTTAGGTGAGGTAAACAGGGTGAAGTGACTTGCCCAGGGTCACACAGCTAGTAAGTGTCTGAGGCTAGATATGAACTGGGAAAGGTGAATCTTCCTGACTCTAGGCCTGGTACTTTATCCACTGTGCCACCTAGCTGCCCAAATTGTTTGATTGGGAGACGTTGATTTGTTAACAACTGACCTTTGCATAGCCCCTTAAAGTCTACAAAGCCTGCTGAAAGAGGTGATTCAGGAAATCTTGACAGCCACAACCCTCTTCTGCTTCACTGTTGACCACAGGACTGAGCCTGTAATAATCTCATATTGTTATGCCCACCTTATGGATGAGGAAGATGAGGCCCAGAGCTTCACTGTTTCATTGACTTTGCCAAAGTCACTCTGTAAGTTAGTGGAAAAGCATAAACAAAGACAAAGGCACAACTCTCATCATGACTCATCAGTATTTATTCCAGGAAACCTCAGTTATTAGGACCCCCTTGCAGTTAGTTATGGGTCCCATGATAGGGGGGATGCCAGAGTCACAGTGAGAGGTTCTCTCCCTTGAGCTGTGCCAGGGCCTCTGGAGACTTAGGGTGCAGGTGGAATCCTCCTGCTCCTGCCCCCAGACACAGGTTTGGAGCCAGGTTCCTAATCCTTGTTGATGTTAGTGCTATGGGACCTACATCGCCAGGTCTCGCTCTTCCATTTCTCATGACATCTTATTTTGTGGGAACTAGGAAAATTATTCACTTCCTGGAGTAGAAGAGTTTTGCCAAGTAAAGAATGTAGTTGTAGCTCATAGGTTCAGAGTGTGGGATACCCCTTAAAGTTAAAATGATGAAGTGATGGGGTAGGAGAGTGAGGAAGGATCTTTAAAATCTTTTTCAATGATTGCACATGTATAATCTATATCAAATTGAGGGGAGGAGAAAAAGGGTGGGGAGAATTTGGAACTCAAAATTTATTTAAAACAATGTTAAAAATTGTACATGTAATTGGAAAAAAAGAAAAGACTGAAAAATAAAATCTTTTTCAAACCTGTTTTTTATTACTAAGCAGGATTAATGACACTAGGGAAAACTAACAATGATGATAAAACAATAATGAAGATAATGATATTTAAATAGCACTAAAAGGTTACAAAAAGGTTACAAAGCACTTTATGTATCTAAATTATTATCTCTGTGCAGATGGCTAATCTGTATTCACACACACACACACATACACATACACATATATTTTTGCTCGGTTGTTTTCAGTGGTGTCCGACTCATCTTGATCCCATTGGGGTTTTCTTGGCAAAGATACTAGAGTGGTTTGCCATTTCCTTCTCCTGCTCATTTTATAGATGTAAAAATTGAGGTAAACAGGGTCAGGTGACTTACCTGGAGTCACACAGCTAGTAAGTATCTGAGGCCAGAGTTGAACTCAGGAAGATGAGTCTTCCTGACTCCAAGTCTGGCACGCTATCCACTGAACCACCTGGCTGCCCTATATACATATATGTATGTATCTATATCATCTTTATCTATAGTCACACACCTCTCACTGCTTAATTGGACATTTCAAACTGAATATCCTATAAGTATCTCAAATGAAATAGGTAAAATGAAAGTTGTTATTCTTTCCTCTCAAACTCAGTCATCTCTCAAACTTCCACGTTTCGATTAAGGGCACTACCATACTTTCAGTTACCTGGTTTCACATGTGTGGTAATAATTTTGTCTCCTCCCTCTCTCTCACATCACATCTCCAATCAGTGGTCAAAGCTGATTTGCACATGCATGATATGACACATCTGTCTCATCTTTCCACTCATACAGCCACCACCCCTTTTCAGGCCTTTGTTACCTCTCACTGAGACTACACCAATGTCCTACTAATCTGTCTCTCTTTTTCAAGCCCTCATTCTGTTGTCCATTCCATCTTAACTTCTACACAATCGCCTAAAGTGCAGGTCTGACTATGTGCTCCTTTCCCCACCCAACCCACATATACAACCCACATGCTCAATAAACTATAATGGCATTTTTTGCATATAGGATCAAATATAAACTCTTCAGTTTAATTTTTAAAACCCTTCACAACCTGGCCCCAACCTATCTTTCCAACTTTATGTTAATTACACACAATATACCATCTTGTAACTCCATGCCTTAAATTTCACATTCCCACTTTACGACTTTCTCAGTTTCTTCAAAACTCTGTGCCAATGGCACCTTCTACATGATGGTATTTCCTGTTCTCTCAGCTCCAAGTGCCCCCTCCTCCTACCCCCTCAGCAAATTTAGTTTGTGGATATATTTATGCTTACTTATGTTATTTGTGTATATACTTATGTTAGATGGAATTTGAACTCTTTGAGGGCAAGGAATACTTCATTTTTGTCTTTGCAACCCCACAGTTCAACATTGCCCCCAGCACATAGTAGATGCTTTATAAATGCTCAGTGATTAATCGATTTATCCAGGGCTGGGTAACCTGTGGCCTCGAGGCTCCATGTGGCCCTCTAGGTTTTCAAGTGTGAACCGAACCTTCGACTGTAGTCAAACTTCACAAATCAAATCCCCTTAATAAAAGGATAGGTTTTGTTCTGTGAAGTTGGATTTGGTCAAAGTGCCACACTTAAGGACCTATAGGGCTACATGTGTCCTCGAGGCCCCAGGTTCCCCACCCCTGATATACATTACCTCCTTCATAGTGTAGTATCATAGGAGCTGGAAGGACCCTTAGAAATCATTTAACTCAGACCCTTCATTTTATAGATGGGGAAAGTAAGACCCAGAGAGTTGTTCAAAGTCACAGACTTTACCCTACCAACAACTCTAAAAGTATTATTATATCACTTCTGCTTTACAAAGGAAGAAAGCAGAGCCAAGAGAGGTGAAATGCCTTGTCTGAGGTCATATAATAATCACAATGATAATACCATGTAGAATTTCCCATTTATCACCTCAGCAAATCTCTGAGGTGGGTGCATGTCAATTCGGATGCTAGAGCTAGCTCGTAAGAGTTGATCGTTAAATTTTCAATATATGTATTTATACCTCAGAAATTGGCAGATATACAAGTCAGTACTTGACGTATTGTTCTGTTGATTGTTCATCCTTAAGAACATACTAGTAATGCATATTAAGCTTACAAGTGTGTGATAGGTAAAATTTCCCCCAGACTGTTAAATATCTATCAGTGCATCAAAGCTTGGAGAGGCTATGTGATCTGCCCAGTTTCACACAATTAATAGCAATCAAAAGTTCAGTTTGAACCCAGGTCTTCATAACTCCACGTTCAGCTCCCTATTAACTATATCAGCCCTTCTGATTCTAAACCCTGTGATCTTTCCCCTAGATGAGTGTTTTGAAGGCCTTCTTCCTCTTCTGTAGAAAGGGAAGTCTTCCAAACTGACATCCAGATGATTTGAGCTTTTTGCTGCTGAGAAGTAAGCATCCCAGAAGAAGGGAAATGACTATAAGAATCTATGAGGGCAGGGATTTTCAAAGGCCAGGAAAGAGTTGGGAAATTTCTAGTATTTAAGAAAATCAGAACAGAGGAAACCACTACAAATGGTAAACAATCAAGAACATGGTCTGCAAAGTAGTGAAACACCATTTCTACCAACTTCCCTTATGCTGCAGGTGGAAAGAATCTTGGGAAATTTTGAAAAGATTGTGAAAGAAAGGAAAATATATGGTATTTAAATATTTTGTTGGCAGTGGTTGAATTAATAAGTCTTGTGTGGAACTTGTTTTTCTCATATGTAATAACACCAGCTAGCTAGCAAAAACTACGTGCCAGGAGAGCTAAGCACTTTACAAATATTGTCTCACTGTATTCTCACAACTTTAAGAGGTAGGTACTGTTATTATCCCCATTTTACTCTTGAAGAAACTGAGGTAGACAGAGGTTAAGTGACTTGCCCAAAGTCACACAGCTAGTGAGACCAAATTTTCCTGACTCCAGGTTCAGAGGTCTCTCTCTGTCTCTCTGTCTCTGTCTCTCCTTCCCTCCCTCTTTCTCTTTCTCTTTCCCTCTCTCCCTCCCTCCCTTCCTCCCCAATTTTATAATGAAAAAGTTGGAGTACATGGTGTCTAAGATCCCTTCTAACAGTCTTTGAAATCACCTGTAGTGTGTTGGGTGGTAAGAAACCCTTACACACTAGGGTCAGTCACTTGTCTATAATATGTCCTTGATAGAAGCAGGGAAATTTCAGCACCTGGAAAGACTTACACGAACTGATGCAAAATGAAGTGAACAGAGCCAGGAAATCATTGTACACTGTAATAGCAATATTGTAAGATGAAGAACAGTGAATGACTTAGCTATTCTCAGCAATATAATGATTCAAGATTATCCCAAAGGACTAATAATAAAGCATATTCTCCATCTCCAGAGAAAGAACTGATATTGTTTTGAAGCATATTATTTTTCACTTTCTTTTTTTCATTCTTTTTCTTTTATTCGAGTCTTCTTGTAAAAAATGACAAGTATGGAAATATTTTATGTGATTGCATGTATATAACCTATATCTGACTGCTTACCATCTCAGGGAGGAGGGCAAGCAGAAAGGAGGGTGAGCAGGGAGGGAGAGAGGGATAGAATTTGGAACTCAAAACTTTAAAAAAAAAGTTTTTTTTAAAAAAAAGTGCATTATTCAAAAAAAAAGGAAAGAAAAAATATGCCTTTGTCAGTTTGGTGTTAGAATTTAAAATCAAACAAATTTCCCCAAATAAAAACACTCAAGGTCACTGTCCCTAAGGTACATACAGCACCCCCTATGTGGCATGTAGCATGATGTGGCACATGATGAAACACTTGGTGCTATTAACTGACATATTTGCAAAGTTGAAACATTTTATTAAAAAAGTACAAGTACATATGAATACAACCAGGAATATAGTTTGCACATACTTCAATATTTAAAGGATCTATGACTTCAGGGCCATGTATACTGGTGATACTACTATTGCTACTGATAGTAATAACCTTAAATGTATATATTGCATAAACGGTTGCAAAACATTATGTTATATGCATTCTCTCATTTGATCCTTACGATAATATTAGAAAGCAGGTATTGTCATGCACGTTTTATAGGTCAGACTCAGACTAAGTGGTTTGCCCAGAATCAAGCAACTAGTGAGTGTCTAATGAATGATTTGAACTCAGTTGCTCCTGATTGCCATGTCCTGTATTCATGATGCCACACTGCTTCTCACAAATCTTAACTCTCTTCATTTTAGTAGACGGTCTTTATGCATTGATGTAGCCCTCCAATTCAGAGTCCCAGAATTTCAGAGTGGTAAGGAACCTGAGAGTTCATCTAGTTCAACTCAGATCTGAACAACGATTCCCTCTTCAACATCTCTGATAAATGGACAATTTCCTCTTGAAAGATATTTAGGGCTGGGGAATCCATTATTTACCAATGGAGCCCATTCTGAAATTTTGGACAGGTCTAATTGTAAGAAGTTTTTTTCCTTCACTGCAGACCAAAGTCTGCCTCTTTGTAACTTCCACCCATTGCCCTTAATTCTTTCCCCCAGGGACAAATAGAACAGGTCTAATCTCTTTTCCACTTCACAGTTTTTCAAATATTTGAAGATAATTATCATATCCCCTTGTCTTTGTTTTTTTTTTCCAGGCTAAACATTCCTAGTTCCTCCAACAATATGTCATTGTCACCAGTCCTTAGGAGTCTCCATCTTGATTGACCTTCCCTGGATGCACTTTAACTTATCCATCTTCAAGTACTCCATTGGATCTAGGAACTCATTGATGTGTATCTTCCCTCCAATGATGAACCCTAATCTATTTATACCTACCCTTCCTGTGTGACCCTTGCTCATAAATCCCCAAGAGTTCAGGGGTGTCTCTTCCTTGTATTCTTTTGCTATCACAAGGATGTCAGTGAAGCTCACTGACTGTTGATTGATTATCCCTCCTTTTGCTATGACAGCAGGCCTTCTTCTATTTGAATCATTTCCTTGATTACTTTGCCTCTCTTGAGTAATACCTTATTTGTAACATGAGCACACAAATTATGGCCCCCTCCATTGCCTTGTGGAGAATTCTTAGCTTTGGTTCTTCAGAAACCCTAGTATTTCAAAACTTGTAGCCATCTTACATCACTGGAAGAATGTTGGTGTTAAAATGGGTCTTTGTTTTGGGGAGAAGGCTGGGGTCATAAGAAGAACATCGTTTAGATTGCCTTTGGTTCACCAAGGCAATCCAGGCCACCCTTTCCCTGTTCAATTTTGGGCTCAGTTTATTGTCCTTTTGCAGAATCTGTTTAAGATATAGATACTGACGGACAAACTCGAAAGGTCATCTCTCCAATTGCATCCCATAGTCTGGACGATGGACGTTCTTTATCCACTTAGTTTAAGACAAACTGAACAAACCTGTTCCTCAATTTGGCCCTCAAACAATGATCTAGCCACTTGTTGCCTTGGAAAATCTAGGTTGGCCTATTCCATTGCTGATTCATATGGAGCTTGGGTTCCACTAAAATCCTCAAGTCTTTTTTTTCTTTTTTAATTTTTTTGTTTTAGTTTTCAATATTCATTCTTATAAGACTTTTAAATTCTAATTTTTTCTTCCTCTTTCTCCAAGATGGTATACAATTTTATGTAGCCTATACATGCACAATCATATTAAACATATTTCCCAATTAGTCATGTTGTGAAAAAATAATCAAACCAAAAGGAAAAAACCATGAAAAAGGAAAAAAAGAAAAGATAGTGTGCTTCCGTCTGCATTCAGACTCCATAGTTCTTTCTTTGCATGTGGATAGTATATTCCAAACTGAGTTTTTTGGAATTGTCTTAGATCGTCATATTGCTGAGAAGTCTATCAGAGTTGGTCATTGCACAGTTTTGCTTTTACTGGGTACAATGTTCTCCTGGTTCTGCTCACTTCACTCAACATCAGTTCATGTAAGTCTTTCCAGGTTTTTCTGAAATCTACCTGCTCATCATTTCATTTCTTATAACACAATAGCATTCCATTACATTCATGTACCACAACTTGTTCAGTCATTCCCCAGCGGATGGACATCTCCTCAACTTCTAATTCCTTGCTGCTACAAAAAGAGCTGCTATAAACATTTTTGTCCATGTGAATCCTTTCCCCTTTATCACCACAAGTCTTTTTGTCATGAATTGTCGATGTCATTCAGTAACCAAACTTGTTTAGAGAAGGAACATCTCTAAATACTCTTGCATTTTCATTTTTTTTTTAAAGCAAATAACACTCACTTAAAGAACTCCAAGCCTAACAATAATTTATTGGTCAAGGTTCAGCTGGAATCTCAAGCCATGAAAATCTGAGAATGACTAAAGTCAATTGGAACCAACTTGATGTTTTTCAAGATTTCTGCAATGAGGATAAAGGACACTGCACACCAGGTTTCCCCAGTATGAACTGTTTTTGACTAAGGACCAAGACCAGCAAATTATTTCCCTAGGAAATAAATGAAAAACCTGATAGTTCCCCATGGGATACTGACCAGCATAGCACAGAAGACTTATCAAGATTAAATTCCTCCTCCAGACATTGGATGTTCCTGATGAGTTTTTTTTGGCATATAATAAACTGCAACCATGGTACAAAAAGTAGTCTGATGACTACATTTCAATATAATGAATTTCCTTTGTAATTTTGTGTGTTTTATTTTATTAATTTAAGAACATTATTCTGAGGAGTCCATAGGCTTCACCAGACTAACTACAGGGTTCCATTACACACACAAAAAACTTAAGAACCTCTTGCCATAGGTTACCTTATTTTATAGATGAGGAAATTAAGGTATAGAGGGGTTATCTGACTTTCCTAAGGTCACACACACACACACACGCACACACGTACACACACACACAGTAAGTGGCAGATTTGAACTTAGGTCTTATTGGCTCAAATTCTATTCTCCACTATCCATAGCCCTCAAAGTGAATATGTGGGACTCCTGGAGAGGACTAGCACTTTAATGAGATCTGAGAACACTGTCATGGGCAAAAAAAGTTCTATGGGACAAACTATCAGTGTCCTGACCCTTATAGCTTCCCTTCACAGTGTGCTTTCCCTGACATGTGCTGACTTCCCAGATGTTAGACAGTTTCTCTTAACTCCATTCTGGTCTCTCAATTCACCTTTTAGTTTTGTGTCCTGCTGAAATCTAGCCAGACCTTGTATGACTCTTCCTTTGGGAAGGTTCATCCCTATATCCTATTAACTGTCAATTTTAAATTGTCTTTTCCCCTAAGTCCTAGGAATTCTCACTCTTGAACTAAACAAACCTGTTTCTCAATTTGACCCTCAAACAATGATTTAGTCACTTGTCCTGGAAAATCTTCTTGCAGGTCTGAAAGCTTTCAACATTACAGCAATGGTTGGACCAGACACGCAGAGCTGGCTGTGGTTTCTGGCCTCCTCTCTTCAACAACATGAGATTATTACTTTAGATCTGGTAGGGTGTCAGAAGGCATCCAGTCTAAGCCTCTAATTTTGCAGATGAAGAAATTGTTGCTCACAGTTGCCACGTGACTTGACCAAGGTGCTGGGCCATGCCCTCTTTGCTCAGGAGTGTTTTCTCCTCCATTTCTGTTCATTGCCTTAGCTGCATCTTAGCTAAGTCCATCAGCAGTCTTCACTTTGAAGACTTTCCAGCTTTGTAGGACCTACTGGAACTTGCATCCCATTAAAATTTTGATGATCCAGAGTCACTTCCATATTATAATGAAACATTAGAGTAGGACTTTAGTGGAGATTCTACGCAGACTTGGTGCTTAATCAATGCTTGTCAAGTAGGATTGAGTTGAATTGAGCTAAAAAAAGAAAAGACACAGTAAGCAATTTGGTTTGGCTTGTGTGTTACTCATTAGAGATGCAATCTCACCCTGCTTTGGGGCCCAGGAGTCCCACTACTGTGGAACAGAGCCTGATGTTTGAAAGTTGAGGATGAAGCAGAGCCCAAGCCTAAAATGAATGATTGTTATAGGCCATATAAATGGATTTGATCTCTTGTTAGCGGTCTGGATTCTCTTGGTAGAAGTTGTGAGGCCAACTTATTATCAATAAAAAAGAATAAAAACTTTATAGCAAGCTATTCTTTCTGTCACCAAACATTTTATACATCTGCCAATAATTGCAGCTGTTAAATATGACATATCCATGAATAGTATGGGATGAAAGGATTGGTTTTTTTCTCATTAGGATGAAAAGCTTTTATAGTGTTTTTTTATGAGTGGAAATAATCCAACCCACAAAACTCAGCCATCTATAATCTCAGACTGGGAGGCTTAAAAAAAGACAGAGTGTTTAAAGGGGCTCTGTTAGCAAGCTAGTATTCAGTTCTCTGGGCCTTTCCTCTCAATGCTCACAAGCTTTCACTAATATTATGCCTGCATGCAGGAGGGCTGGTCTATGGGCTCCAAGGACCATTCCAACAATCACTTTTGGTCTGGCTACCTCTGCTATAACAATCCCAGCTCTGTACCAATTATCTGCTACACATGGGTTGCCAGACACTCTTGTTTCCTGTAATGAGTCTGTATTTACCTCAGTTAAGTTTAAGGAATTTGTGGACAGGAAGCTTATGTAAGCTGTCACCATCACACTTCATCACTCTCAAGCAAATGATCAGACCAAAAGGATGGTGTATGCAACTAAAGTTGCCATGAAATGGATTTTAGAGGACATTGGCCAACAAGATTTGCCAAGTTTCTCATTGCTCAACATGTTCCTACAACAGGAGTTTGTTCTGCTGAATTACCATCTTGAGATTTGCTTTTACTGTGTCCATCCAGATTTATTAAAGTACTTATAATGCACAAAAATATGTGTCACAGTGGTGGTTGCTATGCTGCTCTGGTAAGTAGAAAGTGTTATCAGTCACTTTGATTTGCCCCATTTTTGTGGGCCAAGCTACTGATTCCCTTGGTATGACTTTAACTTTTCTAGCTCTTCTCCTCTAGAGTAATGGTTTTCCTTTCAAACCTATGAAACTGCTGATGTGGATTGAAGGCCAGCCAATCATTGCCTAGCCACCATTACTGACTCAATTTGCCTAGAGAAACCCAAGTAAAAAAATATTCTCTTTGTCCTGAGTAGTTAAAAAAAAAATAATCAATAATTCTCTCTTAGATGCTAAATCTCAGATGGTACTCTGGTAAAATAACACTCTCTCCTCTTCTAGGTGCTCCCAATTGTCCCTCTTGGCGTTACATTCAAATCAACTTGAGTGGTTGACATTTGGTGGGTGGGTTATGACATTTGCTGGCTTTCCTAACGTGCCTTGTTCATGACTTGCCCACACTCCCTTGGATCTAGAGTCAGGCGATTGGCTTCTCTTCCCAACAAATCCAAAGCTGAGAAGGTACAGGCCTGAATCACAATCAATTCTTTTTGCCAGGCTCAGGGTTAAGGCAAAACACATGGGGAAAGGGTTATTTAAGAAGGATTATGGGAGAGGTGTGCCTGAAATCAGTACAGACTTATGCCTATTGCTTTAATCTCCTTGTTGATTCCTGGAGAAGGCGTGGTCATGACCATGTTAAATTTATACCCTATATAGTCCCCTTTTCATATTTACTTTTCTCATTCATTTACCCCATAACAAATTTTTATATTCTTATAGTACTTTAGAGTTTAGTGTGTGTTTTATAATAATTCATTGAAGTAGGTGTTATAGAAATTCCCATGTTACACAAGGAAAAGTGAGTTCAGAGACTTCAAGTGACTTTCCCATAGTCACAAAGTCGATAAGTTGTAGAGTGAAATCTTGAACCAAGCAAGAAAATATCCACAAGCTAAATTTGTTGAGTGGGTAGGAGGAGGGAGCACTAGGAGATGAAAGAACAGGAAACTTCATCATGTGGAAGGTACCATTGGTGTGGAGTTTTGAACAATGGAAAAAGAGGTAAATTAGAAATGAATTCAATTGGGTCAAAGTGGATTGCTGGTCTTACAACTGAAGTCTCAGTGCCTGGGTCATAAAATGTCCAGAATACACATGGGCTGGTGTCACGTTGCCATGATAACCAACTTGGGAGAAGGCAAGACATTAATGGAACAGAATAGTCCAATCTGGTTGGAAGTCACTATGCCGGGTCTTGGGGATATAAAAAAAAAGACATAAGATAGCTCCTGCCCTCTATGAGCTCATGTTCAAATAGCGTGCTCATGGGAGGAAGATGTGCTGGGTGTCCCTGTAGAGCTTCAAGCAGAGGTTGAATGACCCCTTAGTCACCTTTTAGATAATAGTCGTATGCATTGGACTGCATGAGATTAAATAACCTCTGAACTCCCATTCAACTCTGAGAATCTCTGATTCTTTGATAATAAGAGCTAGCATTTATATAGCATTTTAAAGGAGTTTTGCATGTATTATCTCATTTGATGCTAACCATGACCGTGTAAGGGTCAGCTAAGTGGTGCAATGAATAGAGCACTGGGTCTAAAGTCAGGAAGATCTGAATTCAAATTTGGCCTCAGACTCTTACTAGCTGTGTGACCCTGGGTAAGTCACCTACGCCTGTAAAATGAGCTGGAGAAGGAAATGGCAAACTTTTACCAAGAAAACTCTGAATGGGGTCACAAAAGAGTGGGGTACAAAATGGCTTTGCAAAGTGGGTACTTTTATCCTACTGGAAGCTAAGGCTGAGTGGTCAAGGAACTTGACCAGGGTCACAGAAATAGTCAGCGTCTGAAGTTAGATTGGAAATCTGGTGTTCCTAATGACAAGTCAAGCACTCTGTCCAATGTATCACTTAACTGCCAAGATTATCACAAGATTACTAGGCTACTAGAGTAACCATCGGATAGGCGAAGAGACTACAGATAGGAAATAAGAAGACAAGTTAAGAGGCTGTTATAGTAGTTGAAGCAAGAAGGGATGAGAATGAAATAAGGTGGCTGCAAAGGATGTGGAAACAAGTTAGAAGATGCAAGAGCTAAAGTGGAGGTACAATTAATAAGACTTAACTAGGTAGAGGTGGCAATGAGGGAGAGGAAAGGGTTAAAGATGTCTATAAACCTCCAAGTTTGGACAACTAGGAGAGTGATGGTGCCGTAAAAAGAAATACAGAGTTTAAGAGAGGGGACGGACTTTGGAGGAGAAGATGATGGGTGACATTTTAGACTCTGGATTGAAGGTGCCACTAGTAGGCAACCAGAACAATTTTTTCCTGGATGCCCACCGCAAGTGCTGGAGTCAAATGTTGTTCCGTCCAACCACACATCTCAGCCCTCATCAGTGCGGTGGAATCATGTTATTTCTGCCCTCACCAACATAACTCAGATAATAGCCTTGGTTCTCTCATGTTTAAGATGCTTTTTCTCACCTACCTCACTAGAATTCTGGGAAGAAAAGTGGAAGGGAATTAATGATAAATCAAGGAAGCAGAAATATTCTGACCAAACAGTGATCGTGTGTGAAATTATGTTTTATAGCATTCCTGAATTTGATGATCCATTTAATAATAAATTTAAATAACTTTTTTCCAAAAGTCTGTAATTATAACTGAAGTGTGGGCAATGCTTTCAGCTCCAGGGGAGAGAAAAGTGATATAAATTCAAATGTGGTCATTATCAGATGCTTGGAGAGATCTGGGGTCTTATTGGATTTCTCAGCCATTGCCAACTCAACTTCTCCCCATCCTCTCGTCTTGTGTGATTCTTGTCTGTCCTTTTCTACATCCTCCATGGAGGATGCACCTATAATTCTTCCCATTCTTTTACTATCAAATATGTATTAATGTAGCTCTCAGATGACTGATCTCTTGCTACAAGACCAGCCCACATGCTTTCTGGATCATCTATGCCTTGGATGATGTACTTTGTTCCACTTCTCACATGACTCCATCATGTCTCTCTGTTACTCTCTAGGTTCTTTGAAATATATGGGATGATTAGCATTGACATTTAGCTTGAGAAGTAAATTCCTTTCTGGTTCAAAAATAAATATATGTGATAGTTAATCCTGGTGTCAATAATAATAATAGCTAGCATTCATATAGATTTGCAATGCATTTTACAAATGTCTCACTTTATTCTCACAAAGAAGATCTGGAGATAGATACTACTCCTACCTCCCATTCTTAATACCCCTATTTTATAGATGAGGAAACTGAGACTGAGAAAACTTAAGTGACTTGTCCAGGGTCACACAGTCAGTAAGCATCTGAGACTGGTTTGGAACTCAGATACTCCTGACACCAGGTTCAGAACCCTATCTTCTTATTCCCAAGAAGGGGTCAACCTTCTTGATTTCACAAGGAAAATTTAGAGGACAGAGTTTTCATGGGAACCAGGAGGATTGAGAAATATTTAAATCAATGGCACACGGACCAAGAAACATTTTGGAGTCAGATATCTTTTTTCATTCATTCATTCAACAAATATTTGTAGCGTCTGGGAGCACATTTCCAAGTCATATAACAGTCCCCCAGGCTATCCCAAGTTCCAGGTTCTTTCTGTGGAATCTCATCTCCTCAAAACCATAGCTTATAGTCAGCCACTGATGTCTTCACTTTTCCTAATCCACCAGAAGATACAGTTCAAAGCAAAGACATTTAATGAAATGCAGTAAAAAAAAAAAGTAGCAATAAAACATTTTCTCCACAAACTTGGAATACATTCTTCCACCAGTACACACAGTATTAGCAGGGAGAGTGGGAACTGAAGGGAACAGTCCTCAAGAGGCATATGTGCCAAGGCAGATACATATAGAGAACAAACAGCTAGGTACACATAGAGAAAGGCAGTTCATGTAGCCGCTGGGGCTACAAGGCCTCTGATGTAAGTAAGTGGCTCTTGGTAGGTCTCCTCAGCCTTTTCTGTGTGGCAGGTTTCATGTGGCAGGTAGTGCCTGTTGGACATAGAGATTCCTCTGGCTGTGTAGACTCGGGTGGGCATGCTGGCAGAGTGAATATCTCTGTAGTCGTGATTCTCCTGGGGCATGAGGTTAGAAATTTCTAGAAATTTCTCCCTATTACTACTAGCTTTTGGCTTCAGTTGGAATCCTGAGCTGCTCCCTCCTCCTCCTAAATAGAAGAGTGGACTCTGCCATTGCTGTTTTAGCTTAAAGCCTAGAGACTTTTCTCCTTTCCTATAGATTTTTTTTCTTTTTTAGAAAAGCAAAACTCTAATACAATTACTTACAGGACTAGGGGGAAAACTTTTAGTGGCTTTTCTCTCGTGATTAGAAGAGAGGGGATGTGTTAGTCTCTTTCACTAAGCTTTGACTAGAATGGGCATTTCCTCTCTAGTAGGAGATTCCTTACTCTAGGCACATAACATTTTGGTACTTAGACCTACTGGGGCTACCTAGTGATGTCAGACTCAGGTTTGCCTTTTAACATCAGCTTCAACTCCAGGGCTTTACCAAGTGCAGCTTCTTTGTCAGAAGCCTCCCTCTGACTTAGAGTTAGAACTCTGAGCTAGCTCCTCGCTTAATTTCCCAGCTGGATCTTGTACCCTCCAAAGCCATTTCAGGAGACTCTCCCAAAGAACCCTTGCAGAACTGTGTGGATCTGATCCATAGCAGGGCTTCCCCCACACCCCCGCCTTCTTCTTAAGGGACCCATAATGCTTTGAGTCTGTTTTTCAAATGAATTTGAACAAGCACAAAAACCAAGCCCAGAGGGCAAGGTCATTGTCTTCCTCTTGCCTAGCCACATTCCAGACTTTAATATGCATATGTGGCTGGCATCAAGTCTGTCTTTAATATGTATATGTGGCTGGCTTGCTGCCCTACATATTTATTAAATGCCGAGTATGCATCTGCTGGACACTTAGAAACAAAGATGAATAAGACATAGTCAAAGAGTGCACTGTCTAGTGGAAGGGGGAGGGGAGGTTAGATATGTATGCAAGTAGCTATAATAAAAAATAGAACATAATCAATGTGGGACCAGAGTGCCCATACCCTGAATTAGACATAGCCTAGGGGCAGGGGAATGCTTCAGAGAAAGTGTATCTTCCCTGCTGGCAATCTCCGGGCCTTATATTCAATATCCCTCTGGGGTGTAAATGGCAGCTCCCCTAAAGCTGTTCCTCTGGGGTGGGCAACCAGAAAATCACAGAGAATGCCATGTTATCTGTGAGAGGGGCACATCCAGGGCCCAGCCCCAACCGGAAACTCATCGGGTTCTTGGCCAGTCTCCCCATGCATGTATATGTACATATGTCATGTTCATGTGTACATACACATACATACCCACATGTAATATATATATGTAATATATACCATTCTAGTCAATGCTTAGTGAAAGAGACAAACACATCCTCTCTCTCCTAATTATGGGACAAAAGTCACTAAAGGTTTTCCCCCAGTCCTATAAGTGGTTGTATTAGGGTTTTGTTTTTCTAAAAGAGAAAACAAAATCTGTAGGAAAGAAGTATGGCATATATATGCCAGGTTGATCAATAACAGACCAGCTCCACTCCCTTTCTCTGACTCCCCTAAATGTCTTAAACGTTCACTGAAAGGAAAGAGCTAATCCATCCATGGATATATTACCTCTGCTGTGCCTGAAGCCCCAGCAAGGCAGAAGCATCTTGGAGGGACCTCCAGCTTCTGCTGGGCCCAATCCTTCCTGGGCTCTCCTCCACAACCGAGCTGGCTGCTCTTGTTTCCAGAGTGACAGTTCCAAGTAAATGAAGGACTGGCCAGTGAGGGCTAAGTCCTGGGCTTGCTTCTGGAATGGAAATCCCTGATGACATGGAACAGAATGGGTTGGCTCTTCATAGAACATATGATCATTTCTTTTACATATATGTGTGATGAAGAAAGGACTTTGGGTTGACTTCTGAACTGGAACTAGGTATGAATAAAAAGAGTTTCCAGAGGGGAAATCAGCTTTCTACTCCGGTTGCATTTGAGTGAGGAGTAAAGCTGCTGTAACCTCAGGATGGGAGAGAGGCCAAGAGCCCTTGAATACCCAGAAACCATGAAGCCAGGAGTCAAGCCCCTGTTGTCACTTCTGTCCGTGTTGTATATGTTTTATCCTGTCTTAGGTGAAGGAATGTTGGAGACAGAAGAGATGAACTTGAGATCTGGGCAGGTGTGAAGGGTCAGGAACTAGAGTCTATATGAAGATTTGTGGATAGTTAAGTCTGGTGAGGAAACCCTGGGTCATTTGCTTGCTACATACAGCAGTGGACTGGCAACAAAGGAGTGACTTGTTCAATAGCTGTGTGGGACTTGGAAGTGAACTTGGTTGTTACCAGGGAATTCCAGGTAACAAAAGCTTAAAGTTCGAGCCCATTCTCCTTAGGGATCAAAGTGCCCTAGGACAAGAGTGTGCCATTGATTTAGAGGTATGTTTTGAATTTCTATTCTTGCTATATCTTTTAGTAGATATTCTTTTGCAAAAGCTAATCAATGTTAATTGCTTAAAGGACAATGGAGTGCTAATTAGTGATATAAATGATAAGGTAGAATAATAGTTAGCTATTGGGCAGAATACATTGGCATGGGGACTTGTAACCCCATTAGGGATATTAGAAAAATAGTCCCACCTCTTCAGGGATATCTCTAGAACATTGAGGGGGAAGAAGTAGTCTTGCAAGTGGGCACTCAGATTACCAATGAGAATGAGAATTGGGTTTTGAACCCTCATAGCTTTTAACTAACTGACCTCTGGAAACTTGACTTGCTACTGAGAATGGGAGTTAGGATAAGAACTCCCACTTGATCTGAGAGACAAAAGGAAACAGGCTATGGAAATAATTCATTTGGTGTATAAAGTGTGCAGAGGAAGAACAATTTCAAGACTTAAGGATTCTGATCAATGCATTCCAGAGTATCAGTGATGAAGAATGCAACCCACCTCCAGATAAAAATGTGATTGGACTCAAGGTATGGAATAAGACACAATGTGTCTTTCAGAAATGACCAATGTGGAAATTATTTTACTTGACTATGCTTTTAAAAACAAAGCAAAACCAAAGGTTTTTTCCCCCCTCCCCTCCTCTCTCCTGCCCTTTCCCCCTCCTCTCCTCCCCTTCCCTCCCCTCCCCTCTCCTTTCCTCCCCTCCCCTCCCCAATCCTTTCCTCTCCTCTCCTCTCTTCTCCTCCTTTCTTCTTTCCCAATGTGGAGAGAAAGGACAGGTAAGGAGAGAGAAAAATAACTGTTAGTTGCGAAAAAATTAAAAAGTAATGTGAAATATTGTTGAATATATATAGATTGGAGTCAGCATGAATGGATCTTTTGCTGTCAGGCTAAAGAATTTACATTTTATTCATTAGGTAATGAGGAACCATTCTATGTCTATCAGTAGAAAAGCAATGTAGTTAGAGTTACATATTAAAAGAATTAATTTGACAGGTATGTAAGATAGTTAGTAGACTATGAAATAGTTCCAAAATGGGAAGAATAAAAGCGGAATTTCAAAGGCTTTACCTACTTCATCATTTAGCCTATCTATAGCTGTTCTTCCCCAGAAGTCCAAAGTACGATAACCTACAAAGTCCGTGCGGCCAGAATCACTGACATTGCTCTGACTTTCTGGCTGGAGCAAGTTTGAGTCTAGCTGGCATGGAAGCTAAAGCATCTGAGTGAAAACAGAAAGTTAGAAAAGTTAGAAAGTTAGAAAAAAACTCTACTGCTTTGTATATGTTCTTAAAGTGTTTGGTTCTGACTCCCCTTCTTGACCACAACATAATGTCATTAACTTCAATTCAAGTTAATTCTTACCGTTCTAATGCTTACTTTCTAGCTTCAGAGCTAGGTACTGAGTGGGATACACGATCCCTGTCTCCACAGGCTTACCGTCTAGTAAAGGAGTACAAATCAATAGACAAAGCAGGGCATTAGAAGGGTATTAAAGGTACAGAGGAGCTACAAAGGAAATTCAGAGGAGAAAAACAGCTATCACTCCTGACTGGAGAATCCTGAGGAAGTTTTACAGGTGGGTGGCATTTGAGTTAGGCCTGAAAAGATGAGTAGGATTTCAACAGTGGGAAGACAATGGGAAGTAGTGGAAAGAATATTGGACTGGGAGTTATAAGACCTGAGTTTGAATCCCTTCTCTGTCATTCATTCCCAGTATGGTCATGGTCAAGTCACTTAGCCCCTCTGGCATTGCCCCTCAGTTTCCTCATTTATAAGAAGAGAGAAATCGGAACGGATAACAAACTTTAGATCTGTGATCCTATAACCCTATGAACATGGGACATTGCCTGGAGTGGAGAATGACGTACACAAAGGCACAGAAATGGTAGAGCATTTGACATATTTGGGGGTGGTGAATAGATTGTTCCTAGCTAAGGCATAGGGCATATAAAGGAGAATGAGGCAAAGGTGAGAGGGAAAGAGATTATGGAGGTCCTTGAATGCCATCACGTAGTGTTTGTAATTCATTTAACAGACAGTAGGGAGCCACAGAAAATATTTGAGCAGAGTGACATGGTCAGAGAGATACTCTAGAAGAGAAGTACTAAACATACAGCCTTAGGGTTGCGTGTAACCCAATACACTCCTGAGTCTGACCTAAACCTGATTAAAATGTAGTTATTTTCTGATTTTAATGTGCTTATATATTACTAAATATATATATTATATATAAACATATGTGATTTTCTAAGTCAATATCTCCCCCCCACACACACACACACATGGATTCTTATGGATAATTTAGTGGTTCATATTTCTATTTGAGTTTGGTACCGCTGCTCTGGAAGATTGATCTGGTGATTTTGGAAAAAACTGGAAAAAACATACATGAACTGATGCAAGGTGAAGTGAGCAGAACCAGAAGAACATTGTACAAAGTAACAGCAACATTGTGTGATGAAGAACTGTGAATGACTTGGCTATTCTCGACAATACAGGCATCCAAGGCAATTCCAAAGGACTCGGGATGAAAAATGCTATCTGCCTCCAGAAAAAGAACTGATCTTGTCTGAATACAGACTGAAGCATATGATGATTTCCTCCCTCCCTCCCTCCCTCCCTCCCTCCCTCCCTCCCTTCCTTCCTTCCTTCCTTCCTTCCTTCCTTCCTTCCTTCCTTCCTTCCTTCCTTCCTTCCTATGTATTTTTCTTGTTTTCTTGCACAAAATGATGAATATGGAAATATTTTGTATGATTGTACATGTAACCATCAGATTGCTTGCCATCTCAAGAAGTGAAGAGGGAGAGATACAATTTGGAACTCAAAACAAACAAAAAAAACCCCACTGTTAAAAATTGTTTTTACGTGTAATTGGGAAAAAATTTTTTTTTTTTGTAAAAAAGATTAATCTCACAGCAAGGATGTAAAATGGATTGGAAGGGCAAGGAACTGATGACAAGGATACTGCTTAATGGTATGAGTGAGATGTAACGAGGCTCTGAAGAAACAAGAGTGGTCACTAACTCAACCTCCAGCCCGTATTGGTCAGCCCTTTAGGGACAAGGGAGTAGTATCAGAAGGTAGGATCAAATATGCAGCCAATCGCCTAATCTGAGACATGGAATCATGGGCTCACTAGTCCCTGGGGTGCAAGCATCCCCAGCTCTAGGATGTCAAAAGACAGCATGATCACAGGTCAACAAAAAGCTCAAGGGACACAAACCCTATACACCCACCCTGACTGCTGTTTCCAGAGGACGAGCGTCTCAACAGAAAACTCAGACATAGAGAGAACATGATGGGGAACCTGAGACACAGGAACCATACTGTTCATTTGTGCCAAGAGTCTTTTCTGGTTTGCGTTTTATACTTTTCTCTAAATCAAAGCTCTCTGAAGCAGCAGATTGTGTTGGTCAATTTTTGCAGAGCACGTCAGCAATGTTTGCATGGCTTCCTTCCTTTAAATACCCTGTTACTAATGCAACCGAGGGTGGAAATGAGGGTGCAGTTATTGGGTACCCCACCCCAGCTGCTTTTGGCTCTTCTGTGGTCCTGCACATTGCATCACATACTTCCATGATAGCACAGTGGGTATGAAGACAAGGATGGATGGGAGAGAGCTCTTGGAGGTAGAAATGAGGGGAAGGGGCAATTATGATAGATGGTGGTGAGACAGGAAGAATACCAGAAATGTTTCCAATGTTTCAAACCTGAGAAGTCATCAGGATATGTCCTAATGGTGATGCTACTAATAGGAAAATGATTATAGAACTTAGAGCTAGAAGACACCTTAGAGAGCATCTAGTCCAATTATCTAATTTTGGAAGCAGCTCCAAATAGATGGTGTGACAGAGAGAGCAGTGGTTCTTGAATCAGGAAAACCTGAGTTCAAATGCAGCCCCAGACACTTACTAGCTGAGCGGCCTTGGGTAAGTTGCTTACTTCTGACTCATTTTCCTCAACTGTAAAATGGGGGCAATTAATGAGATCTACCTCCCAGGGTTATTGTGAAGTTCAAATGTAAAGCTGTTAGCATAGCACCTGGCATAGAGTAGATGCTTAATAAATGCTAATTTCCTTCTGATCCCCTCATTTATAGATAATGAAACTGCAGCACAGATGAAAAGAAGTTTTGAAAGAAAAGGTGGTGAATTCAGTTTTGGACTGATAGGACAGAAACTGGTATGATGTCCAGTTTGAAATATCCAACAGGTGTTTGAAAATTAAGGCCTGGAACTTAAGAGGGACCTCCATATGGACTGGGTGTAAACATTTGGGAGTTGTCGACCCAGATGCGATAGTTGAAGGCTTGAAGGTGGCTAATAATGCCAAGAGAAAGGGTAGAGAGAAGAAGATGAAGGAGAGTGTCTTGAGGGTTGTCACACTGAAAGCTGTAGGGGAGGAAGAGAAATAAATGAAGGAAACAGAGAAGGTGTCATTAGTGAAGGAAGAGGAGAGCTATGAGAGCAATTACAGGGAATTTTGGTGACTGATGAGACTGGGCTGAAATGGAAGACAGTGAGTTGGATGTTGAGGTCATGAAGGAAGATGAGTGCCTTGGAGTTTGGTAGAAGAATGTTACATGTATAGGGAGAGGAGAGTATAACAATAGCAAGAATTTCAAAGAAGGAGGGATTGTTGAATGACAGTGACGAAACAATGGTTAAGAAAGTGATAGTGAAGAGTAGGGAATAAATTCATCTTCCTCCTTCTTCTCCTCCTTCTCCTCTTCCTCTTCTCCCTAAATATTGATAGACATAGGAGGAGCAATGGCTAGTAGGAGGCTTGTAATTGAAGAGGGAAAGTCATGGTTTAGTTTGACTCAAGGGAGGAATAAGGAACCATGGGAAATGGCAAACAGGTAGGGGAGTTTATGTAGAATAGAAGAGAAATTCTATAAACTACAACAGAAGGGACTGGTTGTGGTGGGGTCTTATGGGGAAGGAGAGCCGAACTATACAGGATTCATTGAGAACTGGTAACAGAGGAATGAGGGAAACTGAAGGTAGAGACATGAGGGATATAGTTGAGAAAGGATGATAACATTCAACTGGAAATACACAACGGGCATTTGAAAATTAAGGTCTAGAGCTCAAGAGGGACCTCTGTGTGGGCTGGGCTTAAAAACTTGGTAGTGATGAGGGTGTTATATTGGTTACTGAGGAGAACATAGAAATAGCCCCCAAAATTCCGTGAAGAATGATACTGTGACAGAAAGGTGATATTGTGTGTCTCTGCAAACCTGAGCCAGCTCTTGGTACTGGTTGATTATAGGGCATAGTGATAGCAAGGAGAGAGGATGGTGGTGGGTCAGACCTGCAGCAGTAGCCATGTTTTCTAGGTCAGTCCTGATTAGAAGCAAAACAAAAATCTCTTTTTAATAAAACTCTGCAAAAACCTTTCTCTAACCATATCTCCTGATTTTTATTTTGAAAAAACATGATGTACAGTCCTGCCTCTGCAGATTTATAATCTGAGTGCTGATTTGGGTTGATTGAAGACTCTGGTTGTAGCTGGGGGTGGGATAGGCTTGGATAGCAGAGTTATGAGCTAAGTTTGCTCTGAAATATGTGAACCCTGGCCAGAGAACAGATCCTCTGCTGAGATTAAATGAGATTAACTGTAGTACTTTCTGATCATTTGGGGAGAGTAGTGTTAATTATTCCATTTATTTTTAGGAAAGAGGACTTAAATATAGTTCACACCTCTTCTTCAGCTCTTACCAAGGCTTTGGATATTTTGGACTTTTGCTGCTGGTAAAGAGGAGTTACATTAAAAAAAATGTCTTTTTTCCTTTTCAAATTAGGAAGGAAGAAGAAAATAAAAGATTGTAGGATCATAACTTTAGGGATGGAGGGGAGCTGAAAAACCATAGAACCCAATCCCCTCCTTTTATAGATGAGGAAATTGAGGCAGAGACAGGTTAAGTGACTTGCGCAAAGTCTCAAAGCTAGTATAAGAAGTAGGCCTCAGTTCCTAACCCAAAGTCCAAATCCCTATCTCCTATGCTAGATGTGTCCCCTTAGTGATGGGGGCACAGCTCAGTGAAACTGGAAAGCAAGAGGTCTCTTATTTACATCCAGCTATTCCTTTCATTTTTTTTTTTGAGGTAACAGACACCGTGGCTTAAAGTCAAGAAGACCTGAGTTTAAATCCAGACTCAGAAGTCTATTAATGGTGTGACTTTGGGCAAATCACTTAACCTCTCTATGTCTCAGACTCTTAGCATCAATAGATGAGGAAACTGAGGCCCAGAAAAGTTAACATCACACATGGTATGGTGGTAGAAGTAGTTAGGATTTAAACTCAGGTCTTCTGATTCCAAATCTAACACTCCATAGTCTTAGTTAGTAACACAGAGAGAGCTACTAGTTACTACTCAAGAGAGGAACCTGACAACTTGTTGTTCAGTAGTGTCTGTGTGACTCCATTTGGGGTTTTCTTGGGAAAGATATTGGAATGATTTGCCATTTCCTTCTACAGCTCATTTTACATGAGGAAACTGGGCTAGATTTGAACTCGGGAAAATGAGTCTTCCTGACTCGAGGCTTGGTGCTTCTTCCATTCTGTCACCCAGCTGCCCTTATATTCTAATTGTGGGAGACAAAACGTAAAGGAGAATGAGGAAAGGCTACCTTTGGAGGGGCAGAGTTATTGATGAGGAAGTGGGGTATTCTAGAGAATGTGTTCGATTGGAGGTGAAGTGAGGATATCCATTCATAAAATGATGATCCTCATCAAATATGAAAATGGGTGCTATGGGCTGTAAAATGAAAGGATTGTACTAGATAACTTCTGAAGTCCCTTGTCTCTCAGTCTATGATCCTATCATATCATTGATCAAATCATTTAATTTTTGTGGCTTTCATTTTCTTCGTCTGAAAAATGAGGGGTTTGGATTATAATCAAGGGTCTGCTGGAGCCAGTCCCAACCTGCTTGCAACAGCCAATTTTTCCATTTCTAAGATGAGCATTTACACCTCAGAAATAGGTGTTAATTGTCCAGACTTGAAAAAGTGATGGGGAAAATGGTAATAAACAATACATATTGAACTTAAAATCGTCTCCTGTATAAATTTCTTTTGGGGGAAGATCTGGTTGTTAAACATTTATCATTATACTGCTGAAATAGAATATTTTTCCCCTTTAAGCTCTAAAGTGTTATTATACAGGAATAAATGTGATAATTAAATTTGTGCATCCCTGCATAGTGGTGTGGCATAGAACAAATGAAATGTATTTTTTTAATAAAGAATTTATAATATTATTATTGTTGTCTACTAGTGTCTCTCATTAAGAAATGTGAAAGCTCTTAAGCCCAGTCTTGATAGATATATTGGACTGTATCTGCCCAGCTTAAAGAGACATGAGGCACGGAGTTTCCATGTGTTTTTATACTGAATCCAAGTGCTTAAAATCTATCATAACAGTGTCACTTATGTTCTTAGTGGAGTTTCTCATTGTCTATGGTTTATAGTGTGTGACATAATGGGGCTTCTTTCCTTTGTCCCAGTGAAAAGGTATGAATAAAGTATGTACTTTGAACATTATGTCATTCACTAATCTCTGTTTCAAAACTGGCATGTTTGTTGGGGAGATGTAAAAGGTGTGTTGTGTTATTCACAGAGTTTTATCCAAGGGTAAAGGAGAGAGGAGGAATCTCCAGAGCCCCACTGACAAAACTATCTAGAAAAGGCAGAGTAGGGGAGAAGAAATGACACTGGGCTTGGAGTTAGGAGATCTGATTTTGAATCTCATATCCACTGTTCACTAGCTGTGTGACTATGGGTGAATCTTGCCACTAATGGAAGAAAAAAGCTGCTCTTCTTTAGGGAAGAAGGAAGTGCCATCTAGCAAAGCCTAGATCTCCTCCTCCCACTGCTCCAAGCCCAACTGGACCAGTTCGTTGGCCAAGCAGTTCTGTACATGATGGTGCTGGAGGAGCAAGAAGGATTCTGTGCCAGAAGCTGATCTTTTACAATCCTTGACAGCCAACATTCATGATGGAGGTTGATTATAATGGCCCTGCAGATGGGTGGCTCCAGATCCCAAAGTTGAAGCTTCTACTACAGCCTGTAAATTCACCAGCCATCTAGTGCCATCTGGTCAATCTGCTTACTGTTGAAGAAGACAAATATAGCTTTGTTGTTATTGGTGCCAGGGACCACCCTGGAAGGTTCCAGGAAAGGATAGAATACTTGTCCATCTCACTGGAGAGGAAGAGGGAACTGTTGCAAGGTTCCCCAAGAATCATAGTATTGGTCTGAGCAGGAGGAGTAGATGAGGGGAGAAAACTGGTGCCCCTGGGGTTTGGCCATCACATCCCAGAAGAGATATCCAACCAGCATGGTATTGACAGAGGTCATGACTGTGCCAGTCCAGCTGTGGAAAGACATCACTAGTGGCTTGGCTGGTGTAGGATTCTTCACAAAATTCTCCAGTCCCTTCATTAGTTGTTTTGCCAGATACTGCCTGGCCAATTGCTGGGCCAAATCACATTCTGGGAGGTGGAACAGGAAGTTGCACTCTCAGAACCATAGCACAGTGTGGCCAGGTCCCAGGTAACCCTGACCAGCACTAGCTCCAGTAATCTGAGGAACCAGAGTGATGGAGTAGGCGAACGGACTAGCCTACTTTCCACTGTGATCCTGAATGGCAAGCTATTCTGCCAGCCCTAGGCTACCTTGTCTGGACCTTATCCAACAATGACCTAGACTATCCCATTATTCCATTAATGTCTCCACCTCTCATTTTCCTCATCTTTAAAACAGAAATGATAATTCCTGAACCCTCTGTTTCACACGATTGCTGTGAAAAAATCACTTTGACACACTTAAAGGACAAAAGAAATGTGAGCACATCTATAAGTTGGATATAGTCATAAAGGACTTTTATGTAAGTGTGTGCGTGTGTGTGTGTGTGTGTGTATGTGTGTGTATTACTTTGGGGGTAATATAAAACCTGAATTCCTGAGCCTACACTAATGTGGGCTCATATTTCTTTTTATCTAACAGAGAGAAAAATTTACTTTGTTTGAAGCAAAGATGTGTAATTAAATACAACAAAATAAATGACATAAGAAACCCTTTTATATGCTGATACATTCTCCCAGATTCTTCCATCACCGGTAGAAATACCTAATATGTGTGTAGCACTTTAAGATTTACAAAGGACTTTCTAAATGTTACATTATTTGGTTCTTACCATGACTCTGAGAGGTTCTATTTTCATCTCCATCTTACAGATGAGGAAATTGAGACAGAGAGAAGTTAAGTGACCCATTTAAGGACACACAACTAACACCTAAGGCGGGATTTGAACTCAGGTCTTTCTGATTCCTAGTGGAATACTCTAAATACTCGGCTGCCTATCTTCCTTCAAAGTGAGCACATACGTACAGAATTCTTTTGACCAGGAAACATATGTGAAAGAAGGCACTGATACAAGGAACACATAGTCAGGGCAACAAATAATACTGTCCCCCAGCTGAAACCCTTCTCCTCTTTGATTGCCAATTGTTATTTCTTCCACAGATATGTTGATGACATTAGTTCATCAGATTATTATATTGTTGACCTGTGGATTGCTATGCTTGGTTTTTGAGTTTCTGTGCTAGGCTATTCTCTTGGTGGTGCTGCCAGCTTTTGGTCTTCTACAGTTGGGCTGCATTCTACTACCATCTGCTGCTGCTGAATTAGCATCTGCTGCTGCTGCTGCTAATTCTGATGAATTAGTGCTGCTATTTATGGCTTATTCTATTGCTATAAGGTAGGAATTTCTACTTTTTTTTTTTTAGCATATAACACCATTGCCTATTTATTTTGCTTTTTTTTTGTAATTTAACTCTCATAGTCAGAGCCAACAGAAATCCTTAAATATTAAAACAATTTCCTCTAATTTCAAGAGTTTCCTTTAAGTCTGCCTAAGCTGTCTCTCCCTGAGATGGGTCTGCTATCTGAGTTGGGGGTCAAAAAGTTCCCTTCAATTCTTCTTCATTTCCATCACCTGTGCATTCACTTGGTAGGTAGCACAACTGTTTTGCCCATAGTAGGGATTCAATAAATGCTTGTTGCCTTCAAATGAATGAAATCCAGTGTCATATTTTCTGGTCTTGATTTCTACACAGAAAGGAACAAATGAATATCTTAAAAGAAACACATGCATGACAATGGCATTTTGGAGTCCTTAAATAAGAAGGGACCTCTAGAGGTCATCTAATCTCTGGTCGCTAGGCAACTTTACCCTAAAATTATCCAAGACAGATAACTGGTTATCTTGATTTCAAAGCTCTCTTGAGTTGGAGAAGCTATAACCTTCTTTGGAAGCTTATTCCAGCCTTTAATCCCTCAGATGGTGCCATAAGCAGTATGATTTTCATTTCTATCTGCTGGAAAAAATGACTAAGAATAAAATAAATGAAGCTGTCAGAAACAGAAGCCCCTGATGGTGTGCGGAATAGAGTGTGTTTCAGCATCTATCTCTAGCCACTTTGAGATCAACTTCTTATTGCCCAAAGATGTTGCTCTTCTTTATTCGGTGACTACCTACGGCAACCCAGGTACTCAGAGTTCAGAGCAGCTTCATTATTCCAACTGTAAATGTTATACTCTGGACCGCAATACATTATTATTCAAATGAGCCAGTCACAATGGAAGGGAAAATATGCAAACAGATTTCTCTCCCAGTCCTTTCTCTAACACTTCATAATCACAGCAGGCAGGTGTCTAGGATAGTTGAACATGGATATGAGGGAAGGTCATGGTATTCTCAACTAAGCAAAACACAAACGGTACATAAAGTCTAACATTCTTTAGGTAAGTAGGATTTCACCCACCATTCACTAGGATAAATATCCCTTCTGTTTATCAGTCAATTGTCCATCCCACTGATGTTCTCTTGGTTCCATGCTCAGGTCTGGGTAGATGTCTTATCTCCTTTTACTACTGATTCATTTGAGGACCACTTGCTCTATAGCTTGTACATCTTCTGCCCCTCTTTTACCTGTCTTCAAAGGGTGGGACAGTAGAAACTGTTTCCTATCTAATGCTCAAGACTGTCATAAGGATGAATGAGCAAACAGGTCAGATTTCTGTCATTTACTGTCTGGAACCTATGCATTTTTGGGTGACATTTCTTCTTATGGGGCACCTGCTTAATAAATTGCTCATTTGTAGGGGAAATCTTTTCCTCCTCCGAATTGGGGTGGGAAAGAAAATAGAAAAAAGAATGTGAGTAAATACATGGGGAGATATAATCATTGAATTACTGGGTAAATTCTTTATACTCAAGATAACTTTTTGCTGAGGATGCACTAAGGCCTTGATAGAACTCAATGCATAGAGTGCTAGCCTTGGAGTCAGGAAGACCCAAGTTCAAATCAAGTTCAAATAATAATGCCTTAGAAGCATTATTATTACGAGCTATATGAACCTAGATAAGTTGCTTAACATCTGTCAGTCAGGTTCCTGGTCTGTAAAATGACGATAATAATATCTACCTCTCAAGGTTGTTATGAGTTTCAGATGAGATAACATGCATAAAAACTTTACAAACCTGAAAGTATTATAAAAGTGCTAGTTGATACTATTATTGCTCTCTAAAAATACCTAGATTTCTTAAAAGACAGAGACAAATCAATTGTACCCAACAGACATATATTAAACACTTGCGTCATGCCAGACTTATTTCTATCCATTAAGACTGCATTTAAATCCATAATTTGTGTCTTCTCTCCTCCACTCACTTTATCTTTATCTTTTTCCAATGGTATCAATGATTTACTTCCAAGTATTTTAAACTAATGGCCAGTTCACAAGATGGTAATCCTCCCTTCTTATACCTGAATCCAGGAAATGTGCAAAAGAATAATATACAGCTTATGTGGAGAAGCTGGCACTCTGTTCAACTGGGTTATTGTACCATGCTGGGCACATAGTAGGCACTCATTACATACTTGTTGACCGAATGACGGATTGATGGTACTTCATTACATGTCTGAAGCGGTGTTTATGTTAGGGCTATATCTGCACAATAAGAAAATAGCAATTTGGGAACTGCCCCAGATAATTTCAGGGACATGATACTCAGCAGCCCACTTGATTGAATTTTGGCCTGAGCTACCTGAATGTCTCGACATGATGAGGCTGCCATCCAAATTGATGCGGTGCTCCCTCAGTCCCTAGAAAGGGCAGCTTGCAGAGGCTACTAGAGTGTGCTCACAAGATATTTTCAGGCAAAGTTCCCCCAAGTCAGCTTAACAGTGTTTGTTGTCTCTTATGAAACAAAACCAGAGCTCTTAAGATTCAATTTCAAGGACAAAAAGGCCAGGTGCAAGGCAGAAATTTGTAAAACACATTTCCCAGGAAACACCTGAACATAAAGGTAATGGAAAATAGTCTGAACAGGGATGGCATTACAGGAGTAGGGTGTCAAAATGTAAAGTCAAGCTGGAGAGGAAATTAAATGGATTTGCTGTGTTTCAGTGTGGCCTACCATATTCTTTGAACTTTTAGCATAACCTTGCAGATAAAGATGAAACATATGCTAACTTCTTGTCTCCTGGGGCAACAGTCTGAAATATTTTGATAGGGACATCAAATTCATACATATATAAATATAATGGAGCAGGGGTTGAGAATAATAGGATCATAGATTTAGAGCTAAAAGGGACCTCAGAGCTATCAATTTCAACTCTGAAATTTTACAGATGAGAAAACTGAGGCACAGAAGGGGGGAATAGTGTATTCATGAGAAAATAAAAATATAAAGAATATATGCGTACTTGATGTATTTGCATGTGTTCAGATGCATAAACATACATGTATGACCTGTGGCCAGCATGTAGCATGTTATCCCAATACTTAGCACAGTGCCTGGCACATAATAGGCATTTGGTAAATGTATATTGTTTGACTGAGAGGGCCACTGATTCGCCGTCCAATTTTCCTTTCACTTTATTGGCCTGCTTTTCCTAATTTCAATTCTAGAAGCATGCAAGAAAGGGGTGCTACTTCCTAAAGCAAGTTAGATTACACAGTGAAACAGTCCTAGGCCTCAGAGATGGACACACTCATATACACATAATCCATATGTATACATAGATGTGTATATAAATATATGTTCTCTTTTCTGTCTCTCTGTCTCCTTCTGTCTGTCTGTCTCTCTACATACATATATACATAAATATGTACATACATACACACATGTCTATTGTGTATCAAAATATGGAAATGTGAAGTACAGTCATTAAAGAAATGACCTCGGGAAGACCTGAGTGCAAGCCTAGCCTATAACATATGCTGGCTTGGTGACCCTGAGCAATTCTCTTATCTTCTCAGTGTCCCAGGGAACTAAGACTATAAATTGCACACTAGGTGCAGTTCTGCCTCTGTAGAGGGAGTTTCTTTGTGGATAATTCTTTATACCTGATGATAAAACAGTAACTACAAAACATTCTCACCATAGAACTGGGGCATACTCTCCCACAGATACACAGTATCCATGGAAGAGTGGATACAAAATTTAAAATACATTGATAGAGAAGCAGAAGTTTGAGGAATTAATTTTGGTCATATGCATTTATGAAGCATTTACTCTGTAGCAAAGAACAGCAAAAATATAGTCCCTGACCTTAAGGAGCTCACATTCTAATGGAGGGACAACATTGAAAAAACTATGTATAATAAGATACAATGTAAATGAAAGGTCATCACAGGGGGAAGGCATGAGCAGTGGGGGTGGGACAAAGGGGTGAGAAAGGCCTCTCTTACAAGGTGGAATTTAACCTGATACTCAAAGAGAGTCAGGAAAGCTAGGATTCAGACTGGGGAAGGAGAGCACTGTAGGCACTGGGGGACAATCAGTGCAAAGGTACGGAGTTGAGAGATGGAGTTCCATAGAAAGTAGGCCAGAGTGTATAGAAGTAAAAAATATATTTGAAGACTAGAAAGGGGCCAGCTTATAGAGGTCTTTTTTCTTTTTCCATTTGATAGTATTTGTTTTTTCCAGTTACATGTAAAGCTAGTTTTCAATTAGAAGAGCTAAGTCTATCAAAGCTGGTCATCATACCATGTTGCTGTTTTTTTTTCTCCTGGTTCTGCTCACTTCTCTCAGTCTCAGTTCATGTAAGTCTTGCCAGGTTTTTTATAAAAGTCTTTAAACATCAGGCAGAAAATTCTATATTTGACCCGGAGAATAAAGGGGAGTCATTCAAGGTTATTGAGTAGGTGACATGGTCAGATCTGTGCTCTAGGAAAATCACTTTGGCAGAGGGGAGGATGGATTGAATGGGCTGGAAGACCAATATAAAGGCTATTGCGGTAGTCAAGGAAGAGGTGATGAAAGTCTGGATTTAGTGGCAGCTGTGGGAGTGGAGAGGAAATGCATCTGAGAAAACTTGTAAAGGTAAACAGACAATACAGATCTAAAGATTGCGGAGAGCTAGGTAGCATTGTGGATAGAGCGCTGGACCTGGAGTCAGGAAGACTCATCTTCCTGCGTTCAAATCTGGCCTCAGACGCTTACAAGCTGTGTGACCCTGGAGACGTTACTGAACTCTGTTTGCCCCAGTTTCCTTATCTATAAAATGAGCTAGAGAAGGAAATGGCAAGCCACTCTATTATTTTTGCCAAGAAAACCCCAAGTAAGGTCTTGAAGACACGGACATGATTGAAAAATGACTGAACAAGAGGTCAAAAGATTGAACTTGTGGGGTGAAGAGTCCAGGAGAACAGCATGGTTCCAAGCCTGAGTAGTTGAGAGTATGAGAGTATCTTTGAGAGTAATAGGGATGTCGGAAAGAGTAAGGATTGAAGTGGGATATGTGGATAATGAGTTCTATTTAAGAACTGGAGCTCAGATAAAAGATTATGACTGGCTATGTAGATCTGAAAATTGTCTACATGGACATGGTCATCGAATTTATGGAAATTGATGAGATCACCTAGCAATAGAATAAAGAGAGAGAAGAGGATCTAGGAAAGACCCCTGGGAGACATCCACAGTTAGTGGGCATGACCTCAATGAAGATCTCATAAACTAACAGGAGAACAAGGAGAAAGCTATGTCACAAAAACCTGGAGAAGAGACAGTCCAGGAGAAGAGTTACCAACAGTTTCAAAGGCCTCAAAGAGTTTAGAGATGAGGATTGAGAAAAGGCCTTTAGATTTGGCAATTAAGAGATTATGACTTTGGGAAGGGCAATTTCAATTGAATGATAAGGTTGGAAACCAAATTACAGAACAACAACTTAGAAAATGAAAGATGAAAGGAAGTAGTACAACTAACAGCTAATATTGAACAGTCTGGAAGTGCAGGACTTCAGGCATGCTCTCTGCAATCCAGTTCTTTGCTATGGATAGCTCTCTGGAGTCTACAATCAACTCTCCTCTCTGCTGCTAGAGATCCTCTTCCTCAAATGAATGTCTTTTTATATCTGTGTCATTCTGGAGTGTATGTTTCAACCCATTAGTTGGGTCTCAGACTCTTCTAGTATTTCTCTCTGAGCAAATTACTGATACACCACATTTAGCAGAGGGGGAGGAAAGAGTAGTCTCCTCTTCCATTCTCTCCTTCTCTAAAACTTTCCCTCAGTGCTAAACTCTACCCCTAGGTCTTAAGTATTTAGATTTAACTTGTCCTAAGAGGTTGTTCTTTTAATTGTCAGAGAAAGATATTCACACATTGCAAAGGACTATGGGAATAGATACTTCTTTGTAGTTGGTTTAACACTTTGTTACTGTCAGTGACTATGTCAGCTGAAGTGGGGGAACCCTCCCACACATGTATACATACGTATTTGCACATGTTAATATGCATATATATATATATATATATATATATATATATATATATATATATATATAAAACTGTGTATTATCATTGATCCATTATGAATAGTTATTCCCAAGCCCAGTCCATTTTGTTGAGTTTGTTTTGTCGATATAGGATGTGGAGTCACGGCTAGAAAAAGATTCCTCAAGGCAGGTGTATTCTGAACTTTCACCTTGTCTAGAAGCATTAACCTGGGGCCACTCTGACAACCACACCAACTAGAAGAACTTGTCAATCAACCTCTCATCTCTCTTAACTGCCAGTGCTACACTTAAGAGCCCAAGCCATTTTTCAGTTATCTATCAACCTGGCCTGCTCCCTGCAGAGCCATAAATGGGACATGAAAGGCCATGAGAGTTCCAAGCCCAACCCTGGAAATGCTGGTCTTCAGAGAAACTCGGTGGCTCCTTCTCTAGCTTATTGTCATGTTAGGTCATATAACAGACAGAGATAGGGCTGCTGTCCGCACAGACTTCAGCTCAAATCTGGTCTTGGAGTTTTACTTGCTGTGTGACCCTGGGCAAATCGTTTAAGCTCTATCTGCCTCAGTTTTGTTGTTTGTGAATAATAATAGCACCTACCTCCCAAGGTTGTTAATAAAATAATATTTATCAAGCTCTTTCAAACCTTAAAGCACTACACAAATTCTAGTGTATTGCTGTTGTTTTTATTGTTAATCATAACCACCACCACAATAAAATATGATAAAGACCTATGAACTGAGGAAGAGTACAGTGCATAGGACCTAAAGAACAAGTTCTACAATAACAGCAGCCCTGTAACAAAAGAGAACTCTGCAAGTCTTAAGAACGCTGATCAACAAAGCAAGCAACTTGGATTCCAGGGGATCCATGGTGAAAAATGCCACCTGTATCCTGACAGGTGGACAATGACCTCAGTGTGCACAGATTGAGGCTTACATTTTGGGGCACTGGTCAACATGGAAATTTATTTTGTTTGATGAAGTATATTTATTACTAGAGATTTGTTTTTATTTCATTGAAAGGTGGTTGGGGGAGAGAGAATGTGTGTGTGTTCATTTTTCGTTATGCCATCAGAGAAATAATAACATGATTTGCACTTGATTTTGTTTTGACTGAGGGAGGGCTGTGCAAGGTCATCAGCCTCACTTCTCCTCCAGAGCCATCTGAATGCAGTGATCAGATATTCATCAGGATGATTGGAGATGACCCAGGATGAGGCAAGTGGGGTTAAGTGACTTGCCCAAGGTCACACAGCTAGTGAGTGGCAAGTGTCTCAGGTGAGATTTGAACTCAGGTCCTCCTGACTCCTGCACTGGTACTCTTATCCACTGTACTAGCTAGCTGCCCTAAGGGAGAGAGAATAAATGCTTATTGAAAAATAAAATAAAATTTAACTTGAAAGGAGTTACATCCTTCACCCCTCAATTATCAGGAGTTTTCCAGCAGAGCATCTTCTTTCTGATTCGTCATGTTCTGACCACCAAAGGGTTAGTTCAATAATTATATAGGTGGCAGATCTTTAAAAAACATTCGATTGTCCATCCTTTTTCACAGATATGAGTGCTTGCTCAAGTAGTTCACTTCAGTCTAGAGGACAATTCGACTCCAGTCCATCCAAAACTGATTTTCTGAAGGCTTGTACCAACATTAAAACTCAATGTGTATTAGAAGGAAAAGAAAAAATCCCTGTGTACTATGAATTTGGTGGGATGCTGATACGACTTAGGATGCCCTAAAAAAATCGCTTCATCATTAATGAATAGTGATGATAATGACATTCTTGTCTGATGCTTATTAAACCACAATGTAGATGGATGCCTGAAAAATCATCTATAGTGGTGATAAGAGCACTTTGCATTTTTATAGTGCTCTAGAGTTTACAAAGCACATTCCTCATAAGAATACTGCAAGGTCGGTAATAAAAGCATGATTATTCCAATTTTATAATTTCAAAACAATTCAGCTTTAAAAAGAAAAACAACATTGATTAAATACGTGCATTGTCCCAGGCATCGAAGTAGATGTCAGGGATACACAGACAAAAATGAAAATTGTCCCTGTCCTTGAGGATTTTACATTCTCCTGAAAGGAAACAAAATGTAAATAGATTAGTAATAAAAGATGTCCAATGTAAATACAAAATAAGGTGAGATGGGGAATGTTAGCTAGTATTGATTTATTGCTAGGTTAATAATTTTTCCCTACATGTTAATGTCCCTAGAACTAAAGTCCCTTCTCATGCTTATTTTACCAGGGCTGGAAACTCTCTCTTACCACATCAGTAGACACATCTCTTTCTCTCTCCTTTCTGAGTAAGTTCCTTAGCCTTCCTGCCTTGTAGGAGTTGAGGAGAAAAAGGCGCATGGGCGTTTGGAGTCCCATAGGGGTGACTGTCCAGGGATAAGGAAACCATCTATGGCCATGACCTGGGCATTGGCTCCTCTGCCAAGAGGACCCTGAGATTCCATCTCTGATCTCAGTATAGCCTAGGGCCAGGGTTGGGGAACCTGCAGTCTTGAGGTCACATGTGACCTTCTAGGTCCCTGGGTGTGGTCTTTTGACTGAATGCAAATTTTACAGATTAAATCCATTTGTTAAGGGGATTTGTTCTGTGAAGTTTGGATTCATTCAAAGGGATGCACTTGAAGACTTAGAGAGCCACATGTGATCTCAAGGCCACAGGTTTCCTAGCCCTGGTAGTCTATGCACCAAGACCTTCCCCCTGAGATGTTGTAGCTGCTTGCATTCCAGGCTCTGTTTTCATGTCCCTATTATTGAGAAAATAACACAACTTCCTCCAAACTCCTTCTAGGACCAGATCTCCTGGCCTCCACAAAAGAGTCCTCTCCAATAATGCACATCACTCAGCCTCTATGCCATCTTTCACATGTGTCAAAGCATTAAGAAAGAAAGAGAACTTGAGCCTCTTTCTATCCCCCATAAGTTCACATGGGGCATACCGATAAGGCTTTGCATGATTGAGGAAGATTTTTCTTATAAGTAGAATTGGCTTTAGTATAAAAGACATCATTAAGGATATGTGACCAGAAAAGAAGCAGTCATATGGTGAGAATTATGGGTGGCACAAAGGCAGCTGGAGTGATATATTGATATCCATCAAATATTTAAAGAAAGAGCTACTATATTTTGGGTAGATTTTCTGTGGAGGACTTATGGAAAAACATGGATGTCCATTTTAAGGTATAAGAAGGCATGGACAGATTGCAGTCTGCACTAATGGAGGGAATATCCTTATCAATGACGTGCCACGTGCCCTGATATGTCAAGGAATACTTTATTCTAGCTGAGCAGTCTTTCGGGAGTATTCACTGAGGTATTGTAATGGAGTTACAAGTGTAGCAAACCTTCTCTGCTGGCTTCCCCAAGTATTAGTCATAAAGGCAGGCTGGGAACCTGGAGCATGGCTGCCTGAGGGTTTCTAGTACTGTCACTCATGAGTCTCCATCTGGTATGCTCCACCACTGTTTACAGCTAGCCAGACTTAATTGCATTTAGAAATGGATATTTAGTAAGATGATATCGTTAGAACAGTTGGTATAAAACATCCCCCACAAAGTCTAGGATTTACTCTTCCATGAATATAGAATGTGAGAAAACTGGGTTCAAGCTTAGGGAATGCATTTGGTTGCCATTGTTTGTCCTTCATTCTCAAAGAGGACCATGACATCAGGAAGTTGATGCCATGAGTTGCAAGTGAACTGGATTGAAGTGAGGGAGGGCTGTACCTCTGGTTGGATCTTGGCCTGTTTTTTCTCTTCCTGAAATCCTCATGAGGTTCCCTGAGGTGTATGCAGCTCTCTGCTGGGCCCTGAGGGTCAGGATCTTTGCAGAGCTCTTCAGCTACTTCTCTTCACTCCAAGGGGTCACACTTCCTTTTCTCAGCATGTCTAGTTTGTCTTCCCTCTGCTACCATCTGTATGTACTGTTTTTACTGATTCAGTTTCTCTAATGACATGGTCATTGGGAGGCAAGTAGAGTGTATATAATAGTTTCTCTGGCTCATTATCCTTCCTGCCCCCTCCCACCCCACCTCCAGAGGGTCTGGCTCCTAAAAGCATTCCCAAAACTTAATCCTTAAAGCCATTGTTGGAGTAATCCCACTGGAATCTCCCTCTCTCTTATACTTACACTGAGAAATTTGTCTAATTTGTCATCTGATTTTATCTCGTATCTCAAAGTACTCCTTCCCAACTTGATTAACTAGGTTTTTGTACCTAGTTTATGCCTTTGAATGATCTATGATCCAACAGATGCATCTAATATATACACATCTAATTTATGGCTTTGATTGATTTATTCTATAACTCGAAGAAGGACCATCAGCTGATAAAGATGTCAGGTCATAGAGCATCTTGTTAGTTGCATTAATTGGGGTGTGAGATAACCCTCTTACAGAAGCATCCCTCTTCCCACTCCCATCCCTAGGTGTTCATTGTTAGTCTAATTTCTAAGGACTAAGGCCCTGGTCTCGACGTACCTTATCATCAAAAGAGCGGTAGTCAACAAAACAGCACCAAAGGGCATTGAGAACAGGGGGCTAAAGGGACTTAGCTTTGACCTACATACACATAGAAGACTAAAGATTTTAATTTCATACACATTCAGTCCAACCTTTATTTGGCCTCGATGTGATAAGCTAAGGACCTGTATTTTTAGCCTTTAAAGACGAGCATCCTCTGTGCTTAGGAATTAAAAGTTTCCCAGGGGTATGCTGGCTCCAATGCTACAGTAGTTCAGAGGACATTCAATTCTGACAAGGGCTTCATGGGATCCAATTTCTCCTTTGGTTTACTTGTCTCATGCTTGTCAGCTACCTTACCAGTCCCTTCTGTGCCAGGCTTGGAAGCTGGAAAAGAATATTGCTCATTCAAATACCAGCCCGGCCAACCAGCCTGGGATACCTCAGACCCTCCAGCCTTTGAATGTGTTCTGTCACAGCCTACTTGGCTCCTTAACCATTCATACGTCCCACTTCCTGACTCTCAGACGTTGCTAGCTGGGCCAACTGAACCTTCACCTACAGGCAGCATTGCCATTAAAACTTAACTTTTCTTTCTTCAGGGGCCTCCATACTTTAGCCCCCTTTCCTCTTTGGAGGACAGCAGAGACAGCTCCACAGAACCTCAACAACTTTTTTCTGCAAAGGATAGCACCATGTAGCAGCAGATGGGGTGGGATTTTTTTGTTTGCAGTTGTTTTCCAGGCTCAGGCTGGAGTGTGAGCACCTGAAGATTCAGCCCCCTTTGATCCCTGATGATTGAAAGCTGTACTGAGTCATGTGGGTTTCATGTCTGCTGATTCTGAGCCAATCAGGAGCCGAGTCTTTGTTATACATACTGGGAGGTTAGGATTTTACTTTGGGGGTTGGCTTATTAGAGGATCTTGTGATTACCTGGTCGAGACTCTGAGTGGCCATATGTTCAGACCCGCCCCCCCCACCTCCAAATGCTCAGATGTACAGGTTCCCTGGATCCAGGGATGTATGTAAATTATAATGTAAATTGCAATATTGCTTTGATACACGCAGTAAGAGTCCTGTGTGTTGGTCTTTCTCTCTCTTCTTATAGTTTTCTGTATGTTGAATGTAATTAAAGGGATTCTTGACCCCTCAAAAGTTGCCTTTCCTTTTAAAAATGCAGATTTAAGAACCTGTAATAGTGGACCCCCCTGTGTATGTCAGGGTGTTTCCTGATACACACCACTAAACCTGGATTTTAGAATTGACTATTCTCTTGATCTTAGCCTAGAACCTGGTGTCTTTGATGCCTATCTGGTGTCTGACAGATAAAAACCTTAGGTATCCTGTCTGTCTTCCAGTTTTTAGGTTGGCCCCTGGGATTGGTTGAAGTAGCTACCTCCAGGTTTCTTGCTAGCTTCTGACATCTTTGCTGGGCTCTGGAGAAGCTTTTAGGGAGGGGCTCTTTTTCTGTACCTAGTCTACTCCCTGATGAAATTTAGGGGCAAAAGGGGTATGTGTTTGAGGGGCATATACCCTCTCGGCCACTCATCCACTGTCATAGATCCCCTTGACTGAGTCCCTTACAACTCTCATATTTACATGCTTACACTAATCCTGGGATCCATATACTGCAACAGGGAGCCCTGTCCCGCTACAGTAGAAGATCTAAGACCAAATAGCAGCTTCTTCTACAGCCTCCTACTTGACTGAGACTGATGAAACAGTTGAAATCCCTACCCCCTTCTCTCTGCTGCCTGGGCACTGAAGGACAGCAAACGAGTAGGTAAGTGACCTTTTTTCCACCTATTATTCTAAATCTTCATCTATAAATCAGTTTACCTCACATGGTCCAAGAATTTTCTAAGACTGAGCATTTAAAAAAATCAATTTGTACATTCTGCTAAAAAAAAAAAAGTTTGGGAACTACACATCCTTAGGGTGACCTGGTCTGTCAATTCAGCCATACTGGAACCTCTAGAATAATTCTGTCTTTAAATCAGAGTTTTCCAAACTGTGGAGTGGGCTAGGTCTCTGCAATGGTGATGGGGGTGTGAAATGATAACCAAAATTATGACATATTTTTGAGCATAATCCTGTATAATTACATCCATTTTTTCAGTGAAAAAAAGTTTAAATCAAAGTCAACAGAAACAAGGCTAACATGGTGACTGTTTCAACTAATAATAAATGTTGTAGAGGAGTTACTTAATATGATATGTACAAAGGAAGGTAAATCTGAGAGAGTCTATTTTGAATTGTTGTCATGAGCCTGGTTAACAGCTCAGGCAAATTGTGTTACTGTGCTGCTTTCTTCTTCTGAGTAAACAAATATCTGTACATGATATGTTGTTTATATTTTGTGTTTAAAGTTTGGGTATTGTGGAAATTGTAATTTTATTTGAATATAATAGGAGGTCATGTGGTATGGTAGATAAAGAGCTGACTTCAGGTTCCACATCTTTATTTTTATTTGTTTTGGAGGTAATTGGGCTTAAGTGACCTGCCCAGGGTCACATAGCTAGAGATCCCTCCTCTAGTAAGTGTCTGAGGCCAAATTCGAACTCAGGTCCTCCTGAGTCAAGGGTTGGTGTTCTATTCACAGTACCACTTAACTGGCCCATCAAATGTGATTCTCTATAATCCAGAGAAAGATGTTTAGCCTCTTAATGCTTCTCAAGGTTGTCTTAGGCTAGAAACTGGAGAGAAGAATAGTCTGCATTAGTGGAGGTCCTGTTGAGACCTTTTACACTGAAACATGCACAACTCTGGTAAAAAATAAAAATAATAAGAGGAATTAATAATGTGGGTAGATTTTTTAAAATAAAAAGTGTGTGTGGAGGGGGGTTGTGATCTTTGGGAGATGGGGCCAAAAAGGGGGACAGCTAGGGAAATAATGCCAGCCACAGAATCAGGAGGACTTGCGTTCAAATTGAACCTCAGATACCAGCTGTGTGACCCTGCACAAATCACTTAATCTTCTTTGCCTCAGTTTCCTCATCTGTAAAATGAGCTGGAGAAGGAAATGGCAAACCACTCCAGTATCTTTGCCAAGGAAACCCCAAATGGGGTCAGGAAGAGTCTGACACAACAAGAAGAAAGGGGGATTTTGCTATGTAAAGTTTGGAATGTTAAATAGACCCAAGTATTAGAAGTTCTAGATCACGAGTTCAAGAACTAAGCACCAAGTCGAATTTGCTACATGTTTTGCTCTTGTTTCATTCAGCATGAAAGAATTTAGAGCTGAAAGATAATTCTGAAGTGATTAGTCAACACTCATCCTTTTACGGAAAGAAGGGCGTATGGCTTGCCAGAGTCGTGCATCACAGGGATGAGACTTGAAGGCAGCTTTTCTTTTCTTTTTCTTTTTGGAGGGGTCCTTAAGTCTTTTTCTAAATCATGAGAATTTAAGGCAAAAGGCACTTCATTTTTATAGTTTTTAAAAGAATTTTATCACATTCATTTTTGTAACTCAGTAGGGAATTGGCCTGACAACATTTTGTAATATCTTAGTAAAATTTCTCATAAGCGTATTTTTAAAAGCATATTCTTTCAATTAAAAGAGGATTCACATTTCCAATATCATTCTTCCCAAATTCTACAATACAAGAAAACTAAAAGTCTGAAGAATATCATGTTTGTTTTTAAACATAACTCCAAACTTCAGAAATCAAATTTCACCTATTCAATTAGATAAAAATCTTAATTTATCCTTCTTAAAAATTATTTGTGTTATCTTAGATATGTTATTTAAAAATCTAACAACAGTCAACATCTGTACAATGCTCACTACGTTAAGCACTTTAGAATTATTTAATTCCTCCAACAACCCTGGGATGTTGGGGCTATTGTTATTGTACATTCAAAGATTGATCAAATTCTCTAATATACGAGAATTACAACATAGCTTCTAAACAAAATTTTCCCATGAATCAATGTTTGGATTGTAATCACCAGTGGCAATAACTAAACTTAGTTTTGCACAAGGGTCCATTGTTTTAGTTGACTTATATTCAAGAAAGTTCATGAACCCAGGTTTTCCAACACCAAATTCTACTCCTCCACACTGCCTCAGTACTTCTTGACTTTACAGACTTATGGTCTATTTCCCTAGAACCATGTTTCTGACTTATATTCTGGACTCTGGTAGCTATGCCTGGTATCTTAATTGTTCAGTGTTGGAGCTTCTGCCTGGTTTCCTATCCACTCCCTTTCCATCTTCTGAATATTTGGGCATATTTTCTATCATCCCAATCTCTAGGATCTAGGTTTTTGTTTCATGCCATCTGCTGTTAAACATCTGCTATTAGATTTCCTTCTTTGCTGTAGGCCTCCTGCCTGCTTAGATCTTGCCTTGCCATGTATATCTTCACCAATTTTTCCCTCTATTTGGATAGATTCCCCAAACTTTAGCTTTTGTTTGGACCTTGATTGCTGTATTGTCGTCTTGTTTCAAGTCTGCTTTTGGGGGGCTCATTGCTAAATTCTTATTGCCATATGGTCAGAAATGACTGGCTAGTGGCTAGTGATTAGGGCTGTGATACTCTGGGAGGGGTGGAAGGATGGTTTAAATGACAGTGGGATCTTCAGAGACTCCATACTGAGTGTTTTACCCTGAAGGGATAAAGTGGGGAACATAGAGTGAGTAAGCAATAGAGTCTGACAAGGCATGGGAGAATTCGAAGGAGAGAATTGGGAATTCACTGCCAAGAAGATACAGAATTGAGAAAGAAAATTACAGTAGAGATAAAAGAATCAGGTCATGGAGGCAATGAAGGAATCCAGGAAATTGGGAAATTGAGAATCAAGAGAAAAATGTCCAATAAAAGGGGATCATTCACTCCAGTGTTTAGAAGGGTGCACCCATTTCAGGGTTTAGGACGTTGGTTTTGTTTCGTTTTTGGAATCTGTTGATGGAACTTAAAGGAGTTTCCTGGAAGCATTAGATGAGTCAGACAATGCTGAAATTGATGATTCTTTTATTTGGTTTATTTATAGGGCCATATGGCTTAAATGAAAATGCCCAAGGTAGAAGAGAGAAAGAGGGAAGGGCAACAAGGAAAGGGTCCTTGGGCAACATTGCCTCCCTGAAAAATGGAAGTTCCTGGGATCTCCGAAACTAAAGCAACATGCTGACTCTTCCCAACCCCCACCCCCAGCTAGGGCCAAGACTAACCTCCAAAGGAGGGTGTTAAAGGCTAATTGACATGCCCAACATTTTGTTGTTATTCTTATAAATGTTCCTTTGCCTCCAAAATGGGCTGCACCCCTAGCTGCTAAGGGACTGAATGTTGGGTAGGGGTTCTTGTGGGAAGCCACTGTTTGATGGATTGGAAGGAAAAGAGAAATACCCAAATCAAGAGAGAAGACATAGGCGGAAACTGATCATGAATGGGGTTGAAAGGTACAAAACACTGAGAAAAACACCAGTAAACAAGTGGAATAAGCAATGGAAGAATGAGAACAGAAGACAGTTGAGGGTCAGCAAAGTTGAGTAAATCCCATTGGACTATGGGATCATTGGATCCTGGATCTGGAGGTGAAAGGAACATCAGAGGCCATCCAGTCCACTCTATTATCTTTATGGTTGAGGCAAATGAGACCCAGAGAAGTTGTGACCTTCAATGTCACACAGGCAGGTACTATATAGATAATGGTTTCTACTTTCACTTCAATAATGTAATCACAGAAAGTCCAGACAGGTGAATTGAATACATCACATGAGCAAAAATATAAATTACATATGAACAAACCCTTAGTCATTTGGAAAGTAATAATGTGCTTTGGTCATTGGATAAAGATAGATGATGGCAAACAGGGAATATCTGGTGACTGGTTGAATCAGACACAACTCTGAATCTATGTATGGTACCGCAAGTCAGTTCTGAATCATATATTCCAACATCAGACCAGTGTAATGATAGAGAAACTCCAGCCTCATCCCTGAGAGTTTCTCTTTCTCTCTTCACTACCTCTCTCCTTCCCATACCATGCAACTGTGTGTGTTCAGGGGAATTATGAGGGCCATCAGAAGGCTTATTGATGACCAGAGGTAGTAGTAAAGTCCATGAATGCCAGTGGAAGTTGCTGTAGGTGGTAGGGATCAATGACTGAGGAAGTGGATGCACAAAGATATGTAAAGACAGTCACGTAAGAATGGCAACAATTTCAGGGATCATTATCTTTTGTGATTGAGAGAAAGGCTATGGAATCTACAGAGAGTATTGAGTTTAGAGCTGCCCTTAAGGGAAACCTCATGAAGACTCCATAAAGAAATAAAAGGATGTCTAATAAAGAGCTATGACTTATCCTTTGGTCACACTTGTTTTTTAAACATGAGCCTTGCTATCCTTGTACTTTAAGTTTGAACTCACTCTGCCCAGAGCCCTTATGTGTGCACATGGAGCATAAGGCTAATTTGGGGAGTTCTTTTGTACCAACTATACCTTCTCAGTAAAGATACTTTTCAAAAAGTGTTTGAGGCAGGTAATAAATGGAGGCTTGTGTGCAACAGTACTAGAAATAAATCCTAGTGTTTCAGGGTTACCCCTAGAACCTTGATGGAAATAGTACAGTTATCCCTTCCATACTGCAAGGATTAGGGAGACATCCCCCCACACTGGAAAATCTTTGTAAAGTTTTTGGCCCTCCCTTTGTACCAGAGAAGTCTGATTTTTTTCTTTTTCTTCAATGGGTTGTTTACAATACCTTATTGTGAAATTTGGGTTAAGTATTTGGTCGTAGGTTTTGTGTCAACTGCTGGCCTTTGTATGTCATCTATTACTTCTGCAAAACTTCCCCAAGATTTCCATTTAATTTCTTATGCCAACCCATGATATATTGAAATCACCATGGGGAATATCTCAATGTAGAAGGGATAGGTGTATTTAGTTGAACCTCTGTGGACCCAACATAGAAATACGAGTAGAAACTGGGGAAATGAGCTCAGAGGGTGTGACACAGTAGTAATCGTCAGTATCTCCAACATCTTTTGTATCTATCCCCCATCTGTCCCCACTGTTATCGTTCTAGGGTTGATATCCATTACCAACCATGGAGGCAATTCTATAGTGTCCTAATGAGTTTTCCCTCCTCCATTGTCTCCCTATCACAGATTTATTCCACACACTGCCAGCAGAATAACATTTTAAAACATCATCGATCTGGTCATGTTGCTTTTCTGTTCAAAATGTTCAGTGACTATGCTTACTAGGTGAGCTTCAGACTCCTTTGGTTTGCATCCAAAGCCTTCTAACATCTCGTTCCATCCTACCTTTTCAACCTTATTTTGTAAGTCAGTCTTATGTCCTTTCCATAACCTATGTACCTGTCGAAGTGGTGTATTCTTGACTCCCTGAACAAGCTACGAGTTCCTCTGTGCTTGTGCCTTTATGCATGCTCTTCCCTATCCCTGGGGTGTCTCCATCTTTGCTGAACTCTTATTCAGCCTTCAAAGGCAACATATAACCTTTCCCAACCATACCCAACTAGGAAAAATCTTTCCCCTCAAATCTCATGTAAAACTTTGCTTTGCAGTACCCTAATGCATTTAGCTGTGTGTTATTGTTATGTGTTTGTGCCATATTCTTTTAAGATCTATTCAAGATCCACGAAGTCAGGCAGGAGCTGTGTTTTATCTAAACTGTGTTTACTCTACAAATAATAGATACTTTAATTCATGCTTATTGAATGAATGAAGGAAAGAGAACTGAGGCATAACAGCCATGTTTACCTTTGTATCATAAGGGAGGCAAAACACCCAAACTCAGAAGCCAGATGTGCGTGCTAACATGTGTCCAGTTCAGATTGTTTTTCATGTTTATCACTCCAGCCTTCACCTGGTCCTGTTATGCCTGTCTGTATACTTGAAATCAAGAAAATGGGTTGAAATTTCACTTCAGATAGTCAGCAACCAACAGGGACTTACTAAATACCTATTGTACTCTAGGCAGTGGGTCAGACATTGGTGGTACAAAGACCAAAAAGAAACAGTCGTTGCCTTTAAAGAGATTGCATTCTATCAAGGTGATAAGTGTGGGTGTCAACATGTGTGTATTAAATTATATATTATGAGAGGTTATGAGAGTGGAACCAGGGTAATGAACACATGAGTAGAGAGAAAGGAAGATATTCAAATGATGCAGAGGCAATAAAGTTTGGCAACTGATTGGATATATGGAGTGAGGGAGAGAGAGAAGAATTGATGATAATGTCAAGATATGAAGAATGGTAATTAGAAGTTTGGCAGTCCCCTTGACAGGGAAATTTAGAAGAAAGGTAAATTAGAAGGGAAAGATTGTTCTGTTTTGGGCATGCTGCTTTTGAGATATCAAAATTAAATTCATTTTGAAATGTCTAATAAATTTTTGGTAATACAGAACTTCATCTCAGAAGAGAAACAAGTCCTGGATATATAAGTCTGGCAGGTATCTGCATAGAAATAGAAGCAGAAGAGATCACCAAGTGGAGAGTGCAAAGAGAGAATAGGATCCAGGACAAAGTACTGGGACTGCATTCACATTTAGGGGGCATGAGTATGGATGATGAACCAACAAAGGAGACTAAAAAGAAGTAGTCAAACAGACAGGAGAAGAGCCAAGGGGACTGGGGTTGGTGGGGAACAATATCACAAAATCTCCAGGAAGGAGAGAGCAATCAATAGTGTCAAATGCTGCAAAGAGGTCAAGAAGGATGAGGATTGAGAAAACAGCATTAGATATGTCGAGATCATTGAGTCAGTTTTAGGTGAATGATGTCAGAAACCTGATTACAAGATTGAGGAGTGAGGAGAGGAAGTGAAAGCAGTAAGTGTAACCAGCTTTTTCTAGGAGTTTGGCTAAGAGAAGGAGAGATATAGGATTGGGTGAAGGGGTGGGAGTGTCTAGTGAGAGCTTAGGGGTTTTTTTTGGGGGGGATATTTTTGGATGGGGGAATTGGGTCCATTTGTAGGCATCAGGGACAGATCCAGTAGACTATAGGAGAGTGATGGTGGAGAAGATGGGAAGGGATGGGGATCAAGGGAGACATATGAAGGAGCTGTCCTTGGTGATGTGAAGGCTACCTTTTCACCAGAGACTGGAGTAAAGGAAGACACTTAGTTGTGTGATCCTGGACAATTTGCTTAACACCCGTCAGTCTCAGTATCCTCCTGTATAAAATGGAAAGAATATTGATATTAGGTTGTTTATAAGCATCAGAAGAGATAACATGTATGTAGAGTGTATGTGTGCATTTTGCCCATGTAAGTTATGTATATGTTCACATGGGTTTGTTTAAATATAACTCCCAGAGAGGCATGAATGGATATCTCTGTAGTCTTCACCCCTCTTCTAGAGAGACTTTGATTTGAAGGGAAACAAGAAATTGAGCTATAAGCTGACTACTCAGATCCCCTTAGAGATGGGTTACCAGACTGGAATTAAATCTCTCTGCCTATCTCCCCGCCCCCCAAAGTATTGTTAGTCTAGGATAGAGCCTTGCATCTAAAATGAAGAAGACCTGAGTTCAAATCCAGCCTCAGATACTAGTTAAGTGACCCTGGACAAGTTACTTAACCTCTATCTTCCTCAGCTTCCTCAACTGTAAAATAGATATAATAAATAACACCTACTCCTCAAGGTTGTTACAGAGCATCAAGTCAGATAATATTTGTAAATTTTGCATAGCACTTAGCACACAGTAGATATTAATGAATGCTTCTTCACTTCTCTCCTTGATGCCAGTTACACAAAGACTATCACTGTAGTGAATATCCAAAAAACCCATTTATCCAAGCTTGATGGTAAAGGGAAATCAGAGAAGTTACATAGATTAGAATATACTGGAAAATCCACAGAGTGAATGGAAACTCCCACTGAGAATGAGATATCTCAGCTCAATCAAAAGAGAGTCCAACCTCACCCAAGTCTCTAGTGTGGTAAGTTGGAAGTCAGTGACATGTTGGCTTCTTCCCAAAGTCTTTTTCTCCCTCTGCGGGTGTTTCCCTGAAGAGATCTTGGAACCATGTATGTCCTTTCTCAAAGTCAGAGGCAGAAAATTTTCCTCTCTTCAAGCTCTCATCAACTCTGCCCTTCCCCCAGGCAAGTAATCATTCTCTCCACCAAGGAAGCTAGTTTTATTCAAATGCCCAAGTTTGAACTCCATGTGACGCATATGAAGCACTTTGTAAACCTTAAATTGCTATGCAAATATTGGCTATTGTTATTATTAATAATAATTATTATTAGAGACATCAAGCCAGCCCATAAAGTAGTTCTAGCAATAGCAAACAAGAGAAAAACTCATCATGTTTGAAGAGTATCTGTTAGAAAGCATATTATCACATGTGTGCATTTGTCTGTATGTACATTCATGAGTTTCTATACACATTTATGAGGATCTGTGCACAAATATAAACATGTATACATATGTACTTGCTTGATCATATAATCAAGTTTACAGATTTTAGAGATCATCTAATCCCCTTCTGAGGACAGCTAAGTAGCAGAGTGGATAGAGTGCTGGGTTTGGAGTCAGGAAAACCTGAGTTCAAATCTGGCCTCACACACTTACTAGTTGTGTGACCCTGGGCAAGTCACTTAACCTTGTGTGCCTCAGTTTCCTCATCTGTGAAATGAACTGGAGAAGGAAATGGCAAACCACTCCTGTATCTGCCAAGAAAACCCTCAAATGATAAAATTTCATTAGAAATTTTTTTAAAAAGATCAGCCTTATCAACCAAATGAACAAACTATAATTCCTATCAAAAAAAGTTGCAAAGATTCAGATATGACTGAATGATAAAAAATAGTCACCTCCGGGACCTCTCATTTTACAGAGGAGAAAACTGAAGCCCGGAAAGAAGTGACCTGTTTAAGTGACACAGTAAGTAGCAGAGCTTCGATTTAAATCCAAAACTTCTGATTACAAATCCAGTGTGTGTGTTGGGAGCATGATGCTCTTGCTGGGGAAAAACTTGCTGTATCTTGCAAAGCTTTTCTGGCCAATTTCTGTTGCTCCTTTTAAAAATGAAATTGCTTTCCAGATGCTTCTTTGAGTAGCTTTTTACTCCCCTTGATCGTGTTGCCTGAATGTCCTATTCAGAGGCTCCTAATAGAGGAGAGTATCATTTCACGTTCCCGTGTTTATGTCTTCTTTTTCTTTAACTCTAAACCCCAGTCTGGCACCGTGACAGATTATTGGGAGTCAAAAGCAGAGGCAGAGGTTTTGATGGGAAAACTGGTCCACACAGAGCTCTCCCTATTCCACAATTGCAAGGTAAGTTCCATACTATTACCCACTACTGAATGAATGGACACGGGATTGTAAATCATTGGTCATTGCACTGGACGGCTCTCATGCATTGTAATGATAGTAATAATGTCTCCCCATAATGGCCCAGCCCCAGCAGCTGCCATGAGTCTGGAAATATAAGTACCAAATTGTTGTGCTGTGTATAGTTATGATTATCACAGTGGAAATAAAGAAAACATGCCCAGATCCTCAGAGATGTGGCAACCAGTAGATTTTACCCTATTGCTCAAGATAAATGCCTTCGGTGAACGGCTTTCTGGGATGCTCCCATGCTTGTTGATGTATATGATAGGGACCAGGGCTGCATCCCACCAAGGCACGTGCTCCATATAACCTTTAGCTCAGCCAGTGAGATTTCAGATCTCATCCCCTTTTCTGAGGGGTGAGTCTGCGGAGAATCTGGGCCATTATATTAATTATTGATCCTATAGAAGGGGGCAGAGGACAATGTTTATAAGCCCAGCAGTACCCGGCACAGTGCTCAGCAGCCACAAGGTAGGTTGGGAGGTGGTTGATTGACGAATAAAGTTTTACTTGGACTGTGGTCCTAAAGTTGTGGCTACTCTGAATGATGTGACAATCCTCTTCTAACAACCATAGGGTCAATGCCTAGCTCTATGAATGTGATAGTGTGAGCACTTCCTTGCCCACTGAAGTTAGTACACTTAGCCATGAATATAGTGATTTCTTGCTACTCAATCTATAAGTCTCACGTCCCCCACCTCAACCCCTACTGCTTCAGCCTTTGGAGCTAAGGTAACCTCAGGAGGCAGTGTTGTGGAAAGCATACTGAGCTTGGTTAGAACAGCTGGCTTTGAATTTTAACTCTGATAATCACTAGCTGTGTGATCACCTATACCACTTATTACTATTGCTGCAGTTTCTTCGTCTGTAGAATGGGAATTATATCATACCTCCACCTCGCCAAGATATTCTAAGAAAAACATTTTAGAAGCCTTAAAGCACTACAGAAATATTATTTTTTATTATTAATATTATTAGCATGCAGGATTTGCCCAGGATTGTAGCTGTACCAAGGAGCGTCCATGGAACCAGAAGCTGGCTTCCCAGTGGAGACTAGATTTTAGAAGTTGGCTCAAAGTGTAGGAGGCAGAGCTCAGGAATCTAGTCCTGCCGTGGGCTCCAGATGACCAAGGCAGGCCCTGGCTCTGAGCTAAAGGTCTGGACAGATGCCTTGGCTATAAACTTGCTAGGAGGCTCTGGACAAGGCCCCTCTCTGTGCTTCCCTTTCCACATCTATTTGGGGGAACAATGTCCTGCCAAATCCTATTTGTCCGGATGACCTCAGCTTCCCATAGAACTAAGTACAAATCATTATCTGGCCCACCTTCCCTGAGGAGGAACACTGGTAGCAAAGGGAATGAGACCAGCATTCTTTTCTGTTCCCCCAGGATAAATTGTTCCTTGCCCTCGCCAGCAGCTCCTTGCCAAAAGGCCATTTGCTAGCCTGAACTAGTGACGGCCAAGAACGCTGGGTATGGAGAGTGCCACACGAGTTGTATTTGTAATTTATCTTAGGCTTCCTTTGAGGAAGATGCCATGAGAGACTCTGTTCTGGGATTTAGGAGAATGTTGGAATTGGAAGGGATCTTTCAGAGCATTTGGTCTAACAACCACCACCACAATGATGATATCAGTTAATAATAATAAATCTATAGCAAGTTTTGCAAAGCACTTTACATTTGCTATCTCATTTAATATAACTGCTTAGATCTAATTGATGATTGAACAGTGAGACCAAGTCAGGCGAAGGGAGACCATGTAAGAGCCATGACCTAGAATGGAATGATGCCATCTAGTCTAACGCCTTTATTTTATAGATGAGGAAACTGAGGTAGGAGGAGGTGAAGTGAGTTGCCTTACGTAGCTAGCAAGTGTTGAGAGGCAGGCTTTGAACACACTGGCCTCTGTGCTTCCTCCCATGGCTTGCCTAAAGTCACACCATGAATTAGTCAGCTTGAACAAGGCCCCAGCTCTCCCAGCTGCCATCCCAGGGCACTTTTCACTAGACTAAACTGGATTTATTGGGAATTTCAGTACATACCAGTGAGTCTAGCATTGCTCTTTGCAATGCCTAAGGACCCGTCTATAATTTTTCTCACTGTTTACTAGGTAAAAGTCTTTAAAGCAAAGTTTCTTTCATCCACAAAGTGAAATGACCTCAAGCCTTGTTTTCATAAAACATCTCTGACATCAGCTGCACTGGGCTCTGCCCCTTGAAGGCATTGTGCTGCTTTTGTGTTCTTTTGGATTTGACCCTTACTTTGAAACTCCTCTTTTGCAGCAGAGTGTGGGGACCCATGCATGGAGTGGTGGCATGTAAAATATCCTAGAGGAGTGGGGACGCTGCTGGCAGGGGTGACAAAGGCAGGGTCTTTGCATCCTTTTCTAGTGGTTTCAGAGGTACCCGAAGCAGCTTTGTCTGAAAAGGATTTAAGCCTGGCTCCAGCCAAGTCTCAGGCACAAAGAGTAGAGTGTGTTTCTTTTCTAGCCTGGAGGGGCCCAGAGCCCGCTGCTAGGCTGGGGATGGCATCCAGGCCTCTGGATGGCCTGCCAACTTTAGAGCTGTGGATTCCATGACTTTGGAGCCTCTGCTCAGGGGCCCCCGGCTCTGGAGAGAAAAGTGGGGCATTCTTCCCAGAGAGGACCCATGCCTTTCTTTTCTCTGGGATCAGCAGGGCTACTGTTGTGAGGGACAATCAAGGCTGTTGTCCCCAGCCTGGGGCTCAGGGGCATGCACTGCCAGATGCAGAGCTTGCTCTAGGTCCCTCCCCTCCCCAGTGCACCTGCCCTTCTTGTTTTGTAGGCCAGCCTCAGGCCCTCCTGGGCAAAGCTCACACAGCAGCATCTGTGCCTTCCCGATCCTCATTCCTGGCAGCTGTATCCTGGCCTGGGAGAGTTGGACTCCCTGTCAGAAGACAGCAATGGTCATGGAAGAGCAGCGGGCCTCCCTTCTCTAAGGCCCACTTTCTGCGGGACGTGAGGCAGAGAGCCCCAAGGGGTTGGAATGAGAGTTGGTGGTAGGGTTATTTCACCAAGTGGTTGTTGCCCGTGATTGCTACCTTTTGCCAAATGGCTCATTGTCTGAGTGCTGGATTTGGAATCAAAGAAGCTGGGGCTCAAACCTTGGTTCTTCCACTTAACCTCTATAAAAGGAGGTGTAAGTTTCTCCTAACTCCAAATCTATGACCCCCATGATCATTGTTTCCCTTGGCCCCCCAGAAAAGAGTTCTCTCTTTTTTTTTACTCTGTTCTCAGGATAATTGGGGATTGAATAAAACGTCCCTTTCCCAGTCTGGAACACTTCCCTTTTTTGCCCTTTATCCCCTTCTTAGTCTACTATTTCTTCTTCTGACTCTATACATAGACACAGACGAGACTCTGATGTCATGTTGTCCATACTGGCATCCTATTGGAACCAGACCTTCTTTCTCCTTCCTTCTGCAGATGTGTCCTCCATTTTATCAAAATGACCATTTTCTCAGTGCCCAGATCAATCTTGGATAGCCACTAAGCTTAGCAGTGGAGTGATGCAATAGATAGGGTACTGGGTCTGTAGTCAGGAAAGCCATCTTCCTGAGTTCAAATCCGGCCTCAGACACTAGCTGTGCGATCCTGGGCAAGTCATTTAACCCTGTTTGCCTCAGTTTTTTCATCTGTGAAATGAGCTGGAGAAGGAAATGACAAACCACTCCAGCATTTTTGCCAGGAAACCCCAAATGGGGTCACAAAGAGTCAACAAAAAGTTGAACAAAAAGTTCAGCTTAGTTAAGAGAGGGAAAAAGTGGTCTGAAATGTCAAGATATTAGTAATCACAGCTAAGAGTTTAGACTTAAAATCATAATAATACTTTGCAGGAGCTTTATATTTAACAAAAGGAAAAGGAAACTGAGGCTCAAAGAGGTCACTTTCCTGACAAGAGATCAGCATTCTGAGTCTCAGTAACTGAGTCCATTCAGTCATTTAGCAACAGACCCAGGACTCAAGCCTAGGTCTCCTGATGAGATCTGGGGCAGCTGACATTTCAGGTCACTGGCTGGGAGGAGAGATCAAAGGATCATCAACTTAAGGCTGGAAAGGACCTTAGAGACCATTGAGTACAACCCTTGCATTTTAAATGAGGAATCTGAGACACTTGCCCAGCATCACATGGCGAGGAAGAAACAGGTACAGAAGAAGACTTTAGAGCCCAGTCTATCCATTTTTCCAGACTGCTTTTCAAATTTGGGGGCAAAGGGTGGGACCTTCCTGGGATCCCCCAAACACTGCATATAGGTCACTGGCTGCCTGCTTGAAAGGATAGATTATCCTAAATGGGATGATAATAATAATGGGAAATAATAGCCAATGGGGAGACACCAAATATTATTGCACAGGCGAATAACACCCTAGAGTCTTGGATTTAAAATTGTAAGGGATCTTAAGAATCACCTACAGTCGGGCAGTGAGGTGGTGCGGTGGATTAGAGCACTGACCCTGGAGTCAGGAAGACCTGAGTTCATAATTCAATCTCACATACTTACGAGCTGTGTGACCCTGGGCAAGTCACTTAATCCTGTCTCCAAAAAGAATCACTATGGCCGTTCAATGAATTTTAAAAACACAATATTTGATTCTCCCCCCACTTACATGTAAAAATTTTTTAACATTCAGTTTTTTTAAAAATTAGTTCCAAATTCTGTTCCTCCTACTCTCTCCTGCCTCCTCCGTCAGATGGTAAGCGATGATATAGGTTATGTGTGGTCATATAAAACATGTTTCAGTATTAGTTATTTCAATAAACATCTTCTATGTGTCAGATAGTGCGCAAAGTTTTAGGGAATGCAAAAACAGTCCCTGTCCTCGAGAGACTTACATCCTAGCTGAGGGAGACAACAGGAGCTATTTTGTTTTACAAAGACAAAATATGTACAACATAGATACAAATGTAAGCAATTACTGTGTGACTATGAACATTCACTCCTATAGCAACATTACTGGGCTACCCTAGTGTAGTAATAATAATATTAACCAGAATAAATCCCAAATCTGTGTTGCTTTAAGGCTTATCAAAAGCTTTCCTCACTATATATATGTGTGTGTGTGTGTGTGTGTATATGTGTGTATGTGTGTGTGTATGTGTGTATATATGTGTGTATATGTATATATATATATATATATATATATATATATATGTGAAATAGCTGGCCTGGTATTATCCCCATTATTACAGAAAAAGAAACTAAAGCTCAGAGATATTAGGTGATACAGGTAACCTCACAACTAGAAATGATCAGATCCAGAATTCAAAACCAGGTCTTTTGACTTCAAGTCAAAATAAATGTAATGAAGATGAAAAAGTAGGTTGGGGACATATTTTGGAAGGCTTTAAATATTAAGGTTATTTTGAGGAGAGGATAGGGGGTGGGGAGGCATCAGGGAAGGCCTTGCGGAGAAGGAGATGCTTAATGTGAGCATGGAAGGAAGCTAGGAATTCTGACCTGGGAGACAGCCACACAAAGGCAGGGAAGCTGAGGATTGGTTGGAGTGCTGACTATGAGAATGAAAACGAAGGTTAATTTGGCCTAACTAATTGGAGTTTGTGTGCGGGAGAGTAAACTATAATAAGGATAGAAAGTAGATTGAAGTCAGGTTATAAAGGACTGCTGTTCAGTCATTTGGTCATGTCTGACTCTTTGTGACCTCATGGACTGTACTGTCCATGGGGTTTTCTTGGCAAAGATCCTGCACTGGTTTGCCGTTTCCTTCTCCAGTGAAGGCCTATAGAATAGAAGAGAAGAGTATTTTTTTTATCCTGGAAGTTATAGGGAGCCAATGGTATTTATCGAGCAGAGGGATGACATGGTTGGATTTGTACTTTAGGGAAATCAGTTTGATCAAGTTGGATTAGAGAGGGGAGGGGCTTGAGACAATTAGGAGATTATTACAATGATTCTGGTGAGAAGTAATGAGGGTCCAACCTAGGGTTTGGAATGGAGAAAAAGGACTGTATTTATATACTAGAAAGCATCATGGTACATTTATGACCACTAGCTTTGGAGTGAAATGACGTTAAGTTCAAATTCCATTTGATTCTCAGCGTGAACCTGGGCAAGTCACTGAAACTCCCTGGAGTTTCTTCAAATGTGAAATGAAGGGTTTGAAGTAGATGGTCTCTGAGGTCCCTTCTGGGATCTGTAAATCCTGAAATGATCCTATAGGCAAAATGGCAAGAAGGGATATGTAGGGTGATTGAAAGTGAGGAATTGAGAGTTCAAAAACTGTAAAACTTGGGGAACTTGGAGGATGGGAGTGCTGGCAACAGAAACAGGGAACTTGGAAGGGGAAGGATCGAGGAGAAAGTAAGTTCAGTTTTGTAAATAGGATCATAGATTAGAATTTGAAGGGATTTTAGTTTAGGCCAGTCCTTTTATTTTCTACTTAAGGGAATGGAGGCCCAGAGATATTAAGCAACTTGCCTAAAGTCTTCACAGATTGCAAAGAGCTGAGTCAGGAATTGAACTCAGGTGCCTGTGACTAAACTTTGTACTTTGCCCACTGTATTATCAGGCCTCCTTGAAATAATTTTTCCTGACTTTGTATAGTTCAATGTTTAGCTGTAATCCCACATTTTGAGTTTGAGCTGGCTATGGGATATACAGTTTGAAATGTCTAGTAGGCAGTGGATGATGTAAGACTGTAGAGACTAAAGCCATAAATATAGATCTGGGAGTCATCTGTGTAGAGTTGGTGATTAAACCTGTGGATAAGTTCACTAAAAGAGAGAGTGGAGAGAGAGAATAAAAGAGAGAGGGAGAGAAAAAAGGAAAGGGGTAATAAAAAAGAGAGAGTGGAAAGAGAAGGAGAGGGGGAGAAAGGGAGAGAGAATAAAAGAGAGAATGGAGAGAGAGGAAAAGGAAGAAAAAATGAGAAGAAAAAAGAGCAGAGAAGGAGCATAAAAAAGAGGAGAGGGAAAGAAGAAGGGAGAAGGAGAATAAAAAAGAATGGAGAGAAGAGAGGAAGAGGAAGAAAAAAGGGAGCCGGGGGAAAGGGAGGATAAAAGAGAATGGACAGAGCAAGATGAAGAAAAAAGGAAGAGGCAGAAAAAAGTGGAGAAGGAGAATATAAGGGACAAGAAGAGGGAGAGAAAAAGGAGAGAGAGAATAAAAGAGAAAGTAGAGAGAGAATGAGAGGGAGAAAAAGGAAGAGGGAGAGAGAACAGGATAGGGAATGAAAGAAGAAGGAGAGGGAAAGAGACAGTGAAAGAGCGACAAAGAAGGGGAGGAAGGAAGAGGAGAGACGCCAGGACAAAGCTCAGCCCAGGACGTGTTTTGTGATGAGCCAGCAAAGGAGACTACGAAGCATCATTTGAACTGGGAGGTGGAGAACCAAGAGAGATCAGTGCTACTTATCCATTCTTGCGTGTCCTGTGTCATCCTCAAGTTCAATAAGCATGTGTACATCCCTCCATCTAAGTCACTGATAGAAATATTTTATAATGAAGATCCACTTTCCCATCACTCTTTTATCCCTTTTCCCCGCCTCTTCCTCCTATGTCCAGTCTTTTTGGACATTGCTTATAGATAATAGGCTCATAGGGTTGGAGCAGGAAGGAAACAAAGGGTTCCTCTAGGTCAACCCCTTCTTTTTCAGATGAGGAAACAGAAGTTAGGTTTAACGACTTGCCCAAGCTCCTACAGTTAGTGAGTCAAAGAGTCAGGATTTGAATTCAGTTCCTCGAACCTGATCTCTCACCCTACCTTAGACCTACTAGGCAGCTGAAGCTACCAGAATAAATTCATTTATACAATTATAAAAGATGTGAAGTTGCATAGTTGGCTAGAGGCATCAGGAAGAGTTAGATTCAAGAACTGCCTTTGATACTTACTGAGAATATAACCCTTGATAAATCGCTTAACCTCTTTGAAATTCAGTTTCCTCACTAACAGGATGAGGATGTAATACCTATGGTACCAACCTGATGGGGTCGTAGTAAAAATTCATATCGAAATAATAATTGACATTTATATGGTGCTTAACATTTTGCAAGGTGTTTTATATATAATATAAAGAAAATATAAGGTACTTTGTTAAAAGTTCAAATGCTATATAAATGTAAGCTATTATTGCTGTTATTACAGCTATACTTTCTAGGTAATATGTTTGTATTTCAGGCAAAGACTTCAATTCCTCACCCCAAAGAAGGTAAGAAATGGTAGAATTTCAGACTCAATGACAGGATTGAAGAGTACTTATTCTGAGGCAGGCAAACTATTTCAATACTCTTCAGATCATAATAAAGCAAGCTTCCCATGTGATACCAGATGTGTGTGTGTGTGTGTGTGTGTGTGTGTGAGAGAGAGAGAGAGAGAGAGAGAGACAGACAGACAGACAGACAGACAGAGACAGAGAGACAGAGACAGAGAGAAAGCGGGAGATTATGTATTATTCATGGCAGGCAGCTTGAGAGTGGTGGCTTCCTTTTTGACATCCATTGGATGTCATGTTGTTCTCTAAGGTATAGATATATTTCTAGGGGAAAGGTGTCTGTGATCTGGAGAAGGACATACTAATTTTTGATTAAACAGGGTCCAACAACAATGCTACCTTAGTTAAAAACTGTTACTAATAGCCCACTTTCATGCCCTTCACCTTTGAGGTGCCTTATTCCCCCATCTACCCCTGCAGGGGCTCAAAGTCTTCTCTTTCCCCTTCCTCTCATTTCAGTCTGTTCACATAATCAGATCTGAATTCAGCCATTCTTATCTTTTTCTAGAATCTGAGTCCCCGTGTTACCTCTTTCACCCTTAATAATAATTGTAGAATAAAAGATTTTATATCTGCTAAAAGAGTTTCAGTTATCATTATGCAATGATACAGGAACTTATTTAGGAAATAGTGGATGATGAGAGAGGAATGGGTTTTGTATCATTAGGGGTCATACTTTGACTATGGATAATAGTGAAAAAAAATTCCACAAGTATTGTATTCCTTCTTTATTTAAACTAGATACCCAAATATTTTATCATGTATGAACTACTCTTTTCCTTTATGACTTGGCTATTTACTTGCCGTGTGACCTTGGGAAAGTCACTTTCCCTGTACCTTACTTTCTGCATCTATAAAATAATTGGGTTGGATTAGGTGACTTCTCAGGTCCCTCCCAACTCTGACATTCTAGGATGTGGTGACCCTAAAAGGCAGAACTAGACTTCCTTGAGGAGGCGTGTCTGGGACAAGGTAGAGAAATCAGCACATGAACAATTTGTTCTACTGCAAATCATGCTCCCAATCTTTGATTGCTGTTGGAGACAGAGTGACTATCAAGTTAGTTAATGAAGTACCGTCACACCCAGAATGGTTGGCAAAGTCTTTCGCATTCTTACTACTTTACTGTTCTTTGGTCTTTAGGCCAAAGTTCTTTGAACTTCAAATGTAGGGACTTGGTTCCATAGCCCTGAAACATTTTCCAGGACCCAGTGTCATAGAGAGAACAAGTCCTTAACCATAAAGCAACATGGCAACAACTGCTGTTGCTTCAATGGGAGTCTTTTAGACCTTCTTATCCTGTGTGATTCCTCTCATAAAGGATTGCCATAATTCACTAGAGGCCATCCCTTAGGTTTTTTAATATTTCATAGATACCAGGGTAAGAGTCAGTCAGTCAACATTTACTATATTCCAGTACTGTGCTAACTCATAAGTGGGTTGTACATTTTTAATACCTCATTCTAGCTGCAGGGCAGGCCCACGTCCTTTTTTGGTCATATGTAGTCCATTTTTTGTGGGGAGAAGAAGCAATGAGGGTTAAGTGACTTGCCCAGAGTCACACAGCTAGTAAGTGTCTGAGGTTGAATTTGAACTCAGGTCCTTCAGGGTCAGTGCTTTATCCACTGTAGTCACATGTATCCTGGATAATATCTTGCATGCTGCTACTTAGATGTCAATTAGTATTGGTAGCATGTTGTGGTCTCCTTAGACTTCATTACCCTTTGGATGCCCTGTAATTATGATTCATCAGAGACAATTGAGATTCTATTACTTGTTGCTATCTTGAAAGTGTGGGAGAATATTGGAGTTGAAAGGATGGCCTTTGACTTCAGGGAGCTGCTTGGGATTGGTGAACGAGCTGCGTTCCAGCCCACTTTTCTCCTTCTATTCAAGTCTTGGCCAAGCTCACAGTCCCTCTGCAGTGGGATTCAAGACACGGGTACAGATGCACTAACACAATGGGCAACCCATCCAGCAGACCTAAATATTTGTCTTTGTGGGTTACCCAGGACCTTTGCCCATCTTTTGGTCATTATCTGCCTATTCATTCCTGCATATGAGAAGAATCTTCAGAAGTTATTCAAACCAACTCCTTTTTGCTATTTACTCTGCTGGAGCAATGAGATGAAATTAGATTTGGTTTTTTAAAAAAATTATCTAAGGATTTCAATTCATTCAGTATATAAAACAAATATTTATTAAGTTCTTACTAAGTGTAAAGTGCTGTTTTATGTGCTAAGACCAAAATAAATACAATATGGATTTGCTTTTAGGGAGTTAATAATATGGGGTGGAGAGGAAGAGATAAGTATGCAAATAAAGATAGTAAAAAGAAGAAAATGATAAAAGGAGACCTCTATGATATGATAAATAGCACTGGTATTGAATCCTAGCTCTCATTCTACCTGGGTCACCATGGAAGAATCTTTAACCATGATGGGGCTCAGTTTCCTAGTCTTTAAAATAAGGGAGAATCTTTAACGTGCCTTCTAGTTCTAAGTCCTATAATTTAAAAGGAAGGATAGTATACTTTGTGAATTTTGAGGATGAACTGGGTGTCAGGTTGATAATTGTAAGAAAATGCTTTATGAACTCTTTTTCCTCTCTTCCCTTTGAGTGAGTAGGAATATCAATAGCACCAAAAGACCACAAGAAGTCAGACAGCTTCCTGATTTGCAAAAAGTGAGTTTGGGATTGTGAACAGACAGAAGAGTTTGATTCAGAGTTCCCAGATAGGAAAATCCCAAATCAATTATGTGGTGGTCAAGTGCAGGTTTTCGTATGAAAGACACTATTCTCGTAGGGGCTCAGAGGGAAGCAATACTGGAATGTAGGCTCCAGGCCTGGAAAATCATGGGCCAATTGGAAAACTTTAGCAAGAAAACTATTTGGTGCAACTCATATGGTACAATTGGAACAATCTCTCCTGACTCATGCTTTACTAAGGCAAATAGTCTAGCTCTAAAAATAATCAAACAATCCTGGATGACCTGTTCTGTGCTATGATGACTATTTGCCGTGCTAGGGCAAATAAGTCTGACTACTCTCTGCCAGCACAATAATCCTGAAAGATCCCAAGTGCAACTCATGCCTGGGCACCCCATGCTTTGCTTACCTAGAGGCTTGGAGGCAGCCTCAACAAATCTTTCTTTGGTTTGTTTTGTCCTTACCCAGAGTTCTCACATGAGAAATTCCCCAATATACTTTGAATATAGCTTTTGTCTAGATCTCCATAGATAAAAGTAAAAAGATCCCCAGATCAAATTAAAGTACTTAAGATAACACAAAGTACGTATTGGGTACAAGATACTGTTTATTTTGGTCAGCAGAAAATAAAAACTTGAAAGACTCAGGGTAGCCTATAGACAACTGATAGAATACTCATCTCTTTTTGATGAGTTTCCCTTTCTTGACAGGCCTGTACAGTTCTCTAGAATCAAAAAACCCCTCTAAGAACTCATACTCTCCTAGGTATGGGAACCAACTTGGTTTTTGCTAAAGGAGGAACCCTTTGAAATTCTAGTGAATCCCATTCATTTCACCTGAGACATCCATATCTATGATGTTTGTCAATTCATTTATCCCTGGGCCATGAGCATTGCTCAGAAACTCTTTCCCACATCCTCAGTATTTCAGTGAGTATTACTTTTATACCGTACCCATACAGGCATTCATCCTCATTGTAAATGCCTATTGTTGAATCGTACTGCTTGAGTATTTGCACTACCTTTGGAAGGAAAACAAACTTGGAGGGGGTAGAGAAGCAAATCCCTTTCCACTAGACCTGCCTGTTAATCATGTGAATAGTTAATGGTAATCGTCAAGGGCAAAGCTCATATTTTTGCTCCCCCATATTGTAGTTTGGTTCCTTGCTGCTCTTCTAGTTCTGGAACCTCTTCTCCTAAAGACACTCACATTACTCAGGAATTCCCTTTCTCTTTTGGGGTTCCAGAACTCTCAAACTTGGGATTGCTAGAAAGGCAAAACTTCTGGTGCTGTATAAGAAATTTACCCTCTCCTCTATAAGCAAAGCTCCAAACATCCCAGAAGCTAAATGTACTTTTATCTCTTTGGTCTATCCCCTCTCTAGGGGGCAAAAAGGTGGATGCTGCCAATGACTATTTTTTTTTTTTTTTTTGGTTAATACGGCAGCACAAAAAGATGGCTTTAACCTGCAGAAGTTCGAATCAATCAATTCATTCTCCTTCAGTGAGAAATAATTGAAGTTCCAAATAAAGCCTATGAGCTAGTGAAGTTGTTCAGAAAACCCTATCTACTTCCTTCATTAATAATTTGTTTACTTGAGAAGCAACATGCTGTCATAGGAAGCACAATGTTCTTCAGCTGGGTGACTCAGTGGGTAGAGACCCGGGTCTGAAATCAAGAAGACCTGAATTCAAATTTGGCCTCAGACATTTGCTTGCTGTGTGACTCTATGCAAGTCATTTAACCTCTATTTGCTTCAGTTTCCTCATCTGTAAAATGGGGATTAAAAAAAGTACTGGGGGTGGAGCCAAGATGGCGGAGTAGAAGGACGCACGTTTACGAGCTCCAAAACCAAAGCCCATAGAATTAATGTAAAAAGAGACCCCCATAACTTCTGGGTCAATACAAGGTGTGCAGAAACGGAGTGGAAGAGATTTCCGTTCCAGGGAGCCCTGGAGACCCGTCCCCAGGGTCCGTCACACTCCGGAAAGTGGACCCCACCCCCAGCGCTGCCCTGGCCGTGGCCCCAGAGAAGCTGATCCGAGCAGGCTTCAGAGACGGAAGCTCCGGCAGCCGGGAAAGTCCCTCCGCCCACAGAAGCTACAGGTCAGTGAGAGAGAAGGCCGGGCTGGAGGAGGAGAGCGGAGCATCTCCATGACTCGGGCCCCCTCGGGAGGAAGCAGCGGCGGCAGAGACGGGGGCAGGAAGCGGCAGAGGCAGAGGTGTGGGCGGCGGCTGAGGCGGCAGTGGCCCGAGACTCAGGAATCCCCCAGTGGCAGCCAGGATCTTCATTACGGAAGGTTTCTGCATAAAACCTGAGGGAGCTGAGCCTGGGAGACGGCCCTGCCCCCACTCCACTCTATTACTGAAGGCCTCTGCATAAAGCCCCTGAGGGAACTGAGTCTGGGAGGCGGGCCGCGGAAAGCCCATTTAAATCTCAGAGGCCAAGCACTAGCTGGGCGGATCCAGGTGGGGGTGGAAAGGAATCTCAGAAGTCAAGTAACTGGCTGGGAAAATGCCTAGAAAAGGGAAGAAAAATAAAACTATAGAGAGTTTTTTCCAACAAATGCAAATGATCCCGACCTTCGGATCTGATGACAAGGACGTATCCTTGCCATCAGGGAAAGACGTGGAGGTCAGAGCCTCAGTACCCCAGACACCCCAGGGGGGTGGCGGGTGGGCTCAGGCCTTGGAAGAGCTCAAAAAGGATTTTGAAAAGCAAGTTAGACAGGTGGAGGAAAAACTGGGAAGAGAAATGACAGAGATGCAAGAAAAGTATGAAAAATGGGTCAATACCTTGGTAAAGGAGACCCAAAAAAATGCTGAGGAAATTAACACCTTGAAAAATAGGCTCACTCAATTGGCAAAAGAGGTTCAAAAAGCCAATGAGGAGAAGAATGCTTTCAAAAGCAGAATGAGCCAAACGGAAAAAGAGGCTCAAAAGCTCACTGAATTTAATAGTTCTCTCAAAATTAGAATGGAACAGATGGAGTCTAATGACTTTACAAGAAACCAAGAAATCACCTAACAAAACCAAAAGAACGAAAAAATGGAAGAGAATGTGAAATATCTCATGGGAAAAACAACTGACCTGGAAAATAGATCCAGGAGAGACAATTTAAAAATTATGGGACTACCTGAAACTCATGATCAAAAAAAGAGCCTAGATATCATCTTCCATGAAATTATCAAGGAAAACTGCCCTGACATTCTAGAACCAGAGGGCAAAATAAGTATTGAAAGAATCCATCGATCACCACCTGAAAGAGATCCAAAAAGAGAAACTTCTAGGAACATTGTGGCCAAATTCCAGAACTCCCAGCTCAAGGAAAAAATCTTGCAAGCAGCTAGAAAGAAACAATTCCAGTACTGTGGAAATACAATCAGGATAACTCAAGATCTAGCAGCTTCTACATTAAGGGATCGAAGGGCGTGGAATAGGATATTCCAGAAGTCAAAGGAACTAGGACTCAAACCAAGAATCACCTACCCAGCTAAACTGAGTATAATACTTCAAGGGAAAATATGGTCTTTCAATGAAACAGAGGACTTTCAATCATTCTTAATGAAAAGACCAGAGCTGAAAAGAAAATTTGACTTTCAAACACAAGAATGAGAAGAAGCATGAAAAAGTAAACAGCAAAGAGAAGTCTTAAGGGACTTACCAGAAGTGATCTGTTTACATTCATACAGGGAAAGACAATATTTCTAACTCTTAAAACTTTTCAGTATCTGGGTAGTTGGTGGGACCACACATACACATGTACACGCATGCACACACATACAGAGATAGAGAGCACAGATGGAACTGAATAGGATGGGACCATACCTTAAAAGAAATTAAGGTAAATGGTGAGAGAGAAATGTAGTGGGAGGAAAGAGGGGGAAATGGAAGGGGTTAACTATATGTCATTTAAGAGGCAGGTAGGAGTTTTTCTTAGTGGAGGGAAAAAGAGGAGAGCTGAGAAGAAAAAAAAAAAAACAAGAAGTTTACCCTCATCACATTTGACTAAATGAAGGAGTGAAATGCACACTCATTTTGGTATGAAAACCTATCTTACAGTATAAAAAAGTGGGGGAGAAGGAGATATTACAAGGGGGGGATGATGGAAGGGAGGGCAAAGGGAGGAGGGAGCAATTTGAAGTCAACACTTGGGGAGGGACAGGATCAAAAGACAGAAGAGAAACAATGAGGGGCAGGTTAGGAGGGATGGTAATCCAGTTAGTCTTACACAACACGACTATCAGGGAGGTCATTTGCAAAACTACACAGATATGGCCTATAATGAATTGCCTGCCGTACCAAAGGGAATGGGTGGGGAGGGAGGGATGGGGAGAATTTGGAACTCAAAGTTTTAGGAACAACTGTTTAGTATTGTTGTTGCAACTAGGAAAGAAGACATACAGTTAATGAGGAATAGAAAGTCATCTGGCCCTACAGGAGAAAAGAGAAGATGGGGACAAGAGAAGGGAGGGATGACAGAAGAGAGGGCAGATTGGAGATAGGGAAAATTAGATTGCTTGGGGTATTGGGGTGGGGGGAGGGGATAAAAGGGGAGAAAATTTGGAACCCCAAAATTTGTGAAAATGAATGTAAAAAATTAAATAAATAAAAAAAAATTTTAAAAAAAGAAAGAACACTGTACAAAGCAGCAGTAATGGTGTGAAAGACTTAGCTACTCTAATCAATGATCCAAGACAATTCTGAAGGACTATGATAAAAAATGCTGTCTATGTGCAGAGAGAGAACTGATGAACTCCCAGTGTAGATTGAAGCATATTTTTTTTCACTTTTAAAATTTTTTTTGGTTTTGTGTGTTTTCTTTTGCCACACAGCTTATATGAAAATATTTTGCATGACTTCATGTGTATAATCAGTATCATGCTGCTTACCTTCTCAATGGTGTAGGAAAGAGGGAGAGAATTTGGAACTGAAAATTTTTAAAAAGTGCATGTAAAAAATATTTTAATATAACTGGGAAATATTTAACAAAATAAATTTAAAATACAAAAAAAATAGTACCTACCTCCCAGCATTATTATAAGGATTAAATGAGATAATGATTGTAGAATGCTTAGTCCGGTGCTCGGCACATAGGAATCATTATATAAACGTAAGCTATTATGTTACTATTATTCAAATTTGGTCTCAGGCACTTACTAGATGTGTGACCTTGGGCAAGTCATTTAACCCTGTTTGCCTCAGTTTCCTCATCTTTAAAATGAGCTGGAGAAGAAAATGGCAAACCACTCTAGTATCTTTACCAAGAAGAACTCAAACGAGGTCATGAAGAATAAGTCATGACTGAAATGACTGAAGAACATCTTTGTTATGATTCTTCAAGGCAAATGTTCTGAGTGTTTCTCTAACACCTACTATCCATAGGACTCTAGGTAAGTCACTTACATTTTGTATGACTCTATTTCTTCATCCATAATATATGCATAATAACACACCATTTGTCTTACAGAGACATAAGGAGAACACTTCACAAACCTTAAAGATCTACATAGTTGAGTTTTTTTAATGCCCATTTCATAATAGGTAGTATTCTATGTTCTTAGAATTTCTGAGTATATTCTTTCCTCTGATGAAAAAATAACTAGAAAATACACTTTGTTGTTTAGAATGTATGACAGTAGAGAAGGAAGATAAAAAGATAGTGGACTTCAAAAGTTGGCCCTAAGTTATGGTAGTACTAGTAAAAGGTAATCTCAGGTTAAGTAACAGATTTCCCAGGGAAGCAATAAAGATTGGGAGATTCAGTGGCTCAAGGTGGCACTCAAAGGTCATAGGTCTAAATCATGGATTTAGAGCTAGAAGGGACCATTAGAGACTATTTTATATATATTTTATAGATGAGAAAACTGAGGCTCAGAAAAGTTAAATGACTTGCCCAAGGTCACACTAGTAAACAGCAGATGACAAGTGAAGTTTACAAAATTATGGACAACAAAACCCTAAGCTAAAGACCAACATCTCTGGGACCATTTCTGAGGAGAATCTGAGCTGCTCCTAAGCACCAAGATCAGACAGTGTAATGTAACTGTGAATAATGAATCTCAAGTCAACGCTATGAGAGATTTCATAAGTGAAAGATTCTGGAGGCGACTTCTACCTGAGCCTTGAAGATTGAGAAGGCTTTCTATGGAGGAGGAGGCAGAAGTACAGGAGAAAGTGCCAGGAGTTCCAAGATGGGCAAACAGCTTAATTTGAGTGGAATGTCAAGAATATGAAAGGGAATAATGACTGGACTGCTAGATTGGGTTGAGTTTGAATTTTATTTAGGGTTGGATGGTAAGTTCCTTGAGAGCAAGAACAGTCTTTTGCCTTGGTATATAACCCCGTGCTCAGCATAGTGCCTGGCACACAGTAGGTACTTAATAAATACTTATTGACTAGGTGATGCTGTTTAGTTGTTTTCAGTCACATCCAAATCTTCATCACTCCATTTGGGGTTTTACTGGCAAAGAGACCAGAGCAGTTTATTATTCTCTTCTCTAGCTTGTTTTACAGATGAGGAAACGGAGGCAAACAGGGTTAAGTGACTCGTTCAGGGTCATATAACTGTCTGAGGTCAGATCTGAACTCAGGAAGATGAGTTTTCCTGACTTCACACCTTGCTCTCTTTCCACTGGGCCACCTACCACATGTTGACTATATTTTGTTGTTGGGAGACTGAATGGATCCAAGGATCATCGGTTTAGATCCCAAGACTCTTGGTCAACCTAACCCAGTCCCTTCTTTTTACAGATGAGGAAACAGAGGCTTAGTGATTTGCTCAAAGCCACCAAGGTGGTAAGCAGCTGAAATGACATTTCAATTTAGATCCTCTGATTTGAGGCCAAATACTCATTCCCTTGTATCCTTCTGTCTTTTGGTATGGCAGGGGATATGTTTTGATCTTCACCAAACAATCCTTACTGTTTTTATGTATACACATGTTTTAGCAGAATCCTATGGAAAAAACAGGAAAAGAGTCAGGAGACCTATATTCTGTGAAATCTCTGCCACATACACCTGGCATGATCTTGGCCAGGTCTTTTATGATTCTCACTCTTTCCCAGGTTTTCCATTTGCGGCATTTGGATAGTGCTATTGGGCCTTGCCTCCCTCATGGGGCTGTTGTGAATATAAAAGAAGGTAGCAGATGTTAAAACTGTTTGAAAGAAGTGAAACACAGTCACATAGTACACCCACCAATGTATTAGCTTGGCTTAGAAAACAAGATACTGTATTTATATTGCTGCATTATGCTCGTGTCCTTACGTGAGACGTGCAGATTTCTCTTGTAATCTGTTCAGTGACATGCTAGCCATAGCAATAATGGCCAGCATTTATATAGTGTCTTGAGGTTTGTGAAGCACTTGGATAGAGATCTCATTTTATCCTCATAGGAGTACCCTTATCATCATTTTAGAAATGAGGAAACTGAGACAGAGGCTAAGGAACTTGCCCTGGTTTGCACAGCTGGCAAGGATGTGAGGACAGATTTAAACTTAGGGCCCTCTGACTCTAGGGCTGACATTCTATGCACCTTGCTGCCTCAGCAAAGAAAGGACTTGATACATTCCACAGGTGTAGACAGAACAGAAGCCAGACTGCTATTGGGGTATTTGACATCACATGATTCCAGGACTTTGAAATCCTCTTCAGCTTAATGTTGGATGTTGAACATGCTATTTTCAATGGACACCAAAGAGAAATGCAGGTACCCTGAGCTCAGAGGGAATTCATTATTCAAGGCACAAAATTTCATACTATGGACTGCAATACATTATAATTCAAATGAGCCAAACACAATGGGAGGAAAATATGCGAGCAGATTTCTTTCTGTCGTTTTCCTCTGAAGCCCTGTAATTACCGCAGGCAGGTGTTTGGGATAACTGAGCATCTGGGATAGGGGGAAGTCCACTGTATTTTATCTTCTTCCGAGCTCGACTGAGTACCAAATCAATAACATTTTGAAAAAAAAATAGGCTTCTTGTAAAAATCTGAGTCCCACAAAAGAGCTTGAGACCCAACAACTAGTTTTCCTGCTGTGCTCAAGCTTCTGCCATTCAAAGCTCTGCTGAGGCAGCTGCTATTGCTGTTTAATTTTTTTCTTCCCATAAAGTTTTTACTTTCCTAATTCTCACTGGTCTTCTGTGACCCCTGACATTTGGGTTTCTACTGCAAACCCAGCAGGCTCCCTATTTTCTGTGTCATTACCTCTTATTCCTCTCTAATTGTCACTGGGATACACTTTCCTCCTGGTATTCTCAATGGCATGTGGTATGGCCTGGTCCACCTCCTGTCCCCTGGCCAACTGTCAGCCAAATGGGCTCAGGTATGTGGGACTGGGTGAGAGGAGCTTGCATCTGGGTTGTTAATTATTGACCGTGGCATTTTGTGCTGATGGAAATCTAATCTATTCTATTAAAAACAATTATTGTGAAATATAGCAGTGGAGATTAATACCGAATTCTGGACAAAGACTCCCAAACAATTCAGCCTTTTCTCTCCTGATCTCATTACCAGATTTCTTTTGTTATGTGTCCTGTTCATTCAAGTATACTGGGATACGGCAGGCCCTGAGAAAGTCAGGTCTCAGTGTGTATGCAGCGACATCAAGTCTGGTGATAAGCAGAGACAGGCCCCTAAATAATGCTAGTTCATGCTTAATAATTTCGCCAAATCCCTTTGATTGACATTAAGGAAAGGAGTTAAGTGGCAAAAAAATCAACACAAACTGATTTTGCCTTTTTGGATCCCTGGAGTTATGTGACTTCCTCCCATACATCTGTTCTGGCTGTTGTGAAGGATGACACACACTCTACCCCTAGCTAAAGGAAGAGGCATTGGGGCCACAGAGGATGGAGCTGGGAGCTGGTCAGGAAGCCAGTTTCTCAGCTCACAGATGGAGGGCGAGGTCGGACAGATCAGAAACATGTGGCAAGAAATGCCAAGCCAAGGATGTCTGATATTTTGGCTGAACCACTACAAGGATGTCTGTCCCTACTCCCCACCTCCCAACCCCCTACCTCCACCCCTTCATACAAGAGACTGTCATTTATTCTCTGGAGATGAATAATTAAACAGGCTCACTGGCCCAGCCTTTGTTTTGCCTCACCCCACCCAGTGCCCTGGCCTTCTGCCAGTTCAGGTTCTGGCTTCTGCCTCCTTAGATGCCTGCTGCTCTTTCCCCAGGCCTGCAGTCCTTGCTGCTAACTCACCTGCCTTAGTGGTTGGTGTGGCCCATTCCAGGGCCAGCCCCATGGGGGAGTGTTAGTGGGTCAAGTGTTTCCTGATCCCATGTTTATGACTCATGGTCCTTCTGGAGAAAAATGGGGTGAAAGGAAGTTCCTTGCCCCTCCCCCTAAGTTTGGGAGGGAGCCCAAGGTCCCTCCAGTGTGTGAATCATTAACTCTATGCAAATGAGTTCTGAGTAACACAGGCAGGGTTTCTTCCCAGGGTAAATGATTTTCCTCTCCCAGTCCTGACAGATTGGGCAGATGATGAGGAGGATCTGGAAAGAACATCCATTTCTTAGCTTCTACCCACGCTCTAACCCAGGGTGGTTTTGCTGAATTTGAATATATGCTCTCAGTGTCTCCTGGGAGAAAGATGGAGTGGCCTGGTGCCCCTGGAGAGCTGGGGTGTGGCCCCAATCCAGGAGGGGCACTTAATCTTGTTCTAGGGCTGCTGGTGAGACATCAGAACTAAGGAGAGGCATTGGGCAGGGTAGAACCAGAGACAATGACCCTCCTCTCCGCTTCCTTTCCACTCCTTCTCCACAGCTGCTGTGACTTGGACACTAGAAGGGAAAATGGGCATAGTGTCTTTTGAAGTAACAATACAACCAGGCCACGTGCACTTCCTAGGGATAAAGGGCTGTAATATCAAAGGGTACTTTCAGAGGAGAAAACCATAGGATTCTGCATCTAGAGCTGGAAGGTATCTTAGAAGTCACCTATTCCAACCTCCCAATTTTCCAGGCTCTGAGGTCCTGGATGGTTAAATGGCTTGCCAAAAGTCACATAGATAGTAATAAGTTGCAGAAACAAGAGTTGAAACCCAGATCCTCTGACTCCCAGAGCCAGTGCTCTTTCCACTGTACCATGAGAACTGGAAAATGGGATAGGAGGATTAGATGAAGCCTGAGATCCCTTCAGGCCTGAACCTATTATTGGACAGATGGAGAGGTGGGAGGGAGTGGTATTAACTCCTCTTCAAGAGGGGGCATTTTCTTCACATGATGACAGTCTAAGCCTTAACTCATGATCTTTTACCATTCTATACCATAGTAACTTCCACTGTATCTCTCCCCTACCACCTAATCCCTATCCCAACTCCCATAGGGTTTAAGGCCCAGTCACCTCCATCCTGGCAAGACTTGACTATGCTCAGAATATTCTCCTCCCCATTCCTCCCCATCCTCCCCCAAACTTCTTGTCTGAGGTGAAAAATGCCTAACTATGGGTTAGGTGCCTTCAGCTCCTAAAAAGCAGTGGCCAATTTTCCCCATATAATGCCTTTCTATCATTCTATTTTGAACCTATCAGTTTCAAGTTAGGACTTGAAAGTGACCATTAGATAGGAGAAGACCGCCGCAGAGTAGGAGAGTAGGTGAAGCCACTGAAGAAAGTCAGTGTGATCATTTAGAGAAATCCTTCACCACAGAGAACTTTGGTAGAAAGACCTGGTTAAGTAATAGCTCCACTCAGGGAGGAGCGTAGACCCTGGGCAGACTTCTAATGACCTAAGTGACTTTGGGTGAACTGTACTACAGAATTCGATGTCTCCTTACAAGCAGATGGTGCAGCGGAAAGAATGTGAATCCGTGGCTTAAAATACTGGCTCCGCCACTCATGGCCTATGTGACCTTGGTCAAAGCACTTTTCTGTTTTTCCTGAATTAAAAAAGGAGGGACTTGGATGACTTGACCTGTGAAGTCCTTCCAGTTCTACATCTGTGATTCTAAACATTTGCACCTGAGATCCCTTGGGGATTTAACTTTCTATGAACCTATGAGCCTAAATCCAGTAGGATTATTAGTCTAGGAGATAAAGGGTCAAGGCTTGCTCTGTCAAAATATATGGAGTGTAAAGGGCAAATTACACCTTTAGTTCTGCTAAGGGTCCAACAAGGATATCAATTCTGTGAAATATTGAGGAATGGGGGTGGATTAAGTACACTGAAGTTCTAACACTTAATCAGCGTTAACATTACATGTTCATCAACATTATAAAACTCAGTCAATCACTAATAAAAACTTCTTTTTGTGGTGGAGGGGGCACTGTCACTATTCTTACTGTTGCCTTGGGACAGCTAGATGCAAAAGAAGATAGGATTACAGAATCTCAGAGTTGTAAAGGATCTGAGGTCAGCTTCTCCAACCTGTGCTCAAAACCTGAGTTCCCTCTACAATATCCTGAACAAGTAATCTTTGAGGTTCCTTCTGTATCTCTCCAGACACTGGGGACTCGTTACCTCCAGAAGCAGCCCATTCTGTTAATTAGTAGGATGTTTTTCCTTATATGGAATAGAAATCTGCCTTTTCGTAACTTCTACCCATTGCTCCTAGTTCTATCCCCTAGGGCCAAGAGAGCAATTCTAATCCATCATCCACATTGGCTTCCCTCCAGTGAATGGCTCCATAGAGTAACCCATGAACTGATTATCTAGTTCACATGCTTCCAATCCTCTCATCAGCTTAGGCAGGCGCCATTGGCAGGAAGGTGACGACTTACGCAATTACCACACTTTGCTCACTTTAGGTGAGCAGTGATATACTCATCGTTAAGGTGTGGTAGCATGAAAGGGATTGGAACAGGAAAAAATCCAGGTTAGCCGAGCTCTTTGTTGGAGCACTCTGATGATGCCATGTTTGTGTGGCAAAAGTGACCAATTTCCCTCAGTGAATCTGTTTTATAAGTAGACACTAAAATATACCTCTAAGTGCTTAAAAAATTGTTCTCCAAAGGAAGCTGTTAGGAGCTAGTCTAGGACTGCTAGGTAGCCAGATGGTGCAACACCACACAGTATTACATTTCATTTCATTTCTGCTATCCATGGAGGTGGGTAGGGTAACACTTTTGGCCTTCACACTTCTGGAGACATCCCAGAGGGTTGTAGTGCAGAGACCATCACTGCCTCCCAAAAGGATCCTGATTCTGTTATCTAGGGAAACTGGGAATAACCTCAAATTTTTACCAGTGTTATCTATGAAAATTGAGCCCCAGGAAATCCCAGAATTCCAATGTGGAAATGCAAATAAAGCTTAAGTAACAATATCTGGATGAAAGAGCTCGTGATTTAAAGCCCTCCAAGCCCACAGCTGCATTGCTTTCAGCTGAGAAGGAAAAGGCACATGGAGGAGACACTGCAGCTACTTGCTTGTTTCTTTGCAGGAAGCGAACTGTCATTAATCAAAGCCCCACAATTCTCTTTACTAGCTGGTCTCTTGACCCCGCTTTGTGAGGATTCTTCCTTAGTTTGGGATCTGTAGCTCGCGAACTCAGATTATAGTTTTCCAGGAACTATTACCAAGTGAATCTTTGGTTTTAATTCTCTCTCTCTCTCTCTCTCTGTTTCTCTCTGTCTCTCAATCTCTCCCCCCCCTCCGTCTGTTTCTCTCCACTCTTAAATATCTGGTACATGCTATATTGCCCATAGGAACTGAGCTGGAACTATCAACCAAACTGGACTACTTGTCATGTGTTTTCCCACTTCTACCCTTTTGCATTTTCCTTCTTTCCCCATCCCTTCTTTTTCCCAACTTGGTAGTGATCACATAGCAAATGAAAATTGTAATTCGGGAACTGGGAAGCCAACCTAGAATCTCTTACTCTAAGACAGAGATTCTAAGATGGCTGTGGCATATACATTAAATACTATGACCAAAAAGACCAAGGTGGGGGAGGGGAAGAGGAGATGCCTAAATCTTTTCTATGAAAATACATAAGACATTGACTGTGATGTGGAAGCTTTTCCCTCAATTATTTGAAGATTTTTTTAAAACTAGAACTGAATTTTCCCTCTGCCCCTAGATATAGTGATCAAATGCTGATCTAGCAGGGTAGGGAGGCCAAGGAGATGGGGACCAGGACTGCTGCTGCACCACCAGATCAGGTGCAAAATAAAACCTTCTGTCAAATCAATTAGGGATTTTGTCTCTATCATGCCAAGCAATCAGTCTGACTTGACGTTTCCAACAAAAGTGAATTTTTCACTGAGTTGCCTGATTATTTAGGTGCCATGTACACACAGACCTACAGTATGTCCTGAATGAAAGTCCAAAATAAAGCGGGCAATGCCTGTTTTCCAGAAGTCATGGTGTGCTAATATAACTGGACTCTCCCTTATCCAGGTACTATCTATTCCAGGCCTTTGATTTCCCTTCCATTTTCCCCATTACTCCACATTATTATTGCTTCTGGCATTTCTGGCTCATTCACTGCTCATTAGCATTATCTTGGACACTTAAATTCAATGGGCTTTATTTTCCTTATTTGTAAAATGAAGGAGCTGGACTAGATGGGAGGGGGGGTGTTCTTTCATCTTTTTTATGTATCAGAGACCCCTTTGGTAATCTGGGGAAGCCTATAGAAATCCTTCTCAGAATCATGTGTTGGTTTTTTTTTTAAATGCACAAAATAGGATTAGAAAAAGAACAGATTATATTGAAAAGCAATTTATCTATGGTCTGTTATCTATCTCACTACTTATCTATTTTCTATCTATGGATCATCTATTTATCTCTATTTCATCACCTATCATCTATCTCACTATCTCATCTGTCAATAATCATTTGTCTCACGATTATCTATTTATATCTATTTCACTACCTTTCTATCATCTATCTCTATATCATCTGTCTGTCTCACTATCTCATTACCTACCTATCATCTAGCTATCTATTCATCTATCAATCATCTATCTCCCATTATCTATCTGTATATCATTTATCTCTAGCTCATCTATCAATCAATCAATCATCTACCTATCATCTATCTATCTATCTATCTATCTATCTATCTATCTATCTATCTATCTATCTATCTATCTATCTGTCTGTCTGTCTGTCTGTCTGCCTGCCTGTCTGCCTGTCTGTCTGTGTGTCTGTCTGTCTTAAAGAAAACGAACTTCACAAGTGAGAACAACCAAGAGAACACTGTTCACAGTAACATCAACATTGTGCAATGACTAACTTTGATAGACTTAGCTCTTCTTAGTAATGCAAGGATCTAAGACAACTCCAAAAGACTCATGGAAAATGTTGTCCACATCCAGAAAAAGAACTATGGAGTCTCAATGCAGATCAAAGCATATTATTTGCTCTCTCTCTCTCTCTCTCTCTCTCTCTCTCTCTCTCTCTCTCTCTCTCTCTCTCTCTCGTTTCTTCTTTTATATGGCTCTTCCCATTGGTTCTAATTCCTTGCCACATGACTAATGTGAAAATATGTTTAATATGAATGTATATTCACAGTGTATATCAGATTGCATGCCATCTTGGGATGAGGGAAGGGGAGGTAGGGGGAGAAAATTCGGAACTCAAAATCTTATAGAAGTGAATGTTGAAAAAACAAATTAATATTAAAAACAAACGAAAACTCAGCTTCACAGACCCCAGGCTAAGAATCCCTGGGCGAGATAATTGCTAAGGTATCTTTTAGCTTCCCATTTCTTGGTGGAGGGAATTGATTTCATCAGGTTAGGGAACTTCTAGTGTGAAAATTCCTTCCACTGATGCAAAAAAGTCATGATTCCATAACTTAACACCTGAGAGAATTGCTGCAGGCATTGAATGGCTAAGTGACTTGCCTATGGTTGCATAGGCAGTATGTTCTAGAAGTGGGGCTTAAGCTGAGGTCTTTTGAGCTGCAGGAACAGCTCTCTATCCAGTATAACATGCTTATTGCTATGATTGTATAATTATCCATGATTACCCATGATAGATTCCATCAGAGGGCAGACGAGGGATGATATGGGAAAGAAAGCTCAAACACGACAGTTGGCGACGGTATGTTACTTGTTATTAGTTCAGGGTAAAGGTTTGGTGGAGGAAGAAGTGGAAAGTAATGATTATCCTGAGGTTTTAAATTATGTGTGGATTTCACTTCTCCCTACTGTTTTTGACGACATTTGCACAGATAATTTAGAGGTGCCTGTATAAGCTTAACATAACACATTGCCTAAGGTATTAAAATTCTCAGCAACTCTCAGTGGAGAGAATTGGAATTTGGAATACTATTTTAAATTCCTATTTTCTAACATAAAAACTTTTTTTCAGGGCAGCAGAGGGGACAGACTTTATAATTGGAAGTTAGGAACACCTGAATTTGAATTCTTTTTCAGGCGCTAATTGTGTGACTCCAGTTAAATTACTTATCATCTCTGAACCTCAGTTTCTTATCTGTAGAATGGGGACATTAGTATCTCTCTCACGGGATTGTTATGATATCAAATGAGATAATGTAAGAAATGAACTTTGCAAACTTTAAATTGGTATTGAGTTATTATTAATTTTTGGTAGCAGGTGTTATTGAGGGTGATATTTAGCAAAAAACTTTAAAAAAAGATAGACAGCCTGACTCTCATGTTTAGAGAATTATTTTTCTTTTTCTTTCAGTGAGCAGACATGCATAATAAAACAAAATATTTTGTATTCCCATGACTTGGCAGAGTAAATATCTCAGTGAAACTTCTTACAAAGTTTGATTACTCAGTCAAAACCTAAGCACCCTGTTGGGAAGAGAGTGAACATTTTAGGTATACTGTGCTGTGTTTTGGGTGAGCTGAATAGTTCCTAATTCCCAAAAGAAGAACGTCACAGGTAATTGGAACTGAGAAAACATACTGAGGCCCTCTAAAAGGCTAATGAGAAACATAAAAACTCCCATCAAACATCAGACTCTGTTTTCTCTTCTTGCAACAGCAATTGTAGAAAATAACATCAATGATTTGAGGTGGTGCTATTTCTTAATTCTGCTATTATTATATGAGAAGTGGATGGTAGCATATAATATGATATGAGATAATGTTATATAGCATAATATGCAAACTAATACAATATGATTGATACAGTATAAAGATCACAGAGATGGAAGTGACTTTAGAAGTCATCAGCTCCAATTCCCAATTTTGCAGATGAGGAAATTGAGGGACAATTGTGATATATCATAGTATGTCATGTATCATATCATATAAGTGACATGTTTTAACCACTGAAATCTAAATAACCTCTCTCTACCTTAGCAGTAGTTCAGTGGCCCGAGGAAGGAAGGGTATGATTGGAGTGTGGCTCGTGTGTGTTACTGTATCTCTGCCAATTAGCTCAGGGCAAGAGGACCAGAGTCAGGAAAGCTGACAGGAGGATGCTAACGGGGGCTTTTACTTTGGGGAAGAAAATTAATTTAGTTGGACTTGGATTCCTATGCTGGAAGGAGGATAAGGAACTGATAAAGGGAAGGATCCTGGCAGTTAGATCTCATGGTCACCTGGCAGATATATATCCACTGTACACTCATAGAGGGAAGGCAGATGCCAATTGAAAACCAACAGAGAATTGAAAAATAACACTTTTGACAAAAGCAAGATGGTCCAGAGTCCTATTCTCCCTCCCCTGCTGGTAGGCTTTCCAGATGAGTTTGCTCTATCCTCCCTGTGAGTTAAGGTCCCAGACTGGAGTCTCTCCCCCATGGAGCCTCTCTTCAGCATGCCCCCGCCCCACCTCATCTGAGTTAGTCTTGAGAACATCTTTCCTGTTGCTTGCCCCAGGATATATTTTGAACTAATTATTGTGTGCTTTAAAATGACTGATTATACTTCTACATTCCAGGGACTCATTCTCCTTTCTTCAGTTATGCCTTCCATATTGAATTTCCTCATCACGGTTTTGCTATATCAAGGGTCAGCATAAAAAATTGAATAGGAATCTTGGGGGAGTTTCATGCAAGCTGAAGACAATACATGATGGCCAGTAGATAACACAGAAAAAGTTTAGAAACTTAGAAATGCACCAAATATATGTATAGCACTGGACGATATCAATGCAGTTTATCTTTTAATACCATAATAATTCAGACTCCTTCTCTGTATGAAGGGAGGGCCAAAAAAATTTTACATGGATTTTCCAGATTGTGGGGGCTCCATGCCTCTAAACCCCACAATATGGAGGAGATAACTGTTTACTATAGTTTTTGGGAGCAGCAGTAGAAGAAAAAGTTTGCTTTCTTCTCTGATAAAGAACAAAAGTCTGTTTTAGAGAGAGGAAATGGTGACACCTAGAAGCCAGGAGGGGTAACTAACTGTTTGAGCTGTTGACAGGTAGGAGTGAGAAGTGCTAGTGACCAGCAAAGGAGTGGTATGGTTGCAGTGGTTCCTCCTAGGCCTTGCATGTGGTACCATATGTGTAAATATGCAAAGTCAAAAACAACTCACCAAAAGTCAGTGTAAGCCAGTCACTCCATGAAGCCCATTTGAATGTTTCATTAGAAGAGAGAAAGTACCCCCTTGTAACATGACTGTTCTTTTTCACTTTCTCTGCACCTTCTGAGAGCCTGGTTGGTGTGTTTGTTGGTTCCAACCCATGTAACTTGCATTAATATCAACAATCAGAGCTATAACTAGCAATTTTGGTGCCAGGGGTCGGTAGCATAAGATGTACCCTCAAACTAATTTTGTAATTTGTGAGGTGAAAATAATACAAGAGGTAATTAATACCATTTCAGTTGAGGAAAAGACTGCATCACTGTTCCTGTGGGGAAGACTTTAGGGCACAGTACCGAGGAAGATAGACACCCTTGTGACAACAGGAGACTACTAGGGAAGCCAATGCTCAGGAGGAAGTTGAGTGGATTCCTCTGGGGAGGAGTTCACCTGATGTGATAGAATGAGGTTGCAAGGGGAAGAATGGAGGCCATCTGTTATCGTCCCATTTTAGCTTATTTTTCTTGCTAACTAGGTGCTAAGCTCAGGTTATTCCTGCAATACTAAGAAGTGAAAGTGCCATCAAAATGTAAATGAAACAGATTTTTAAAAATGTACAATCTTTTAAAATTATTATTTTAAATGTTCTTATTCTCTAAATTTCAGTGCCTTGGGACAAAGCCCTAGTTACCCTGTCCTAGTTATGGTTCTGCCAACACATATTCTCTTTTTCAGATCAACAACCACAATAATCTAATAACTTCCAGGTCAACTATGTTGGGGGTCATTTGTTGAGAGCTAAAGAAACCAAATGGATTGCCATAATGGGGGATCCAGCACTGTTATGCTCACGGTCTCAGAGTCTAATGAACGCTCTCGATTAGGAAAGCTTTGTCAGGCAGTCAACAAGAATATATTGTCCATGCGGTTACATAATATTGAATACTAGAATTCAAATCCAGATTTCTTTTGTTAGAAGGCTCTGAATCAAACCAAGTACCTACTATTACACATCATTGCTTTTTTACAAATGACAACAGAGATCTTATTCTGAGGTCAAATGGAGAAAGCACTGCTGCGGGAGTGAAGAGCTGGTGCTGTAGCTGCTAACTTTGTGATCTTGGGCAAAATGATTGACATCTCCAGTCATCATCTGTAGGGAGAAGGTTTTGGAATAGGAAGACCCTGGGGCTCCTTCTAGGTCTACAATTCTACAATTGTATGAAGAGCTAAGCGGGGAAGGAAGGAATGTCTCTAGCTTGCCCTCACTATCTCTTCTTTAAATGCGCCTTCTGTATTCCTGCCTTCATGGCTTTATGGGTGCAACCTTGCACTCCTAGCATACCCTTTCCCTCCCTTCCACTTATCCAAATTCTGCCCATTCTTCACAATTTAGACCATGTCTTCTTTGCTGAGCATTTCAATAGGATTTTATTGTGTATTATTTATTTAGTGTATTATTGTAAGACACAATTGGAAAAGTGATGCTACCCTACACACACATTGTTACTGTTGTTGAATTGCGTCTGCCTCTTCATAACTCCATTTGGGAGAGAGAGGTGAGTGGTTTGCTATTTCTTCTCTAGTTCATTTGACAGTTGAGGAAACTGAGTCAAACAGGGTGAAGTGACTTGCCCAGAGTCACACAGCTAATAGGTGGATTTGAACTCAGGAAGATGAGTCTTTTTGACTCCAGACCCAGCACTCTTATCAACTGTACTACCTAGCTGCCTCCCCATCCCATACATATGTTAAATTGCAAAGCAATTATCATTTTGGTGGGGTTTACTTTGTTCTATTAGAGCAGACACTCTATGGCTGACTATATTATCTGGAAGGACCATAGGTAGGATTGAGAGTCAGAGACCTTGAGTTCAAATTCTAGCTTGTCTACTTCCTATTTGTGCATTTTTGGGTGATACATTTAGCTCTTATGGCCTTTTGCTTCATCAGCTGTAAAATGAGACTTGAATTAAAAGGTTTCTTGAAGTCCTAGCTCCAGGGTCTGTGATCTCATGACCCTGTGTTGTAAGTTTCCAGATGTTGTCCTGGTGTGATGAGTGAAACCAATCAGAATGAAAAGTCAGGAGATATAGATTTCAGTACTGCCATTAACTTGTTGTTGACAGAGAGGATGTCTTTTGCCTCTCTAAACTTCAAATTCCTTATGGGTAAAATGAACAGAAGGGCAACTAAGTGGAACAGTGGATAGAGGGCTGGGCCTGAAGTCAAGAAGACTCCTCTTCCTGAATTCAAATTTGGCTTCATACACTTACTAGCTGTGTGGCCCTGGGCAAGTCACTTAGCCCTGTTTGCCTCAGTTTCCTCAACTGTCAAATGAGCTGGAGAAGGAAATGGATCTAATTTCTTTGCCAAGAATATCTCAAATGGGGTCACAAAGAGTTGGATACAACTGAACAACAAAAATGAACAGGCTAGGCTTCCTGGTCTCTAGCTTCCTTTGATTTGTCAACTTCTAAAATGATCTTTGACACTCTGGTACAGATGAGAAGCAGAATGTCATGGGGGGAAAAGCACTGAATTTGGAACCAGAGGACCTGTATTCAGATCCTGGCTAGGCTACTTAACTACCTCTTTGGGTTTCAGGTTCTTCATCTGGTGAATTAGGGGATTGAACTAGATAAGATCCGTTCTGTTCCCACATTTATGATCCTCCATGGGGCTTTTCCTGAGCTCTCGAATGCTCGTGGAAGTCTTTCCCTTCTCTGAGATCCTAGTACTTATTGTCTGTGCTAACCATTTGGCAATTGATCATGTAGTGCTTTATGACATCTCTTATCTTTCTATTTAACTTTTCGCGTGTTCCTGGTCTCTCTAACTGGATTGTAAGCTCCTCAAGGGAAGGGACTATGTCTTATACTTTATCTTTTCCAGGTGCTGGTCATGTTAGTGGCTTAGCGGTATGGAAGCTACTTGCTGTCTCCAGGCGAGAAGGCCTTAGGCTAAGACATAGCCGGTTATAAACAACTTCCCTCTCTTCACAGCTGTGATGAGATGCCCACAGATTAGCCACCGTCTCCACTGGGGAGCCATAAGGCTGAAGCTATATGAAGCAACACTAGGGATTTCCTGGTGCTGGGGATTCTTGTCACGCCCTTCCCAGATACGGCAGGAGTTATGGCAGGGGATTTTCTTGTATATGGCTGAGAAGGGAATTTGCATAGGGTCTGATGCTCCCACAGTCCTGCAGGGTCCCGTGATTGGCTGTCCCTATGTGCGGATGATTTATCTCTGGGTCAGTACCAGTTTCTTGGGGTTGTAGTCATTGATGAGGATGGACCTAAAACAGTCTCTGTTTGGTTCTTAAAGTCCTTCATAACCTAAACCCTTTCTGGCTTTCTTATTCCTTACCGTTTTTTCTCCCTTCCCCCCTTTCCTCAGTGTCTCCTCATACCCCAGTCTTGTAGTATTCAATGACTTGAGACTCCTTGTTTTTTCCTTGCACTTAAAACTCCACATTCTGACTGTAGTCATTTTCTTTTTTTATGAAATTAATTAATTTGTTTTCAGTTTTCAACAATCACTTCCATAAGTTTTACATTTTCTCCCTCTCCCTCCTCTCTTCCCTGAGACAGCAGGCATCTAGTCATTTGCACTGTCTGTCCCCCACATCTGGACTTCTCTCCTCCTTCATTTCCATCTCCTAATTTTCCTGGCTTTCTTAAAGTCTCAGCTAAAATCCCACTTTCTGAAATACCCCTTCCCAATCTCCCTTAATGCTAGTGTGTTAATTCTGAGACCGTCCCTAATTTTTCCTGTACAATCTTGTTTGCACACAGATGTTTGAATGTTGTCTTACTTCCATAGATTGTGGCTTCCTTGAGAGCAGGAGCTGTTTTAGCCTTTCTTTGCATTCCCAGTGCTTAGATGGTAGATATTGCAGGTCTGACTTGGTAGATTTTTATCTCACCACGGTTCTGATGACCCACCAACTGGTCTCTACTAGCTAGTGAGATACAGCACCCTCATAGGCACCCTGCTAGCCACATAACAGGAAATCAACACATACTCCTTGGTTGGTTAATTACAATGTTTATTGTCCACAGATTTCCTGATTGATTAACTGTTTGTGGATACCCTTGTGGGGAGGGAGGGGAAGCACCTAATTTAACACTAGAATCTTGTACATTCCCCAGATTTAATCTGGAATATCTTTCTTTTAATTATCCTAAACAGCACTATTATGAGAAGACAGAAATTAGTCTCCAATAGACCTTGGGAAAGACAATCTAACCATCTTTGACTTTCCTGTCGTGAAGAGGAAAGAAGGAGAAACACCTTTGTGTATTGCCAGGCTAATGAAAAAGTCTCTAAGGTCCAGGCTACTCAGATCCCATAGCCTTGGTTTTACTGTCTACTGAGCACACAGTGGCTTCTCACATGGGGCGCAGGGAGGGAGGAAGGAATTTTTTTAAAAACCAATTCCAGTCCCCTGAAAGCTGTAAACTGCCCTCAGGGCAAAGGAGCTAACAGAATAATTGGGAGAAGGATGGCAGGGATGAGCAAAGTTGAAGCTGACTTTGTGTGTGTGTGTGTGTGTATGTGTGTGTGTGTGTGTGAGAGAGAGAGAGAGAGAGAGAGAGAGAGAGAGAGAGAGAGAGAGAGAGAGAATGTGTGTGTGCCATACAACTTTTCAAACATTCACCTTCACAAAAACTTGAAAGCCCAGATTTAGACCTCAGTTCCCTTCATCATGTTAGTAAGTAGAAAGCACCAGAACCCCTTCTATAATACAATGGTGCACTTTTACTTTGAACATTCATGGTGTAATTCAGACCAAAGGTGGAAAGAGCACAATGATTTTGAAGTCAGAAGACCTGGGTTCAAATACTACCTGTCATATAATATCTGTGTGACCTTAGCCAAGTCACTTAATCTTGTCCCTTCTCCTTCCTTCATCAGTAAAATGAGGGAGCTGGACTAGCCAGCCTCCAAGGTCACTCCCAACTTTAAACCTATGATTTCATGAGGCTAAGATACCATGAAACATGAAAATGTCCTTAGAGAAACAACTGAAATGATCAGAGGGATGGTGATAGAGGTTTTTACTCTAGAAAGAGAAAGATTCTGAGAGGGTTGGACTAGTAGCCTGTCACTGGATGTCAGAAGACCAGCTTTGTGACTTGCTACTTGTGTGACCTTGAGAATATTACTTCAGGTCTCTGGGCCTCAGTTTCCTCACATGTAAAAACTAGAATGTGTTGATTAGATGAACTCAAAATTCCGTTTGCAGCCCTACTCTTCTCTGAGTTATCATTTCTTTTGGTCCCTGTTGGTTTTTTTCATCCACTGGTGAACTCCCTGTAGTGACGCAAATAAACAATTTGCCTATAAGTTATTGTCTGAGAGAGTCATCTGGGGGCACTTGTCCAGGCTCCGACAGCCAGGATGAGACAGAACTTGAATCCAGATTTTCCTGACTCCTAGTCCAGTTCTCTCTTCCTATGCCTGTCCATTCTGACTTTGTAATAGAAATCTGTAAAATTCAGAAGGTTATGGAGAAGAGCTAAAGTGAGTGTCGGTTTATCGACCAAATCCTGAAAGACATGTAGGTAAATAATAGGGTAAAAGATATATTTGAAAATTAAGTAAATTAAATTTAGGACAAACAAAAGCCAATATACAGCAGATAATAAACTTATGGAATCCAGGTCCCTAACAGGTAGTACCTTCAGGAAATATGAATGGATTTAAAAAGATGTTTACATAAATTTATGAATGACAAAGACATAAGATGCCACTGAGAGAAATTAGGATACACTCAGCTTTCAGGGTTCAGTTATTAAAGAGTACAGCTGTTTCCTCTGTCTATCCCCCTTCCCATCCCCACACCTAGAAACAACTGGAGTTGTTGTAGGTAGAGTGGATAATGTGTTGAAAGATCTGAGTTCAAATTTGACCCATTTAACTAGCTGTATGATTCTGCACAAACCACTCTAGGCTCCAGTTTCTTCTATTGTAAAATGGGGATAATAATGGCATCTACCTCCAAGAGTTTTTGTAAAAATGAAATGAGGTAATATTTGTAAAACTCTTCTTTTAGTTCCTGGCACATAGCACGTGCTTATAAAATTCTTCCTTCTTTTCTTTCCTGCACCTCCCCTGCATGCCTTCTTTTGGAGGGGAGGGTTTTCTGACTGCAACAGAACATTGGTCTAGAGAGAACATGGGACTGACAATGGCTAGCTACTTCTATGTTTCTATATAGGATTTCGTAGAGCTAGAGCTAGAAGATCTAGTCTAATGCTTTTATTTTTAGAGACAAGGAATCAAGAGTTGAAGTGACTTATCTAAGGTCACATGGTGCCAGGATCAAATCCAAGGCCCCTTGACTCCAGGTTTCTTAGGGCACAGCACCACACCATACGTGCTCAGATCGTCCCTGATAAGGGTATTCAGACCTCATCAGCTCATTCACTGCAGGGCACCCCACACTTTTCTGAAGATACTGAGGAGAATAAAAGCAAGGATCCTCAGAATTCCATTTTCATCTTCAATCTCCCACTTTCAGCCGTAGCTGAACCTCTGGGGAATCAGACTGAACTGCTCTCTGAGGGAAGTAGGAGCCAGCTTCCAGCCAAAGCAAAGCAGAATATCTGCCCACTGGCAAGGGTGAGACCGAGGATAACAGACTCCTTACAAGATGAGAGGATCCTTAAGCAGCAAAGTAGCATCTGGGACAGGAAGAATGGTAACTGTTGTCATGAGGGACATTGAATTTGGTTACCTGTTTACATACACCTGGTTCCTCTGCTGATGGGATTCGTGCACATAAATACTCATAGGCCTAGGTCTGTAAACAGAGCTTTGACCAGTGGCACCAAATCAAATCCCATCGCTTTTGAGGCATTCTTAAGCTTTCTTGGATACTACCTTTTTTCACCAGCTTATGAATTCTTGGGAGAGAAATGTAAGTGAATGGCATAGCCCTCAGGTGTAGGGGAACGGACTCTGGACTGTGAGCCTCGAGAGGTTGGTGCCAGGGCTCTGTCTGGAACTAGCCATGTGACCTTGGGCAGTCACTTCATCTCTTTGGGTGTCAGTTTTCTCACTTATCAAATGCAAGAATTAGATTAGCCAATCTTTCAAGTTCTTCTCATCTCTAATATTCTAGTGGAACTATTTTTTTTTTAACTAGATGAAATCCCATGATCCCACGGCTAGAAAGGAACTGGGATGTTCCCCATATGACCCATTCCTGGTTAGGATGATAGAAGATATCTAAAGTGCATTGCAAACCTTAGAGTGAACATAAATGTTATCTGTCCTCACCATTATTCTTGCCTATTTAAAAAAAATCCTCTGAGAAACCTGTCTATGACTGTGTGTGTGTATATATACACACACACATATACATATGTATACACATGCACACACATATACACACACATATATATGTATGTATACACACAAATTGGTTGTTCGAGAACTCAGTGTAAGTTGGACTACATAGTGACTGAAGTCCCTTTGGGCTCTCCAGTTCTGTGATTCTGGTGTAACAGTGCCTTGGGGCTACAATCATGGGATTTGGGTTCTAATTCTAGCTTTACAACTTGCTCGCTTTGTGACCATGGGAAAGTCATTTCCTCACTCTGTTCCAAAGTTTCCTCATCTGACAAATGAGGAACTTACACTACATATCTCACAGAGTTGGGGTGAGGACAACACTTTGTTAACCTGAAAGGACTCAAGAAATAGGTATTGTTGTGGTGAAACAAGTCCAGGTTTTGTGCTGTCCTCCATGGCAATGACTAATATCTATTGTAGGGACCACTATACTACCCTGTAGTCTGGTTTTCTGCTAGGTATTTTTGACATCCTCTATAGGGTCTAACAGTCAGTGTGAACTAATGGAGAGAGAGGCAACGACTTGGCTTCAGACTTCGTCTTGTTACCTGTGAGGGATCCAGATGATATAGAACAGAGATCCCTGCAGCCTAGGGACTATGGGGTCTATAACGCTCCAGGAAATCATATTAAAAAAGTAATTAGGAAATATTTTTTAAATAAACAAAAATACAATAGAACATAGATAATGTTGATATATGATTTTCTAACTTAATATGTGCCAGCGTGCAGTAGCATTCTCTTGTACACTTTCCATGCCCTGTTTCTATTTGAGTTTGGCACCATTGCTGTAGTGGATAGAACACTGGACTTAGACCCAAGAAAGCCTGAACTCAAATTCTGTTTCCTTTAGCCTCTTTGGGTCTCAGTCTTCTCATCCACACCACAGGAAAACAATAGCATCTTCCTCATGTTTATGATGTTCAAATAAGATAATATATACAAAATGCTTCACAAGCTATATAAATGTTGATTACTACTGATGTTACCATCATCATCATCATCATTGTTGGCTACGTGACCTTGGACATACCACTTAACCTCTGAATGCCCCAGGAAAGTCCTTAAAATGTTGCCAAATAGTGAGCTGATCTGTGTTAATAGAAAGAATTTTTTCACTGGAGTTTCATACCATAAAAGTTTCAAACAATGTAATCAATGATGGATCTTCTCTAGACCCAGCCATTTTCCACCAAGCCTGGAGAAGAGCACTGCTAGCTGTCTTGGGAGAATTCATCGCATGGGGAGTGGAGGATGAGTCTAGACCTGTCTGTGCTGACTAGGCAGAAGTTAGAAGGAATGTGAGGGTGACCTGTCAGCCCTGGGGTCGGGAAGGACTACCACTTCCTTTCCCTGTCACACTGCTGTTCCTCCAAAGGGAAGACCATTCTGCATGCTCCCCTTGTGGACACTTCTTTCTGAGCTTGTCCTTTTTGGTCCAGCCCCTATACATGGTGACATGTGAAGACAGAAACCTCTGATTGTACATTTCCAGAAGCAAGGGGCCAGAGTGTGTGTCCTTTCCCACATAGCCAAGGCATTCCTGCCCAGCTCCATAGAAGGCACTCAGGAGAACTGAGGTTTTTCCTTACTCTTGTCACATAGAAGACCAATATTTCCTTTCTCCCCTCCATTTATCATCTCTGTGGCTAACAGCCTTCCCCGAATCCTTCTGGCCTTAGTTAGATCATGGGATCGTAGGCTATAAAGTTGGAAGGGACCTTGGAGATTATCCAGTCAAATTTTTTTTTCACTTGATAGACAAAGAAACAGCCCTAAAGAGCCTAAAAGACTAGGAAATTTACATAGGCAAAAGCAGATAACAGAGAGATTCAAACTCAGGGCTTCTGGCTCTTAGAACTGGATGCAGCCTTTAGAAGGAGCAGGGGTTCTTAACCCTTTTTGGTCATGGACCTCTTCAGATGTCTTTGGTGAAGTCGATGGACCCCTGCTCAGAATGCATGAAATAAAGTGATTAGGATTATAAAGGAAACCAAATTGTATTAAAATAGTTATAAAGATTTTTTAAAAAAACAGCAAGTTCATGGATCCCTTAACCTATGGCAAGAATCCCTTAGTTAGAGGGAAATGGGAAGATTCCAGCCTGATTCCAACTTCCGTTCCCCCTAGTCCGGCTTCAGGGTTGTCTTTTTATCAACAGCCGGAACTGAATGAAACAATATGCCTGGGCTTCAGTGGAGGAAACACTGGGAGATTTAAAATAAGGAGATAAGAAACTCAGGACTCTCAGTGGGGAGATGAAACATTTTACCTCCAAAAGAATGTGTCTAATAACAGTAATCGGAAAATAATGATATCCATGAGGTCCTTGGCAAAGCCACCCAGGGAAAGAAAAACAAAAGGACGCAAAGTCCTCAGTGAGTCATAATGCCACCTTTTAGCATGGAAAAAAAAATGGCTCTGAATCAGATTCAGAAAAACTGGCTTTATCCGATCTACACTTAGCTGTCGAGGTTCCTTTGTGCCCCTTCTGTCAATGGCTGTGTATTGTACAGATACTGGCAAAGTATCGGCTTGCCTTCAAAACACTGGAAGCAACAAAACCAAACTGAACCAAAAACGATTCCTCTTTCATGTTCAAAGTATAAATGCAACAATACCCCAGTTATATTGAGCCTTAGTTCAAGTCCCAGCTGCTCCTCCACTAAACGCCTGCCTCCTCACCACGCCACCCCCCTCCTCAAGTTTGCAGGAGTCTCACCCTCTTCTGAACTAACTGCCTGTACTACTTACTCTTTGGGCACCTATCCTGGCCTGCCCTGGATTGTCATCTCACTTTTCATGTGAGCAAGCCTAGTCTCCCCACCGAAATTCTAAGGTTCCTGGCTGTGTTTGATGCCTTTTTGTTGCTCTCCCGATGCCTTTGCACATCTGAGGCATTCAATAAAGCTCTGTTGAATGAATAACCCCAAACTCTCTTCCCTCCCTTGGTGCCTGCTCAAAGCATCCCCACAGGACAGCCTTTTAAGCTCAAGTGAGGGTGATTAGAGGTGGCCAGTTTGATGTCTCAGATATACCTACGGCTCTAGGCATGTTTGTGTGCATGTCTGGTGTGTTGTGCTCTCATGACCAAAAATGTGTGTAATAGAGCTCCTCTTGCTGCCATGAATGGGCAAGAAGTGAGATTTTTAATGCACAGAAGGACCAGGAGCCCGGAGAAGAGATGTATTTGGTCTTAAGTGGAGTGTCCAGAGAAGGAGAGTACATCAGCCTACAGGGGCTGTAGTTAAGGCCAGGCAGAACAGCCAGCTGTCTATGGAGCAAATCTCTCTGGGAATCCCAAGCTTCCCTCCAGGCTCAGCCCAAGTGCCACCTTCTACTCACAGCCTTTGCTGATCCCTTCATTTTCTAGTGCTGCCCTTTAAATTACATTGTAATATGTATGCATGTATACATACATACACGTATGTGTATATATGCATACATGGGATGGACTTTTAAAAAAGAAAATACAACCCTTCTTATATCACATCATTTCTCTAACTGCAGACATCACCAGGTCCCTTTACTGTTTGTCAGTGATGTGATAGCCAAGCTATCATTCCCCCAAAATGAATAATTTATTTTTTATGTGTGCATTTCATGATATACAGAATACCACATTAACATAAATGTTTCCTAATAGAACTAATATATATATATACATATGTATGTATGTATGAGGTCACTAGATGGTGTAGTGGATAGAGCACTAGGCTTGGAGTCAGGAAGATCTGAATTCAAATCTGACCTCAGACACTTCCTAGATGTGTGACCCTGTGTAAGCCACTTAACCACTATTTGCCTCAGTTCCTCATCTGTAAAATGGGAATACCCTGGAGAAGAAAATGGCAACCCCCTCCTGTATCTTTGCCAAGAAAAGTCCATGGAGTCATGAAGAGTTGGACATGACTGAACAAGAGCTATATATGGATAGAACTAGATACATAGTGCAATGTGTGCATGCATATATTACAAAGTATTATAATACTATATATGTGTGTGCATATATATATATGTTATATGTACTTATCTGTGAAGATGCTATATCCCCCCAATATAATATTAAGTGCCTTAAGAGCAGGGACTGATTTTTGTATCCCAGGCAATTAGTGCATAGTAAGTGCTTGATAAATGCTTTTTAAATGAATGAATGAATGGTATGATTTTAGGAGACATAAAAGACCCATCAGACATAAAATACCACCCTGTTCCCACCCCATGAACTTCAATGGTATCAGAATATTTGTTTAGATAAGCACAAATCCAATGAACAAAGCATTTATTAGACTGTTCTCTTGTCTGATAATAACTGACATTTATATATGGATTAAAGTTTGCAAAGAGTTTTGTGCACATTATCCCATTTCATCCTCACAACAATCCTGGGAGGTCAGTGCTGTTGTTATCCCCATTTTAGAGGTGAGGAAACTGAGGCAAACAGAAGCTAAGTGATTTGTCCAGGGTCACACAGCTAGTATGTAAGGTGGAAGTTGAATCCATGTCTTTCTGAGTCTAAGTACAGTTTTCTATCCCCAGCATCATCTCGATGCTGATACTGGAATCATCTCTACATCACCACGCATGGGTTCTCATCTGGCCTTTATCTGAACATATCTTTTGACAAGTGGCTTTGTTCTGCTAATAATTTCAAATTTATCCCCTGTATAGTTTGTTTTACATAGTTGTTTGCATGTCTTTTCTCATTAGACCATGAGTTCCTGAGAGCAGAGACAGTTTCCCCCACCGTCTTTGTATCCCTGGAACTTAGTAGAGTACCTGGCACATAGTAGGTGTTTAAGAAGGTTTACTGATTAACTGACTGACAGGCTTATCCGTTTATTAGATAACCTGTTTCCTTGCTGGAGAACTCTAATTATTAGAAAGGTCTCCCTTATATCAAGTCAAGATTTTGATACCTACACCTGTCTCCCATCAGCTCTAGGTTAGCCCTATGGAGACCCACAAAAATTTTTTTGCAACTTTTCCCCACACCATGACCCTTCCGATATTTGAAGTCCTAGCTGCATACACACACCCCAAGGTTGCTCTGAGAGGGAAGGAAAATTGCCATCTGGTTGCAAAAATCCAGGCGTGTGCCGTAGAGCCTTTAGGATGTAGCCAAAGGGTCAGCACACCCAGCTCCGATACTATGGAATCCCAGGGAGCCATCTGCTAGCCTGGCCTAATGGATCTGAGGGCCAGAAATACAAGTGCAGGTGGGAGCTACCAAAAGCACATTGGATCATAACACAGTGCAGTGAGCAGAAGGTGCTTTTCCCTGGGAAGAAGCCATCGACCAGATTGCATTCACTAAGCCGAGTTTGCAAATCCAGGAATTGCTGAGCGGCCACAAATGGCTCACATTTTGTTATCGCAAAGAAGACAGAAGCTGCACACACTGCCCATGGAAAAGACAGCCTCCAAGTGCAGCCTGAGATATAATTGGCCCTTATTATTCGTCTCTCTAAGCACAAATTCATTCTAATGAGGGTTGGCCAAGGACTTGTGTTCACAACCCTTCCTGGGGAGGCAGGGCAAAATTGAGGTAAGTGTAGATGCCCTGGGACACAGCCTGAATGGATATGCAGGGTCAACCAAAAGTCTTAATGGTAGTTTGAAGCTATGGAGAGCTTTATACTGCACTGAGACTTTTGGGACTCCCTGAATTGTGATTTGTAATCATTGAAATGATAAAGAGTCGAGCTTGGTAATCCATGGTAGGGACCCTGAGTGGGAACAATCATATCATGGGCAATAATAAAAACAATCCAGTAACCACATATTTGTATATTGCTCAAACATTAAGGTTTGCAAAGTGCTTTGCGCATAACCCTTCCATGATGTAAGTCTGTTACTCAGTCATTTTCAGTCGTGTCTGACTCTTCATGATCCCATTTGGGGTCTTTTTTGGCAAAGGCACTGGAGTGGTTTGCCATTTCCTTCTCTAGCTCATTTGACAGATGAGGAAACTGAGGCAAACAGGGTAAAATGACTTACCCAGGGTCACACAACTAGGAAGTTTCTGAGGCCAGATTTTAATTCATGAAGATGAATCTTCCTAATTTCAGACCCAATACTCTATCCGTTTCATCTAGCTGTCCCATGATGTAGATAGGACAGCTATTATTGAGTCTAATTTAGAGATGAGTAAACTGTGCACTTAAGTAATGAGTATAAGTAACAGTAATGAGTATAAGTAACTAGTCCAAAACCAAATAATCATTTTGTGATCTTTTCAGACCATCCACATGGCACAGTGTATGGGTCTTCTGCCTCAAGGCTACTAAATTTATGCCCTCCCTTTTTCTAGTATCCAGGACAGCTGGGTCTCTAGGCTCTCATCCCATAGTGGAGCATGAACCCATTGACTTTAGGCTCATTGATCTAGAGAGAGAAGGGATCTGGGGGTCATCCAGCCCAAGAAACTCACTTTACAGCTAATGAAACTGACTTGCTCCAGGTTCTATAGGTGGCAACAAGAGGCAGAGGCAGAGTTTGAATGCATGTCATTTTGGTCTGAAGCCAGAGCTCTTTCCAATGTATCAAGCTTCTACTCCTATGAAGAATATGCTGTGTTCCTAATGAAATGGATTTAAAAAAAAAGAAAGGAAGATTCTTTTTATTCCATGTCATCTTCCTAACTGCAGACATCACCAGGTGCCTTGTACTATTTACCAGTCATGTGATAGCCATGCTATCATTCCCCCCAAATGAATAATTTATTTTTTATGTGTGTATTTCATGATGTATAGAATACCACATAAACTAACATAAATGTTTCCTAATAGAATTAATACACTTCTCAAGCAGTTCAGCTGGAGGCAATCATTGCACTTCCTGAGAGCGCCAAATTACTTTGCCCTCAGCCTCCTGCCAAATCACCCCCCTAAGACATACACCCATCCCTCAGAAGTACACCGTCTGCCATAGCTCATTGAATAATTGACAATCAGTTACAACTTCAGCAAAATACCTTAAAACTTGGACCTCATATTCAGCAGGGAAACCAATTCTGTTTATCTCCTCATTTTCATCTGTCTCTCTGCCAAACTTGCATCATGCTCCAGAACTAATGATTGAGCAGGCTTTTTATCATGATCAATGGTAAAAATATAGCATTCCATCATATCATAGAGCCTTTCCACCTCTCATTTTTGTGATTCTGAACAATTACCACTAATATATTCATTAATATGATACAAAAATAGAATGCACCCATGTATGTAATAGTTATTGCTAATGTGGCATATTAAACCTAATGTACATCTATCACTGACTTTTCTCTCCTTTGCTTCTAGAATAAGACCCTTCTGTGCTCTAACCTTTTATATACTGATTCAAAGGCATCTTAATTGACTTCATTCTCTCATTTCCAGCTACCTCTCTCTTCTTTAGAAGTCAAGAGCAGACCATTGGAAAAAGCCAATCTCTGCCCTGCCTTGACCTTGCCATCCCATGTTTGCTGACTTCCTGATTCTCACTTCACTGCCTGACATCTGGATTCCACCTACCTAGCTGCCTATTCTTCACCTTCTTGTTGTCTGTCAGCCCCTGCTGGGACCCAGCCTTCCTTGATCTTACTCCTAGTGTGCATCCTAAATCAGACTGCTTTTCTCATTTACTCACCCCTTCTGACAAAAATGTAATCTTCAAAATGTTGTTGAAAACTCAATATCTCTCAAGCATGCCTAAGTGTAATCTTGGCTCTAATTATACCAACAATTTCAGCAAATTGTACTAGATTTGAGTGCATTTCTTTGCTTTGGTGGAACCATAATTTTATCAGTGTGGGTGCTTCCTTTTCTATCTGTCCAATTGTTCCTTTTAAGGAGTTATTATCTCCAGTTAATTTTTGTACTTCCTTTTCCATTTGTTCAATTTTCCTTTTCAAAGAGATGTTCTCATCAGTGAATTCTTTTTTTTATACTTTTAAAATCATTGGCCAGTTTTTCTTCTTCAGGTGTTCCAGGAGAGCTGTTTGTGCATACAAGCAGTTCTTAGTCCCTTCTGAAGTTTCAGATGGAAGTACAGTCTCACCACTGACCTCTTTGGTATTTGTGTTTTGGTCTTTGTCCCCATAGAAAAGTTCTATGGTTTTTTTGCCCTTCTTTTGCTTTTTCTTGTTCATGATGGTGATTGAGTGTTTTGGCTTCTGGTTCTTTCAGTCAGAAGCTGCAGAACTTGGTGTTGAGCTGACTTGTGTGAAAAAGCCAAGAGTAGGTTTTTGTTTTGTGTTTCCACAATCAGCCCTGGGGTTAGCTTGTTAAGTGTGAGGGAGGGGTGGTCTAGTCACGGGAGATCTCTTCAGCTGAACTGAGAAAAAGGCAAGCTCAGGGGATGATGATCCCAGCTGCTTTATTGTCTTCCCATTACCCCTAGATGGCATGCCTAGATCCTAGTGTGAGTTTCCACCCCTCCTGGGGCTCCTCTTCTGGTTCTGAGGCTTGCCTGGGTCCTAGTGCAAATTTCCTCCACCCTGGGGCCCCTCTTCTTCTGGTTTGCCTCTGCCACAGTAGGAGGAATCCCCCTTAGCTATTTTCCTAGCCTCTGCTGTTATGAGACTATTTGTCCCCTCTGCTGTTTCCGCTGATCCAGGATTTTTCTGGGGAAATATTTTGTGGTTCTTGCAGGATCATCAAAGGGGGAGGAGAAAGCATTTTCTGATCACTCCATCATCCTGGTTCCCAGAAGTTCAAGTAGGTGACTTACAGACATTTAATCTGCAGGCTGAAAGTCTCAGGAACAGCTGTGGCTGATGCCTGGTGCTCAGCGGCTGTCACTTGCTTGGCTCTGCTGGTCTCTCACCCTGGGCTGTGGCTCCACTGGTTCTGCTTGCTGCTATCCTAGGTTTCCCAGGGCTCTCCAGCTCAGCTGCGCTGGATGTGCTGCGCTGTGTGCTGTGGGCTCACTCCCGTGGAACGGATCCTTCCTGTGGACCTTCCAGTCTGTCCTGGCACATTCTGTCTCCTATTGGATTTTGCACCTCCAAAATTTGGTCAGATTCTCTTTTTAGAGGTATCTGAAGGTGTTTGTGTAAGAGCTTAGGTGAGTAGTTGCTCTCACTCCACCATCTTGGCTCCGTCCCTCTGTGGGTGCTCTCTGGACCACTGCAGATCATGACCTCTCCACGCTTGCTTATCCTGTGTGATTCCTATCTATGTTTTGTGAAAAATCTTCCTTAGAGGAGCTTCTCAGGTCTTTTTACTGTCCTTTCATGATTACATGGGCATATAATAATAGTAATGATAATAGTTAAATCCGCTATGTGCCAGGCATTGTGCTAAGTTCTTTATAAATGTTATCTCCTTCCATCCTCACCACAACTCTGGGACATAGGCACTATTTTACTAGCTCCATTTTTGTAGATGAGGAAACTGAGGCAAACAGAGGTTAAGTAAAACTCTTTCCCAGGGTTACATAGCCAGTAAGTTTCTGAGGTCAGAATTGAGCTAGCCTACAAAAGTCTTCCTGACTCCAGGTCTGGCACTCTATCCACTGTGCCACCTAGTTGGCTATCTAGCACTTCTTAAACTTTTTCCACTTGAGATCAGTTTTTCATAAACTGTGAGTCTTGACCTACAATTTATGAAGTGCTGGATGATGGTAGCTAGGCAGCGCATTGAACAGAGTACCAGACTGGAGTCAGGAAGACCTGACAATTTGTGAAATTTAAAGTGCTATATAAATGGTAGCTATTATTATTAGTATCTTTCTATATGATTAATTTAGGAAGCATCTATTGAGCATCTATTGAAACGTATATAGAGCATATAAGATAGCGAGCATAAATTATTTATCTCTTAAAGACTCAGTTTCCTTATTTGTAAGTAGGGAACATAATACACTACTACTTTTCTCACAATGGTTTTTAAATAAAGTGCTTTGTAAACCTTTAAATATTATATGAATCCATGAACTATTTGGGTCTTGGGGAAGAAGATCACATGTTTTGACAGCTATGAATAGAAAATATATACTTAACCAAAGATAGTATGGAATTACATACTATCACAGTGTTGTTGATACTCACAATTACACAATTACAACACAATTACAAAAGATAAAATAACAATAGCTAATATTTATATAAGACTTACTAGATGCTAGGAACTATGCTAAGCACTTCACAATTTTTATTTCATTTTTAGCTTCACAATATCCCTTGGAGTTAGATGACATCATTATTCCCATTTGACAGATGAGGGAACTAAAGCAAATAGCACTTTAGTGACTTGCACAGAGACTGAAGCAGTATTTAAATTCAGGTCTTCCTGATTCCAAGCCTGGTACTTTATCCATTGTACCACCTAATTACATGAAAATGAAAAAAGATCCTATACAAATGAAATGAATGCACCAAAGACAAGAAGGGAAGCAGTTAAACGAGAAAGCAAAAATCTTGAGACCAAATTTCTCAGGTAAGGGTTTGGTATCCAATATATAAACAACTAATGATTTATAGATATACATATAACATATTCATATAATACACATATACATGTTATTTATGTGTATATATATACATATATATCTGTACAAGTGTATAGAGATAGAGATATACATTCCAAAACCATCTCTCAACAGATAGTCAATGGATATGAACAAAGAGTTCTCAAAAAAATTGCAAATTATTAATAACCATCTGAAAGAATGTTACAAATCATTAATAATAGAAGAAATGAGTATCAAAAACACTGCAGTTTCACCTCATTGCTTGTAAATTGACAAAGATGACAAAGGATAGGAATGGTCAATTTTGGAGAAGTTGTGAGGAGACAAGCACACTAGTACATTGCTGGTAGTACTGTGAATTAGTATAAGTATGCAACTTGGAATTTTGCAAATAAAATGACTAAAATATCTGTATCCTTTGACTCAGGGATTCCACTACTAGATTTTGTGGGAGGAAGGTACTGGACCTGTCCCACTGATAAGATGGTTATTGATAAGAAGGAAGTCCCCATATTTACCAAAAATTTTTATAACAATTTTTTTGTTGTTGTAGTAAAGACTTAGAAGCAAAGTAGATGCTCAACAATTGGAAAATGGTAAACATTATGGGCCATAAATGTAATGTAGTATCACTGTATTAAGAGAAATAACAATTATGATGAATACATGGAAGCATGGAAAGATTTACATGTTCTGATCTGAAGAGCCAAGAAAACAAACGTGACTATAACAATGTAAACAGAAAGAATAACTACAAAGCAATTAAATGTAAATATTGCAGAAGTCCAATGAACAAATGTAGCATGAAAAGACATCTATCCTTGACTCCTTTGCAGAGCTAAGAAGTCTACTGCTAAGGTACATGATACATTGCACATATTTTTGGACTATTTAAAAATATGTTGATCCATTTTGCTGATTTTTCTTTTTTTCTTTAAAAAATAGAATTCATTACGTGAGTTAACTCTTTGGGAGGGAAAAGAGGAGGAATACTAAGGGGAATTTTGGTTAGGAGCAAAACCAAAAGATATCAATACAAATTTATTTTTAAAAATGTATTTTCAGTTGTATCATCATATATTTCACAACTCAATGAGAAATTAACCCTCACTCTCAGCCCTGTAGAAAATGTCAAATTTGGCCACAACACAAAAGGTGATTGGGAGTGAGAGAAATACAGAAAAAATGAGACAAATCTGTATTTTAAAAACTTCCCAGGAATTCTACATAATTCAGTGATGCCCTTTCTTAGTCCTGGAAGTTTTTCTGAGTTTGAGCCTTACTTTGAGAACAACCTGATCCCTCTCAAAATTAAAAAAGTTTCATTCAACTGAGTCATCCATATTAGTAATGGCTCTTTCTTTTTCTTAATGCCGCCTAAGAAAGAAAAGTACAATTCCTTGACATATTTTTTGTTTGCACCTATATCTCCGTTGGGTTTCTGTATTTATAGTACCCATACCAGTGTGGGTTGTTTGTGAGACAGGCCAGTAGAGATAACAATCTCACCTTAAGACACCGGTCTGTAGGAGAAATATCAGGTGGATGGTTGTTGCCAATAGTCAAAGGTTTAAGCTAAGTAATGATAATAACAACGATAATAAAGAAGAATGATAGCTCACACTTTCAGAGTACTTTGAGGTTTGCAAAGCACTTTACAAATACTGGAGAGGCCTTTATCCCTAGCAGAGGCAAGGAAGTAAATTGATGGAGGTCTAAGAGGCAAGCAAATAGTAGAGATGCAGACTCTGGGGACATTTGTCAGCAGCTATCAGGTCGTAAGGAGGCTGGATTTCAGGGGTAGAAAATCCAGTTAAGAGAAGATAGGAAAGATCCTAGGTTTAGAGATACAGGTTTGAAAGTAATGCTCATAGAGGTGATCATTAAAATAATGAAAATTGATGAGTACTAAGGAAGACAGTGTAGTCTGGGAAAAGTAAAAAATTAGGACTTTTAGTGTCCCTTTTAGGGAGTAGGAGGAGGATAGGCTGTGTCTTGTACTACACTGTAAGTTTCGAAAGAGTAGGGACTTTATAAAACTCAATATTTCCCATCATAGTATGAATAAGCTTGGGGCTAAATAAATATTTATGAGAAGAATGAATCAATCAATCACCTAATCAGCAAGTATACATTAAGCACCTCTTTGATAAATACAGTGCTAGATGCTCCAGATACAAAGATGAGGATGAAACAGTCCCTGCTAATTCATGTCTTAGGAGCATCCTGGAGCATAAGTGTTACACCATCACTTAAATTTACCTTGAAATTCAGAAAGAGAAGCACTAACTAAAAAGTCTTGAAGTTATCCTATCATTAGAATTTATATTTTTCAAGCAGTTTAACATTTACATAGAGGTAGCAAGGCATAGTGGACAAAGCATTGGGTTTCAAATTAGAAAGACCTGGGTTCAAATCCTACCTTGGACACTTACTAGATCTATGACTCTGGGCAAGCCACTTAAACCTCTGTCTGACTCAATTTCCTTATCTATAAAGTGGAATAATAATAGCATCTACCTCCCAGGATTGTCATGAGGATCAAAAAACCCAGTATTTGTGAAGTACTTTGCAAACCTTAAAAATTATATAAATGCTAGCAATCATCATTATCATTACCATCTTCACCACCATCATCATCATAACTATCATCACCACCACCACCAACATCATCATCACCACCATCATCATCATCACTGTCATCATCACCATCACCATCACCTTCATCATCATCATCACCATCACCAACATCATCATCACCACCATCATCATCATCACTGTCATCATCACCATCACCATCACCTTCATCATCATCATCACCACAACCATTATCATCACTATCACTTTCATTATCATCACCACCACCAACATCATCATTACCACCACTATCGTCATCACCTTCATCATCTTCATCATCATCATCACCCCTCTGTGTGCTTGAGGAAACTTTGTAAGGTTTGTTTCATTTGCTGACTACAAGTCTAACACTCTACCCACTAGACCATAGTTCCCCATGGTCAAGCATATATTGAACATAGGATCTGGAATTCAAACTTATCTAACATGAACAACTGGTGCTGGATCCAGGAGGGACTGGGGCAATCTTATTTCCTCTCCCTAAGAGGGCCCTTTAAAATTTGGACCCTGGCAAGTGGGTAGATTTGGTTTAGTGCTGAGGGATACTGCCTTATAATGAGAAGAATTAGGTTCTTTCCTCCCTACCCCCATTTTTAGTTTTCTTAATAATCAAGTCTCTCTTTGAGGCCTCAAAGGTGATTTACTTAAAGCTCAGATTTGGGCTTATGTTTTAGGTCTCCTCCAAAGGAGATAATAGAAAGGTACATAATATGCAACATGAATCAGGTATGGAACAGGTGTTTATTTCCTATACACAAAAGAAATGCTAACACAAAACTGCCTATAAGCTCCCCTTGAACGGAAAGATTCAAAACATGCTAAACAAGCAACTGTACCAATTGCTGTCAAACTCTGCCAGGAGGTTGATACTTAAAAGCATCTAAACTTGAAACAATTTGCAGGACTGTTGATTTTATATTTCACTTCATTTCTATACTGTCTCCCTCAAAATCCATATCATCTGGCAAACTAGGATCAGGCTTGTGGTGTCCTCTCTGATGCACGAACTTTCCTGCTGCCATTCAGCTCCATTTGATGGGTCCAGTACTTCCAAACTTCTCAGGTTCAAACTCACAAGATGGCATCCAAGCCTGGACACATCCATCTGAGGATTGATGCTTCTTCACCTAAGCTCATGAAATTATAGACATAATAGAATCAACTCAGAACCCTAGGAAAGATGTGTCCTTTAGTTGATCCCCCCAATACCTCTTGTGGAACCCTCACAGGATGAGGAAAAATTGTCTTTATTTTCACTAACCTCTAACTGAAATGTAACGGAAACATTTCCTTCAATTATTTAAAAAACATGACTCTGAGAAGGCATCCCATACATGTGCCAGACTGCTAAGGGAGTCCCAGGGTTCCAATATGCCCCAAGAGGGCTAAAGGAAAAGCACTTCCTTTCACTCTTCTTTTAAAGGTCCCCTGAGTCATTGGCCTGTCCTGCTCAGTGGCCAATGGTGGGGGCGGGATGGCTGCTTTGTCATCCTCAAAAATGCTGGCTGAAGCAGCAGGCCTTATCATCCTCAAAAGTATTGAGACTCCACAGTGCTGAGTCACACATGTGTGGTTAACTAGGAGGAGACATGGAGCTTTGTCCACGTGCTGAGCAATGTCCATTACAATCAGATCTCCCAACTCCAAGTCCAGTATGCTATAAGAGCAAATGACTGGATATGCTGGTGAGTCACTTTGGAATTTTTCAACCATTCTAGGCTTTTAAATTTTAAAAATATCTAAGTCAAGAGGAAATAAAGTGGCATGGTGGCCAGTGTTGAGTCTGGAAACAGGAAGACAGGAGTTCAAATATGACCTCAGATACTTACTAGCTGAGTGACTCAGGGCAAATTACTGGACTTCTATCTGCCTCAGTTTCCTTCTTTGTAAAATCATAATAGCACTTATTTCCCTAGGTTGTTGTGAAGTTCAAATGAGAAAATATTTGTAAAGTATTTTGCAAACCTTAAAGCTCTATTGAGGCTTTATTATTTATGTATTTATTACATATTATATTTTACATATCACATAATAGATTGTGTATTTATTATATGACATATTTATTGTATTAGTTATATAATTGACATATTTATTATTATTTATGTATTACAATATAATATATATATAGAGAGAGACAGAACAAAGCTGTCACTGGGTTCCTAGCATGCTCAAACTCAAAAGCACCATTCCGCAAACAACATTCCAGAAAAGCTAGGAGCCTGGTCAAGTCAAGGAGGACCTCCCTGCTAGGTTTTGTGACTGTGGTAGTGAGGGTGATAGGGGTGGCTACCATACTGGGTATAGTTATTATTGTGAAGCCCTAAATAATTGTCTGTTTCTTCAAAGCTGGAATATTAGTTTTCAAGAAACTGGGTTGAGAAACAAAACACTAGAGTTGGGGTGATACCTGGGTATGAATCCAGATTTTCCTCCTTCCTCCTTATGTGATCTAAGGGAAGTCATTCAACCTCAGCTGCAAAATGAGGCAATTTAATCTAGATCTGGATCAGAAGGGTATTGTTGTCCATCCTTTGTTTCTGAAGAGGACCGATGACATTACAGGTGATGTCCTGACTCCTGCATGAATTAGATGTAAGTGAGACAGAGCTACACAAAGTCATCAGCCTCATTCTCTCTTTCAGAGTCATTGAAGTCCAGTGGCAAGACAAGAGTCAGGTTAACTAGTGATGGACCAGGGATGCAGTGGATGACCTTGGTGTCTTCAATGTCTGACCAATTTTAAGTGCTCCACAGCACCTGCTTCAGTCACCTTCCAGTGGGAGGTGGCCAGTGGAACAAATTATTCTCATCCACCCATTCTACTGGGGGAGATCTTCACATGCCTGAGATAGACAACACCCTAACTCACCAACAAGTTTGAGACCTGTCAATTACCCTCAATCTGGTTTAGCTTATCTGCTGAAATGATTTACCAGGATGTGACTGCTCCAAGTACTACAGCTTCTTGGAGCCATGGTTAAGAACTGGGTGGCAGGTAGGCAACAAAGGTGAATGAGCAACCCTAAAAAGGGCTCAGCAAGCTCTCACACTAGTCCTCCTTGAACATCCCATATACTCTGATCTGAGGTGAATAGACCCATGAATAGATTTCAAGGGACTTGTGAATTTGGATGGAGAAAAAGTTATATCTTTAGTTTCACTAACTTCTAACTGAATTTTAACTGAAGCATTTCCTTTAGTTATTTTTTAAAATTAAATTATTTTATTTGTTTTCAGTGTTCAACAATCACTTCCATATGTCTTAGATTTTTTCCCCCTCATTCCCTCTCACTTCTGCCTCCCTCTCCACTCCCTCCCCGAGACAGCATGCAATCTTATAATCTTATATATGTTCTACATGTACATTCCTATTAAATACATGTTGCACAGAAGAATTAAAATGAATGGGAGAAACCATAAAACAAAACAAAACATAATACAAAAGAAAATGGTCTACTTCTATATGCGATCCAATTCCATAGCTCTTTCTCTGGATGTGGAAGGTATTTTGTCTCAAGAGTCCATTGGAAATTTTTTAAGTTCATGTATTGCAATGAAGTACTCGTATACCAGAAAAATTCCTCCCACACTGTGGTTGTTGCTGTGTACAAAGTTACCCTGGTTCTGCTTCTTTCACTCAGTTCATATAAGTCTTTTCATGCTTCTCTGAACTCTTCCTGTTCATTGTTTCTCATAGCACAATAGTATTCCATTACATTCATATACCACAACTTGTTCCATCATTCCACAATTGATGGGCATCCCCTTGATTTCCAGTTCTTGGCCACCACAAAGAGAGCTGCTATAAATATTTTTGTACATGTGGGACCCTTTCCCATTTCTATGATCTCTTTGGGATAGAGTCCCAGAAGCAGTATTGCTGGGTCAAAGGGTATACACATTTTTGTAGCCATTTAAGCATAGTTCCAAATTGCCCTCCAGAATGGCTGGATCAGCTCACAGCTCCACCAACAATGAATTAGTGTCCCAACTCTCCTACATCTTCTCCAACATTTATAATCTTCCTGTTTTGTCATGATAGCTAATCTGATAGGTATAATGTGGTACCTCAGAGTTGTTTTGATTTGCATCTCTCTAATCAATAGTGATTCAGAGCATTTTTACATGATTATAGATAGCTTTCATTTCTTTATCTGAAAATCCCCTGTTCATATCCTTTGACCATTTATCAATTGGGGAATGAATTGTATTCTTGTACATTTGACTCAGTTCTCTAGATATTTTAGAAATGAGGCCTTTATCACAGACACTAGCTGCAAAAATTCTTTCCCAGTTTTCTGCTTCTCTCCTAATCTTGGTTGCATTGGATTTGGTTGTGCAAAAACTTTTCAATTTAATGTAATCAAAATTATCCCTTTTGTACTTCATAATGTTCTCTATCTCTTGTTTGGTCATAAAGTTCTCCATTCTCCATAAATCTGACAAACACACTATTCCTTGCTCCCCTAATTTGTTTATAGTATCAATCTTTATTATACATCCATTTGGACTTTATTTTTGTGTACAGTGTTAGGCATTGGTCTACGCCCAGTTTCTGTCACACTGTTATCCAATATTCCCAGCAATTTTTGTGAAACAGTGAATTCTTATCCCAGAAGCTGGGGTCCTTGGGTTTATCAAACTGTAGATTGCTATATTCAATGACTACTGTGTCTTGAGTACCTACACTGTTCCACAGATCTACCCCTCTATTTCTTAGCCAGTACCAAGTCATTTTGATGATTGCTGGTTTATAATACAATTTGAGATCTGGTAGGGCTAGGCCACCTTCCTAGCATTTCTTTTCATTAGTTCTCTTGATATTCTGGACGTTTTGTTCTTCCAGAAGAATTTTGATATTATTTTTTCTAGCTCTAGAAAATAATTATCTGATAGTTTGATTGGTATGGCACTAGATAAGTAAATTAATTTAGGTAGAATTGTCATTTTTATTATAGTAGCTCAGCCTACTCATGAGCAGCTAATGTTTTTCCATTTACTTAGATCTGACTGTTTGTGTGAAAAGTGTTTTGTAATTGTGTTCATATAATCCCTGAGTTTGTTTTGGTAGGTAGACTCCCAGATATTTTATAGTATCTAAATGGGATTTCTATTTCTACCCCTTGCTGTTGGGCTTTGTTAGTAATATATAGAAATGCAGATGATTTATCTGGGCTTATTTTGTAACCTGCAACTTTGCCAAAGATGTTTATTATTTCAAGTAGTTTTTTATTTGATTCTCTGGGATTCTCTAAGTATATCATCATATCATTCACAAAGAGTGATAACTCAGTTTCTTCCTTGCCTACTCTAATTCCTTCAATTTCTTTTTCTTCTCATTGCCACAGCTAGCATGGTCAATGTGCCATGTACTGCTGAGAAAAAGGTATATTCCTTTTTATCCCCATTCAATTTTCTCCAGAGATCTATCATAGCTACCTCATCCAGAGTTTTATTCACCTCCTTAGCTTCTTTCTTGCTTATTTTGAGGTTAAATTTATCAAGTTCAGAGAGGGGGAGGTTGAGGTCCCCCACTAGTAGAGTTTTGCTTCCTGTTTCTTCCAGTAACTCCCTTAATTGCTCCTCTAAGACTTTGGATGCTGTACCACTTGGAGCATATATGTTTAGTAATGAAATTGCTTCATTGTTTATTGTGCCTTTTAGCAGGATATGGTTTCCTTCCTTATCTCTTTTGATTAGATCTATTTCTGATTTTGCTTTGTCTGAGATTACAATTACTACCCCTGCTTTTTTAACATCAGCTGAAGCATAATATATTTTACTCCAACCTTTCCCCTGTGTATATACCTGTTTCAAATGTATTTCTTGTAAACAACATATTGTTGGATTATGTAAATTTTTTCTACATTTTTCTATCATCTCCATTTTGTGGGAGAGTTCATCCCATTCACATTGACAGTTATGATTACTATCTGTGTCTTTCCCTTCATCCACTTTTCTCCATTTATGCTTTTAGTTCTCCTCCCTTCCCCTCCACAATACAGTTTTAATTTTTGACTACTGCCTCCCTCAATCTTTCCTCCCGTCTTTCAGCCCCTCTCTCTGTTAATCCCCTTTTCCCTTACTACTTCTGCCCTCCTGTTTAGTCTCCCCGCCATTTTCTTTCCCCCTTCTCCTCCTATTGCCTATAGAGCTAGTTGTATTTCTATACTTAACTGAGTTTGTTGTTCCCTCCTTGAACCCAATCAGATGAGAGTAACTCTCAAACAATACTCATCTCCTCCCCCTCTTTCCCTTTACGGTAATATATTTTTGTGCCTCTTCTTGTAATGTAATTTATCTTTTTTTCTGACTCCTTTTCACATTTCCCATTGCAGTCCCTTTGCACTCTTTAATCACATTTTTGTCATGATAGGATTGACTTTATACCACTCTCTCTATCCATGTATATCCCCTTTATATATCATAATAAATATACAATTCTCAAGATTAAGAAGTATCATCTTCCCTTATAGGGATGTAAACAGTTTGCCCATATTGAATAACAAGTTTTTTTCCCCCCTGTTTACCTTTTTATGCCTCTTTTGAGACCTGTGTTTGAAGACTGAATTTTCTATTGAGCTCTGGCTTTTTCAACAGGAAGGTCTAGAAATCCCTTATTTCACTGAATGTCCATCTCCTTGTCTGAAATATTGTCCTGAACTTTGCTGGATAATTGATTCTTAGTTGTAGTCCCAGCTCCTTTGTCTTATGGAATATCATATTCCAATCCCTCAGATCTTTTAATGTAGAAGCTGCAAGGTCCTGTGTGATCCTGACTGTAGCTCCTCGACATTTGAATTGTTTCTTTCTGGCTACCTGCAGTATTTTCTCCTTTACTTGATAATTCTGGAATTTGGCCACAATATTCCTTGGTGTTTTTAGTTTGGGATTCCTTTCAGGAGGTGAACAGTAGATTCTTTTGATGACTATTTTCCCCTCTTGATCTAGGACTTCTGGGCAATTTTCCTTGATGATTTCTTGGAAGATATTATCCAGGCTTTTTTTTTCCATCATGGTTTTCTGGTAGACCAATAATCCTTAGATTTTTCTCCATTTGTCTAATTTTCCTTTTAAATTCTTTGATTTCTTTTTTCATATTTTAGAAATCATTGGTCAGTTTTTCTTCTATTTCTCTAATTTGGCTTTTAAAATCCTTCCTGACCTCTTCCAAGAAAGCTCTTTGCACTTCAGACCAGTCCATATTCCCTTCTGAAGTTTCAGATGGGAATACAGTCTCAATGCTGACCTCTTTGGTATTTGTGTTTTGGTCTTTGTCTCCAGAAAGATTTTATGGTCCTTTCTTTTCTGCTTTGCTTTTTACTCATGATAATCAACCTTTTCCTGGTTTTTAAAGTAGATCTCTGTATCTGGGGCACAGAGGGCTCTGTCTCACAGTTCTTGTACTTAAAATTTGAAGCTTTGTGCATTGTGGTCTCTGGTTCTTTCAGTTAGAAGCAAAAATGCTGCAGCTTACCTGGTGCTCAGCTGGCTAGTGTTGGAAAGCAGAAGCCAGGTGAAGCCTTTCTGTGTTTCCGAGGAGTTACCCTGGAGCTAGCTGCGTTAAGTGTGGGAGAGGGTTGGTCTGGCCACAGGAGGTCTCCTCTGCTGAGCTAGAGCATAGGCAAGCTCATTGGTTGGTGATCCTGTCTGTGCTAATGTCTTCCCAATTCTCCTGGGGTGCTAAGGCACACCTGGTCCTGGTAGTTGGTGGTTGCGGGCTCCACCGCCTTGGGGCTCAGGATCTTCTCCCAATTTGCTGAGGTGGGGCTGTCTTGGACAGCTCTGATCCTGCACTCGTCCCTTCAGCTGCAACAAGGGGGACCCTCCTTAGCGATTTTCCTAGCCTCACAGGCTAAGAGACTGTTTACCCCTTCTGCTGCTCCCACTGTTCCAGAATTTTTCCCAGGGAGATATTCTCTGGGCTCATCAAAGTCATCAAGGGGAGGGAGATAGCAATTGCTGATCACTCCAACATCTTGGCTCCTGAAAGTCTCTCAATTCCTTTAGTTATTTTAAAAACAACAATAGTGTGATTCTGGGCAGATAACCATACACTTCAACAGACTGCTAAGGGGGCCTATAACACACAAAAATGGAGACCCTAGTTCATTGAGGCCCATTCTAGCTCTGCGTCCTAGGATCCAATCATTCCCTATTTGTGGAGGCCTTCCTGCCCAAGACTTGGGAATGATAGACATGAGATTATTGAATGACTGGTCCTAGCACAACCAATATGAGAATCTTAGAACCAGAGAAGGAACCAGAATGGGCTTTAGACATTAATTGACCAACTCCACTTTACAGCTAAGGAAACTTACTTTGCCCAGTCTTTTACCTCTTTGGAAAGTTAGAGAACCATTTCTTCATTTTTGCTTCCAATTCCATATAAGAAAAGGATAACATTCTATTTTTACTCAGTTGAGGCCCAACATAATTAAAGCCTTCTCCACCCCTCTGCATTTCTTCCACATGTTTGTATGCTGTTGGTTCAAGTGTGTTACCTAAGGTGCTGTGGGAGTGTTCTCTCTCATATTCCTTTCCCAGAGCCTTTAAAATGTATAGCAATTTGGCTTTCTCTTTCTACTCGCCCTCATTTCTCTAATAGCCTTATAACTCAGATGCTTAAAATTGAAGCTTTGCATATACTGACCATATCTGGTATTTGGGGGGACTTTCCATTGAAAGCGATGGGACTTGTGGCTTTTCCCCATCAGGAGATCTTTCTCTCTAAGAATCACTGTACTTAGCTTAATTCTGGGTCTTCCCTAATGTAATTCAAGCAGCCAGGTGGTATAGTAGAGAGTGCCAGGCCTGGAGTCAGGAACACCTGAGTTCAAATTTAGCCTTAGATACTTACTAGCTGTGTGACCTTAGGCAAGTCACTGAACCCTGTTTGCCTCAGTTTCCTCATCTGTAAAATGAGCTGGAGGAGAAAATGACAAATAACTCCAGAATCTCTGCTAAGAGAACTCCAAATGAGGCCTGGAAGAATCAATGCAACATAAAAGATGGAAAAATAACTGGGTGTAATTTCACCTTTTTCACCCACAAACAACCAAACAATTAAGCAATTAGAATACAAAGTGTTTTTATGACAAACACACAAAGATAAAAATGGGACTAGCCTTAGGTTTTAGTAGCAAGGTAATAAAGAGTGTTTGCTTTATTTTCCACAGGGGTTGGGAGGTTGAATGGGCACAGGGATGACAAAACTGATCTTTAATTCCATTAGAGAAAATCTCAGTAACATAGGTGGAATCACAGAACTTCAGGGAAGTCTATACGTGCATTCTTTCTCTTGGTTTACCAGTCCTGAAATAACTGGCTCATTTGCTCTGCTTTCCTCATGCCAGGTCTGTATCTATGCTACTCCAGTCCTGCTTGCATATTCCACAGAAATCTCCACTTTTGTTTGCTGCCATAACCTTGGATGTCCTTCTCCCGTTCCTACCTCCACCTTTCTTCCCCAAGCATAGGTCTCCCCAATTTTGTGCTTATGTCTTCTGCCTAAGGCAAAATGGGAAAACAGTCCCTTCTCTTCTCCATTCAATGCTCTGATTCTGGGCTCAGGGCATTACAGGACAATGAATTCTTTTCTATCTGTGCCATGCCTCAGGCCAATGGCATTCTGGGAAGGTGATTCATTTTCTGCTTCTTTTTTCTAGTGCATGTCTGCTGCACTCTCTTTCCATACAGCATACTGGATAACCTACCAGGAAGGCAATGGCCCTGGAGTTTTCTCCTCATCATGAGTTGTTAGACTTGCAAACTCTTTGGGGGGCCGAGCAATCTGATACTTGCCTCCTTTCCTATTAAAAGCATCTGTTATCCCATCCTCCATCTCAATAGGTGGATAACCTTGTCTGCTAGACTTTCTTCAGTGATGTGAAGGTCAGGAAAAATCATATCTCTAATGGGACTCCTCCTCTGTTGAAAGTGCCATATATTCTTTGCATTTTTATTGATTTTCGCTCAGTTGTTTATTGTCAGGAATTTTAGTGAAATGCCTTAATATATATTCTAGTCTTAGGATTGCTGATGCTGAAGAAAGATCTGGTAATTTTGAGGAAATGTTTGCATTATCTTCTGTGTTCTAGAGAGACTGAATATAAAGAAACATACTCCGGAACTCAGTTTGCGATATTGGCATTGGGAATTGGGGAGTGCAGCTGAAAGGGGCTCTTTCATATTCATTTCTGAGATTTAATTTTATTAGCAGATGCAAATGATCTGTTAAGCAAATGTAAAACAAAAGGACAAGAAGATGATCTCTGTGTCAATAGCAGGATGGCCTGACCTAAAAGCCCATATGAATAACTCTTTAAGAAAAGATCTGATATTGAATACATTCTTTTTTCTAGATTTGTCAAAATCCACCCACACAAAGAGATGCCCTCACCAGGCTCCAATAAGCCTACCACCTTCAAACTTAGACATTTTCATGACAGTCACTGAGTTTCTTCAGGGCCAAGTCACTGTTTAAGGACTAATGTGTTTGGAGAGGGGAAAAAAGTGCTCTGTTATTAGGCAGAATCCCTTTTATATACAGGGAATTGGATCAATTTGACCCCGATTGTCTCGCTTCACTTTATTGTCCCACTACTTCAAACACTGGGCCCTGGGCATTATCTTAAGGAAGAGGCTGATTGAACTGTAGGGCTGACACTTGTCAGCTGTGGATAATGCTGCTTTCAGTCAGTCATGCTCACACATAAATGAGCCATGACAGAGATAGACCGTTGAATAGAAAAAGCAGTTTTACTGTGGGTAACCTTTCTTGAATAAATGCAACAAATAATAAAGTCTGAAAAGAGAAATACGGTCCTTAGGAAAACACGGTGAAGTGCAGAGTCGAATGATAGATTATCTCTTTGCTGATCAGAAATTGCCCATTTTTCCATGCATGTTATTGAGAAAGAAAAGTAGACGCGCTATAATTATCATAAAAATTACTCTGGCTCAGTCTATACAAGTCACTGTATGCCACCAGATAACAAAACCCAGTGTTTGGCTTGCCATCTTGGGAGGCAGCATTATTTATATGCCAAATGGGACTCTCATTCTATCCCTTAGAAAATGGTGGCACTCATCTTCTGGAAAACTAGCAGAAAAGAATGTAAAATTTGAGCTTTATTCCTTTAAAAAAATTGTTTTCTTTTAAAGAAGTCCCATTAGAAATTGTGGAAAGCCTACATTTCAATCAAGGGAGCCAAAAGAATGATCTGAATTTACAGGCCTGTAATTGGAACAAATTGGAAACAAAAGAATAACTCATTCTAGCCACGTGATGTGTCCTTAGCCCGTTGTGTACTGTGTGTTAGGGGGAAAAATGATGTTTCTTTAAAGCAAGCTAACTCCACCACAGTCTCAGAGCAATTTGCATAAATGTCTTACCATGATTTTTTTATTTATGGGCCCTAAGTTTCTAATTAAATACTAATTAATACTATCACCAGAATTGTCTCCCATCCCCGGCTCTTCATAGCTTTGTCACTTTGATTAATGCATAGTCATTTATTAACTTATTTAACAAGCCGAGGTGCCTCGTGACAAACCAGATTAAATTATCCTCATAACAGTCTCATTACTGTAAAAAAAAAAAAAAAAAGGAGGGAGGGGAAGAGTTTTAAACTTAATAAAAATTATTCTCAATAATGTTAAAGCTTTTTCACTGCAACCTTAAAAGATAGAAATAGGTTCCATGTTTGATTTATAATATATGGAGTTGTATAAAGCATCCATTAATAAAATTTATAAGTTCATTTAAGCTTATGCATTCCAGTAGTTCTGTAGCCTTGGGTGCTTATTATTTAACTTTTGCTGTAGTTATGAAGATAATTAATGTTCTGACCAGGCAGGGACTAAAATACCCACTCGAATGAGATAATTAGAGACATAAATAATGTTTAGATTCTTGTGGGCTGCTTTGAAAATTAATTGTTTTGTTTTCCATTCTCCACTTGATAAAGAAGAAAATGAGCATTTACCAGAGGTCTGGGTTCCTTTTGCAGGGAGCCCATGAAAAGCTGTCCGGGTGGCCTGGAGAGACAAAGGTGGTGTGACCTCTTTTCTGAAGGGCAGGGCCCTCTGCAAGCCCTCAGGCCTTGGGAAAGGGGCCTGGAAAGTAAGGCTTTGAGACAAAGACCTCCAGGCCTTGGAGGGGGGGTGCTGAAATTTGAGGAGGGGCTGGGCCACCCTGGTTGCTCCCTGGTACCCTCTGGTTACCATGTCCAGGTGCTCTGCAAACCCTTGAAGTCTTTCAGGGTCATCCCTCTCCTTGGAAAGGAATTTGGGGAGAGCTGGAGGGGCATGAGTCAGAAATGAGCAACTTAAGGAAGTCTCATCATTAAATGGAGGTGAAGAGTTAGCCTGTGAGTCAAATCTTGAGAAGGAGCAGGAGAGCCCCAGAGGGAGTGGAATGTGCGAGTGGCACACAGCCTTTCATGCTGACTGTGCACAATGGTCAAGGGCCCTGCTGCTCATGGAAATATGGATAAATGTGTTTCCTCAAAAGGCCTACCTGCGGTTGTTTATGAAAATGAATGCGTTGCATGTTCCTGCACAGGCAATTTCCCCTTCTCTTTGTCTCATTTCAGGCTGAGTTCACTGGCATCCTAAAACACCAAGGAACTGACAGCATGGGTTGTGTGGAACCCGCTAAGGTTCTCCTGGCGTCAAGCATTTGCTTTCTCTGTGGAGCAGTGGGTCTACTTGTGATTGCTTAGGGCTTCCTTTCTTTAAATGTGTAAACGTGACTTAGAGTCAATTTATGCTTCTTCATGGTGTGGTTTGATGTTGGCCAACCATTTATGGCTGTTTTCTCTTGAATGTGAATCAGGAGAGAAACACTGATAAGCTCTTTAAAGTTTCCCAAGCATTTTCCCCAGCATGGCCTTTGAGGTAGATAGTTCAAGTAGGTATAGCCTTGCTTTATTTTATTTTATTTTATTTTTTAGATGAGGAAACTGGGGCTCAGAGAAAGGTCACACAGCTAGTGTCAGAACAGAGGTTCCTCTGCCTGCTAATCCAGCATTCCTTCTATTCTGGCCCACTGCCTGTCCAATAACAATTACACCCCTGTTCTCCTATGAAAATGAATGCAGCATTTGTCCAAGTTGTGGAAGGAGCATGGCGACTGGGGCAGTAGCAGTTCTGGGATAAATGGGTGTTATTTCGGTACAGTTTGGAGCATATAATTGTCACTCCTGGTGATTTTGGATGCCGTGTTCCTAGTATACTTCAGTGCTTCAGAAGTTCCTTGAATATACTGGCAAGAAAGGGAAAGGTACTCCCTTTACCACCACACAGGGTGTCACCTTTCCTCTAAGCCTCCAGGGATATCTCTGTAAGTTGCTATAGACAAACAATTATCCCTTGGCGACACTATTCCTCAGACACTGGATGCACCAAAAGCCTTTCTAGCCAGGCCTTGTAATTTTGAAAATGCAGTTTAGTTTAATTCCATTCTGCTCAATTCAATTAAATAAATGCATTAAGCACCTATTGGACATAAGGAAATGATCGGGGGCAGGGGAGGGGAGATGTCTCAGCCTCAGGGACCGGAAGATCTGGGTTCAAGTTCTGACTGATACATACTGACTATGAAACCCTGGGCAAGGCATTTAATCTCTCAGTGCATTATGTCACTCTTTATGGCAAAAAATTGGAGACTAGCTGGTGATCTCTATTGATGGAGGGATTTTCCTTACCAGGAGTTCCTTTTATTAATGAGATTAGTTGTTCGAGGAAAAAAAAAGTTCAAGTCATTGGACAAAAACAAACCAGAGAATAGAGGGCATTACTTTGACACTTCATAGAACTTTAATGGAAGCTCTTGTCATTCATTCTTTCTATTTGTTATTTGATCCACTGAGGCAGGACCTTAATGTTTCCATTGGTGGGGATGGGGTTGATTAATGTCTGCTGGCTTGAAATCAGCCTCCTCCTTTTCCTTTCTCCTTTCCCCCACTCCACACACACCTTGCTTATATAGCAGATCTGGCTAAGGGGCTGGTGGACTTGGGGGAAGCTGATGCTAATTAGGTTGCATTTGTGAACTGAAAGCCAGTGGCCATCAATGGTTTGTGGGAACGGGAAAGTTTATCCATGCAGGACTCTATTTCCTGGCCTCCATAGCAACCCTCTGAGGTCAGTCAGTCTGATTATCCCCATTTACAAGGTGTGAAAATAGAATTTAATTAAATTGCCTAAGGCAAAAATTACCTAATAGGGGCAAGAGTCAGGAGAAGAATACAGAGTTCCCAAATCCCCAGTCTATTGTTTAGCTGTGCAAATGGGAAAATTGAGGTGTGGGGTAGTTAAAGAAGCATTCAAAGTCACACACCATAGAAGACATGATTTCCTCATCCATTGGTATTCCCTCCATAGCTCCACTCTGTCCATTTGGACTGTGAAGTGAAAGTAGCATCCCATTCCCTGGATACTTATTTGGAGCAGGCACAGAAAACCAAACCTATCTGTGTAACTGATGGATTTCCATCAGCATGGTGGGATAGCAAAAGCTCTGACATGAGGGAGAGGAGAACAGAGTTCTAATGGTGGCATCACCCTTCCTATATTAATGAAATGAGTTGACGAAATCTGAGGTCCCCTCTGCTTCTATATCTATGAAATTATGAAATCGGGGGGAGGAACCCTAAGACCACAGCAGATAAGCCAGCCAACTTAAAAACACTTAATTTCAAGTCAAGATAGAGAACCAGACTGGGATAGAGAAAAACCATTTTAGGAAACTTCTGTACCAAAAGAGGTTGATGCCTGCTCTGCTTTTTAAGCATTGAAGAGTTGCCTAGATCACAGAGAGGTTAAATGATTTGCTGGGGTTACTTGGAGAGCATCTGTCAGAGATGAATTTGAACCTACACCTTCTGTACTTTGAGGCCAGTTCTCTAAATACTCTATACACTGCCTCTCTGGAGTCAAAGAACTTGAGGTTAGATATCCACTTTGTCACTTGCTAGCCATGTGACCTGGGGTACATTTAACTTCTCTCATTTAGCCTCAGTTTTCTCATCTGTCAAATGGACCTCCAAGGTCCCTTCCAACTCTTGATCTATGGCATGATGAAACCAGAGGAAAAATTCCTCAAAGGCATAAAAAATAGAACAGACAGGTAGTCAGGTGACTTCTCTGCAACAATCCTGATGTCCACTCTCCCTGACAGGTACTTGCTGGTAGTCTCCAAAGGAGTCACTGAAACGCTCAGTTTGCATGATGAGCAAGTAAAAATACCTTGGAAGCATGAGGTCAGAAGTGTGAGTATATGAGTAGCAGGGGTGGGAGTTGGGGTGGGGAAATGGGCATTAAGGGATGAAGAAGAAGCCATCAGCACCAGAAGCTGAACATGGAACTGAGCTTAGAGAGTTGTATCACAGCCATGGTCCGAAAGTTCAGAGTGATGGGGATGGTGAAGCATCCTCAAAGTAGTGGTAAAGATAAGGCAACTCAAATAAAATGAGTTTCAAATTGGGAGCTGCATGCCCCTGTTCAATCCAAGTGGTTCTGAAATAATAAAACCTTTTTCCTAGAATAAAGGCAATTTAAGAGAGTCTTTAGTGTGCAAAGTTTAACAGACTTCTCTCCAGTCTAGACCAGGGCATGATTTCTTCAAAGAACAGGGGATGGTTGTCACTTCTACCTCCCTTAATGGATAAGATGTAAATTGATGGAGAAACACCCAAGAAGCTGCATGCTTTTTGTTAACATGGAAGGCTTATTTGACACTAGTGCACAAGACATATCGCTACATATGCATAAACATACACATATATACACACATATATTTATATAGATGTCTGTGGGTAAGTATATGCACACATACACATATACACATACACACATACAGGAGAATGCTGATAAATGCATTAAATGCATAAAATATTTATTGGTTCTGGGACAGCATGAAACATGACAAGAAATGAGAACTATCTGTATAATGCAACCATGTATGAAAATTGCAGCAGTATTTTTTTCCCCTAAGTCAAAAACATAATGCCAAGAATGATTCTGCCTTTGAAGAATAAAAGTACAAGGCTGTTCCAACAATCGAAGGTTATAGTTTTGCAAAATAGCTCATTACTTAGTTTGTTTTCAAATGGGGCATGGAGAAGACAGTCATCCTCCCCAGCTAGGGTCTCTTTAGCATGCTCCAATTTAATGTCACCCGCTAGGTAAGATTTAACAAGATGTGTCCATCGGACTGCATAAAGCCAGCTGACAGGAGCCCTGTGTGTCAGGGAGCAGATCAAAAGTGGATTTGGTTGTTGCTGCACACTGCGTACTTTTTAAGAAATAAATTAATTATTTAAGTCAATTTAGTCCTGGTGAAAAGGTGCTGAATTGACAGCTCTGGAGACCAACTCCCGTCTACAACTCTGATGCATCATGGGTAAGAACATGCAAACCTTCCCACCTGGTCTCATTAATGAGCCTCATGCAGTCACTCAGGCTAGACTGAGGAGAAAATTCAGTCTGCCCATCCATCCATGCAGGATGTAAGCCACACAACCCAGGATATACCAGTGGTGATGGTGGGGAAGAACTGGACTGACCTAACATATTTTATTTCTTAACTTAAGAAATGAATGGTTTCTGGGTTTTGCCTACCATGACTGGGACAAAACCAGCAAACCAGCTGTGGTCAGTGTAGTATCAGTTTTCTCAGCTTCCAGTTTCCACGTAAGCACAACTGAGGGTCAGTTATTTTTGGCTGGCTGGTAGTGAGCTGGGAAGATGCTCTTTGGCCCAATCTGTCTTTGTGCACAGGGGTCTGGTTGTAATGCATCTGAACAAGGGAAGGGATGATTCCATTAAACTTCTGGAAGGGAAGTTGTGGAGATCTGGATCCCAGATATGGGTTGTGGTTTGCTACCCCTGTGCTTAGCAGGAGGTGAGACAAAGTTAACCCCATTTCCAGCTTAGGAAACTGGGTGGGACAACACAGAACAAACTTGTGTCAGGGTCTCCAAGGAGGTCTTAGGAAAAAACAACCTTGTTGAGGGAGGCAAATTCCCAAACCTGTGAGATCTGGCTTCCTTTGGATGACACCAACAGAAGGGTCATATGTAGCCCAAAGACAGTAATGACTAGCTGGACCCAGATGGTCAGAAAGAGGCAAGTTTATCCTGTAAATTTGCCAGGAAAATACTAGATATTTACAACATTCTTGTGGGAGTGGGAGTGCAAATGGAGGCATAGTTTTTAGGCAAAACTAGACCAAAGATATTATAAGACCAGTCATTCCATGAGTGTACATTATAATATATTGCAGAAGGATGCAAAACACTCCATGGTGTTTCATTTTATTTGTAAAATAGGAGGTAATTCATAAGCACCTTAGTACAGAAAATTAGCAGTTCTATTTTCCTTCCTAAATCTAGGTATATTCTCAATTGATTTGTGAAAGAGTGGAAAAAGTGCTGGATTGAGATTCAAATACAAACCCCAGCTTTTTCAGTGGAGAAAGCCAAAGTTGACTCCAGCCCTTTGGAAGATGCTGGCAGTTCTAGCTACATAGCCTACCGAAAAAGATTCCTCTCAACCATGTATTAGCCATTCAGAAGCAGTTACAGAATGTCTATATGTGCTTCAGTTTCTTCAAACAGAGGTCATGTGTGTTTATCCTTTGTTCCTGAAGAAGATCATGCCATCAGAGAAATAACGGCATGACTTGCACTGGACTTTGACTGAGGGAGGGCTGTGCAGGTCACCACTTCTCCTCCATAGCCATCTGAATCCAGTGATCAGATACTCATCAAGATACGCATCTAGAATGTTCCAGATGTTGTGCTAAGCATTTAATAAATATTACCTCGTTGGATCCTCCCAACCACCCTAGGAGATAGGTGCTTAATGTTGTCCCCATTTTGTAGTTGAGGAAACTGAGGCAGAGGTTAAGTGATTTGCTAGGGTCACACAGCTAGGAAGTGTCTGAGTCAGTATTTGAACTCAGGTCTTGACTTCAGGTTCAACATTGTGCTCTATGGCACCACCTTTATAGTTCATCATGATTCTTCTAGTAGCAAAGTTTCCAGGTTCTTCACATAGGGAGTTTACATCAGCCAAGCAAGTATGGGAGCGGGGAGGAGGAAGTGCTGTGCATTCTCTGGGCCCTCCATTCAGATTGACTGCAGGGGGAAGAGACCAGAAGCAAGGAGACCCATTAGGAAGCCACTGTAGGAGAACAAATGAGAGGTGATGAGGGAGGGCGTGCTTAAGCTTGCCCAAAATCACTAAGGTGGCTGCTGTGTGAGTAGAGAGGTAGATGTGATATGTGAGAGATATGGGGAGGGAGGAACCACAAGATTTAAATATATCTTCTCATTTGCTTACCCATGCATATACTGAGGCAATCACTTCAGACCCTAGGAGAGACCTAAGGATGTTCTAGGTACGACAAAGGCTGTTTCTCTGCTAGTCTTGTTGCCTGACTGAGAATAGGATCTGAGGAAGCAAGGAAGGGAAAGCAGGTAAGTGTTACTGGAGAGACTGAGGCTGGGTGTGGAGTCAGGAAGATCTTCAGGTTCAAATCTGAGCTCAGACGCTAACTAGCTCGGTGACTCTGGGCAAGTCACCAAACTTCTGTCTGCCTCAGTTTCCTCATATATAAAATGGGGATAGTTGCAGCACATATCTCCCAGGGTTGTTGTGATAATCAAATGAGATAATATTTAGAAAGTACTTAGCATAGTACCTGATACATAGCAAGTTATCTTATATAAGATACAAGTTAGTCATTACTATTAGCTCTTTTAAGTGTCAATTACTGAAAAAGGTGGATTTTTTTTTTACAAAAATTCATTTGGCCATATTTAGTGTTTAATTAATTGGTATTGAGGTAGTAACTACTTTTCTATTAAATCAGTCAATTTGTGCATTTATTCCACTAGGACTCATTTAGCACCTTCTCCATCAAAGAGATAGTATCTGTAAAACACTTAGTAGGTGATTCATAAATGCTTATTTCCTTCCTTCCAACATATGAGGCATCGGACTAGGGCTGGAAAGAGCATTTGACTGGTGAGGAAACTGAGGCCCAGAAAGGTAAGGTGACTTAGTGGAACTCACCCCGATAGCTGGTGACAGATCTAAGCCCCTTTCATAGTCCAGTGGTCAGGGAGAATGAGGATGAAAACTGAAAGTCTACAATGTTAGTAGGATTAAGGGAAAGCAATTTTCTTTCTTTTTTTGTTTTGTTTCTTTAATAACTGGAAAGCCCTGGTCATATAAGTAGAAGGTCCAGAAGGAGCCTGTGGAGATGGAGAGATTATAGATGCAGTAGAGGAATGGCTTCTGGAAAAATTTCCTGGAAAAAGGAGGAGGTGATGGAGTTAGCACTGGGAAGAGAAAGGGCCACTTCCCCTTCTGAGAAAGGTGGAAGCAGGAGATACTGGATGAAAAAACAGATATTGGGAAATTCAAAGGAATGGAGTTAATAATAACTCATATTTATATAGTAGTTTCAGTTTACAAAGCACTTTCCTCATGTTAATCCTGTAGGGAAGATAGTACAAATACCATTACCTCTATTTTATAGGTAAGAAAACTGAGACCTTAACAGGGTAAGTGTCTTGCCTGTGGCCACACAGCTAGCAGGTGTTAGGGGCAAGAGTCAAGCCTAGGGGGATGTCAGAAAAACCTGGAAAGATTTATGAACTGAAGCTGAGTGAAATGAACAGAACCAGAAGAACATTGTACATAGTAACAGCCACCTTGTGCCATGACTGACTGATAGAGTTAGCATTTCTCAGCAATTCAAGGATCTAAAACAACTCCAACAGACTCACAATGGAAAATGCCATCCATATCCGGAGAAAAGAACTTTGGAGTCAGAATGCAGATGGAAGCAGACTATTTGCTCTCCTTTTCTTTTGGTGTATTGTTTCTTCTTTGTCATGGTTCCTCCCATTAGTTCTAATTCTTCTTTATGTCTTGACAAATGTGAAAATATGTTTAATATGAATGTAGAAGTAAAGCCTATATCAGATTACATGCTGTCTTGGAGAAGGGAGGGGAGAAGGATGGGGAGAAAATTTAAAACTCAAAATCTTATTGAAGTAAATGTTGAAAACTAAAAATAACTAAATTATAAAAAGGAAAAAAAGGCTCTAGCCCAGGTCTTTTGATCCCATATTCAATGTTCTTTCCACTACTTCAGGTTGTTTTCTGGAATGAGGTTTGTATAGCTAGAGACTAATGATACTTGGAAAGGAATGTAATGGAGCAATTATTAAAAAATTTTTTGTGGACCCTTTTGCAAGTTTGGGGAAGGCCATGGACTCCTTAGAATAATGCTGTTAAGTGACCAAAATAAAATACATGAGATTAAGCCCATTTCCAACTTAGGAAACTAGGTGGGACAACATAGAACCAACCTGTGTCAGGGTGCCTCATAGGTTTGGGAACTAGCCTCCCTCAACAAGGTTGTTTTTTCCCTGGGGAAAAAAAATATATACACACACAAACACACACATACATACACACACATATACACACATATATAACACCAAGTCCACAAACCCTGGGGTAAGACCTCCTATAATGGAGAACTAAGAAAGAATTAAAGAAAAGTACTGCTGTAGAGTATAGCCACAGCTAAGGTTAAGGAACATGAATTTGAAGTGGACATCACTCACTTTGTGAATGTCTCTAGAAATGCTAACCAGGCTGGGATTAGGAGCAGAGAAAGTAGAAGGCTGGGGTTTCCCAGGGCTAGGGATTACAGGGAAGGTACAGCAGAAGGTCAAGGGGTCAAGGGCTTCCAGTGGTAGAGCATTGTTTAAAGGCTTGAACATGGGGTTTAGGTTAAACAGGGAGGTTAATAAAGTTAGAAGAGGACCAGTGCACTGGCAGAATGAGGAGAGGCCAAAGGTCATGTTGAGAGTGATGAGCAGATTTAATAGGTGGGGGGAAAGGAGGAGAGATGGGAGGTTGTGGTCAGGTAGGAGGATTTTATAGTTTAACATCTCAGAGTTGGAACAATTCTAAGCAATTAGGAGATCTAAGATATGCCCATTCAGGTATAGGACTGAAGTGATCTAAGAAATTAAAATGAAGGAAACCAAGTGATGGTGAGATCAGGGTGAGCTATCACCAGAAGTATACTGAGGTCATCAGTGAAAGAGAGAAGCCATGTGGTAGAGTGGAAAGAAGGTTTGATTTGGAATCAAGGATTCAAACCCTAATTCTACCCTTTATTAACTGTGTGACCCTAGGCAAGTCATTAACTTTGCTGGACTTTAGTTTTCTCTTTCATAAGATGAGAAATTGGGATTAGATGGTCTCCAAGGGCCTTTCCATGGGCAGCTAGTTGGTTCAGTGGATAGAGTGCCAGCCCTGAATTCAGGAGGACCTGAGTTCAAATTTAATCTCAAGATACTTATCAGCTATGTGACCCTGGGTAAGTCATGTAACTCTGTCTTAGTTCCTCATCTGTAAAATGAGCTAGAGAAGGAAATGGTGAATGGCGAATCATTTCATTACATTTGCCAAGAAAACCCCAAATAGGGGTCACAAAGAGTCAGATACAACTGAAAACAACTACATAACAACAAGGTCCTCTCCAGCTAGAAATCCTATGATACTGTAGGAGATTTGAGATATGGATAGGTTCCTATGCTACCTGTTAAGATACAAAAATCTTGCAAACCTAGACCTTGAGACACATACACGTAAATAAGCCCAATAATGTATGCCAATATGTGTAAAATGCCAAGTGAGTGGTATACCTAGTGAATACTTTTGGTCTTCAGAGGAGAAATAGAGTATTTTAGATAGGCATGGTTAAAGCCAGCTGGTGGGAGAAAAAAGCAGCTCTGATACTAGGGTCATGGTCAAGGATTTTTATGATGACCTTCACACTGAGAAATCAGACATCACAGTAAGCTTCGCAGCACTAAACCCAAGTCTTGCCAGACACCTAACAGTCTGAGCAGCCTGATCTTCTCCCCTGCAGATGAAAAGCTAGGGTGTTACAAACTTTTAGAAGAAACTCTCTGCCAGTATTATGTGAAGGGGAAGTCTGTTCACTTTTCTCCCATTCTGTTCAACAGGTTCGATTAAGGACCTCATAGATTGTTTTCGTTCATCCTTCATTCTCAAAGAGGACTGATGACATCAGGAGGGTGATGTCTTGACTGGCAAGTAGATGGGATTTAAGTGAGGCAGAGCTGTGCACAGTCATCATCCTCACTCTCTCCTCCAGAGTCATCTGAGCCCCATGGCAAGACATAGATCAGGATGACTGGAGATGGCCCCCGATGCACTGGGGGACCTTGGCCTTTTTAAGCTAAGACCTTTCCCCAGTCTCAGTTTGTCTGAAGGAACACCCATTCAGTGATTTAAGGCTAGGCTAGGTAAGAAATGAGGAAAAAGATGGTCTAGTTTACCCACTCAAAAAAAAAATATATGTGTCATTCAAGGAGGGGAAGACCCTTGGGGTTTCTGGCCAGAACAGGTAAGGACTTACTATGTGCAAGAAACTCAGAATACAAAGGCAAACATGAATATGTTCTTCTTCTCATTCTACTATAGAGAGTGGAGGGGTGAAGGTAGGAGGTAGAGGAGGTGAGTTGGGGGGGGGTTGGGAGTAGGGGAAGTTAGGGAGATGGGGGTAGATAGAAATACAGCTTCTACAAAAAATGTGCGCACGCACACACACACACGCACACACACACACACACACACACACACATATATATATATATGTGTGTGTGTGCAAATTAATACCAAATAATATCAGTGTGATGGAGGCCCTAATCACTAGGGGATCAGTGAAATGGCACTTGAGCTGGTTTTTGAATGAAGCAAGGAATTCCAAGAGTGATAGGTGAGAGTGTTCTAGGCAGGAGGGATAGTCTGGAACAGGGGTAGGGAACCTGAGGCCTCAGCCTTGAGGCCACATATGGTCTTCAAGGTCCTTGGGTGTGGCCTTTTGACTGAGCCCAAGTTTTATAGAACAAATCCTTTTATTAAGGGGATTTGTAGGTGAAGTCTGGATTCAGTCAAAGAGCTACATCTGAAGACCTAGACGGTCACATGTAGATTGCAGATTCCCCACTCCTGGCTGGACAAAAGCATGCAACTGGGGAATGGGATGTTACAGCTATCAAAGGACAAGGAGACCAGAGTGGCTGGAATGTAGGGTAATATGAGGGAGAGCCAAGTATAATATGCTCAGAATTCTAATCTTAGGTGGTAAACATCTTTAAATGCCCAAAATAGGAATTTTGTATTTTATCTGGGAGGCAATGGGGGGCATTTGAAGCTTCTTGAGAATGGGAATGATGGAGCTTTGAGCCTATGAGAAGGCACATGCTTTAAGAATATCAATTCAGCAACTCTGTGGAGGCTGGATTGGAGAGGAAGAAGGTTAGATGTAGGGAGATGAGTTAGGGAATTATAGCAACAATCCCATTTTCTCTATTTACATAGTCACCGTACTGGTACCTGAGTTATTACAATACCCTCCAACTGGTCTCCTTCTGCACAGGGGAAGGAAGAGAAGGGAATAAAATAATTATATTATCATAAACATAATTTTATATAGCTTCTATTATTTGCCAGGCACTGTGCTGAGCTTTTACAATATTATCTCCTTTGATCTGCATAACAACCCTGTGAAGTAGAAGTTATTATTATCCCCATTTTAAAGTTAAGAAAACTGAAAGAAACAAGTGACTTAACCTAAGGCTGCATAGCTACTAAGTATGTGAGGTGCAATTTTAGTACAGGTCTTCCTGACTTCCGACCCAGAGCTCTATCCACTGTGCCACCAGCTACATAACTGACAAAGTGGTTTTTCCTAAATTAAAGATCTAAGTTACTCTCCCTCTCAATAAACTGCAATGATTCCCTATTGCCTATAGGATCAAAAATAAGTTTCTCTGTTTGTTTCTTAAAGCCCTTCACCATTTAGCCCCAATCTACCTTCCCAGACTTATGATATATTGTTTCTCTCCCACGTTCTATGACAGTCAATGAACATTCAATAAGTGACACTATGTGCCATATTTAGAACTGTGCTAAGCACTAGGGATACAAAAAGAGGCAGAAAACAGCTCCTGCCCTCAAGGAGCTTATAATCTAATGGGGAAACAACAAGCCAACAAATATATACAAAGCAAACTATATGTAAGATAAATAGGGGATAGTTAACAGAGGGAAGACCCTAGAATTATGGAAGATTGAAAAAGGTTTCCCATAGAAGGTGGAATTTTAGTTGGGACTTAAAGGAAGTCAGGGAAGCCAGCACATGGAAATGAGCATGGGGGACAGCTAGGAAAAATGCCCAGAGCCTAGAGGTGGATTGTCTTGTCCATGGAACATCCAAGAGGCCATTGTCACTGGATTGAATAGTACTTGTTGGGAATAAGGTGTAAGAAGAATGTAAAGGTAGGAGGGGGCTAGATTGGGAAGGGTGTTAAATGCCAAAAAGAAGATTCTGTATATGATCCTGGAGGTGGTAGGGAGCAGGTGGAGTTTATTGAGTATGGGAGTAAAGTAATTAGATTTGGGCTTTAGGAAGATCACTTTGGTATCTGAATGGAGGATGGACTGGAGTGGGGAGAGACTTGAGGCAGGTAGACCCACCAGTAGGTTATTGCAGTAGCCCAGGTGTGAATTGATAAGGGCTTTCACCAGAATGGGGCAGTGTCAGAGGAGAGAAGGGAGTGTATTGAGGAGATATTACAACCGTGAAACTGTCAGGCCTTTGAAACTGTTTGACTAAGGGAATGGAGTGGGGTGAGAAATTAAGAGGAGTCCAGGGTGACCCATAGTCTGTGATCCTGAGGGACTGGGAGGATGATGTTGCCCTCAACAGTAATAAGGAAGGCAGGGTTTAAGGGGAAAGATAATTGAGTTCTGTTTTGAACATACTGACTTGAAGATGTTTCCTGGATATCCAGTTTGAGATGTCTGAAAGGCAGTTGGAGATGTAAGACTGGAGGTCAGAAAGTAAGTCTGAGAATTATCAGCATAGAAATGGTAATTAAATCCAAGGGAGCTGATGAGATCATCATGGTTAGAAGGCATGATCTGGAGGAGGGTTCAGTTAAGGAGACAGAGAAGAGGCGGTCAGACAGGAGGGGAACCAGGAGAGGGTAGTGTCAAAGAAGAAAGGCTATCAACAGTGTCACAGGCTACAGACAGGTTAAGAAGAATGAGAGCTGGGAAGAGGCTGTTGAATTAGGAAATGAAGACATTGGTGACTCTGGAGAGAGCAGTTTTAGTGGAACGATGAGGTCGGAAGCCAGACTGTAAGGGGTTAAGGAGAGAATGAGAAGAGAGAACTGGCAACTGTTGTAGACAGTCATTGTCCCTGAATTTCAGACTATGTAGAATGAGTAGTCAAGGGTTAAAAAGGTGTGTCTGTGTGGGGAAGGGGCCAGTTATGAAGGGCCTTGAATGCCAAACAAAATATTTTATATTCAATCCTGGAGGTGATAGGGAGTTATCAATGGTAACTTGGCCTTCCTGGTGTTCCTCACACATGATACTCCCATCTCCTCTCTCCCCATATTTGCATTGGCTGTGCACTCTTCTTGGAATGCACCCCTACCTCACATCAGGTTCTTCTAATCTCTTCCTTCAAAACTCCAGTTTTCTTCACCTCCCCTCCGTTTCTCTCCATTCCCATAACCCTGTATTTATTTTTTATATATTGATTTTATGTTGTTTCCCTTGATAGACTAACTTGGAGAACAGGATGCAGGGAAAGGCATAGGGATTGGAACAATTTACTGTGCTGTGACTGGGGTAGGTGGCAGTGGTGTAGGGTCGCTCTAGCACCAGGTCTCCTTCCCACCTAAATAAGTGCCAGATTTTCCAAGTCATTCTCTCTCTGTCTTTGTGTCTCTCTCTGTGTGTCCCTCTCTCTGTCTCTCTGTGTTTCTGTGTGTCTCTGTCTCTGTCACCAACCCCCACCTCCAGATGACAGTGAGTGGACAGAGTCAGGGCCTGGAGACAGGAAGACTTGACTTCAAATCCTGCCTCAGACACTTACAAGTTGTGTGACCCTGTGTGATCTCTGTCAGCTTCAGTTTGCTCGACAGCAAAATGGGGATAACAATAGCATCTAACTCACGATCAAATGAGATAATATTTGTAATGTGTTTAGCATAATGCCTGGCATATAGCGAGTGATTAATAAATACTGGCTTCTTTCCTATACTTCTAAACCAAAAAATATCTTTCCCTAGCTCTTACTCTCCTATATGTATTATCTCCTCCTATTAAAATGTAAGTTCCTTGAGGGTCTGGGACTGTCTTAACTTTTATACTCAACATTTCCCCAGTGCTTAGAACATAATACACCTTGCTAAGTACTTTTTCATTCATTCATTCATTCACTCATTCATGGCCACTAGGGCTGGGATAAGGGACATAAATGTAAGACGGAATTTCTAAGGCTTTTTCATACTACAGACTTCCTTGGCAGTGCATGGAGGCCTCTGCACCCTTTCTCAAAATAAGTAAAAATAAAATAAAACAGAAATTTTAAAATAAAAAACATAGGATTACAAAGACGATCAATTGTATTGAAACAAGATTATCAAATATTTTGAATAAAAACTTCATAGACACCAGGTTAAGGATTCCTGGTATAAGATATAGGTTTGGCTGGACTATGGAACACACTGGCTCTACTGTGACATGGGTGGCTATCTCAACTAGGACCTAGCCCATCAGTCTTTAAGAGTGACTAAGATTTTTACCTTGGCAGAGATCTGGAGGAAGGCATGACTACATGATGTCTGCTTCTCTGGCTCATCTCCAGAAGAACAATGGGTTAGAATTATGTCTGCCCACCACAATTCAGATTTTGGTAGTGTAAGGGTACAATAGGTTAGAGTAAAAAATACTTTCTAGGATTGCTTTCAACGGGAGAGGAATACACAGCTCACTATAGCCAGTTTAGCCTCCTCCCACAAGCATACAAATAACCATCATTAGACGCCATCAGACCATCATCACTAGCTAGTATATCTCTTTGTCAGAGTAAATAATAAATGCAAATCAGGAAACTCATACAAAATAGAAGGGATCAAAGAGTATATCGCCATAAAGAAGTTTTTCTCTTTTGAGAGATAAGATCTTAACAGAGGGGGGGGAGAGACAGAGAGAAAGAGAGAGAGAGAATGAATTGTCTAACTAAGGGACCAAGGGTAGTTTGCTCTTTGCAGAACCTGAGGTTGCCTGGGGGTTAGGGATGGGGCTCCCTTGAGCCATTTAAAAGTTCTTTCTTTTCTCTTTTCAATACCTTCTTGAAATCTTTCTCTGGATTTCCTGCAATAATCTCTGGAAGCAAGTTCTTTATCCATTGACACAGGTACACAGCATAAAGCACTGAAATCTCTCAATCAAGAGCCACATCCTCTCACAAGTATGTAACTCTCTCTCACCAAATGGGAAGAGATATTAATCAGTTTGGGGGAAGCCAAAGGTGAAAGACGAGGTGGGTCAAAAATGGCAGAAATCAGAAGAGCACTTCTTAATAAAAGGTTTGAAAAGAGGGAGCAATGGGGATCTGAAAGAATCCAAGAATTCCAAGAGAGCTAGGAAAACCATTTAGATTACTAGGATTTGCCTTAAGTAAGACTGTGAAGTTGTAAAGCTTGCTTCAGTGCTATTTCCTGTCTTGTGCAGTTTTTCCTCTCTCAGAGTGATGAGGGAGACTGCCCTTCGCTCCCAAACAACCCTTGGCCCTTCCCAATTATCAGCCTGCCAATGAGAGCATTACTGGCTTCCACACCAGGAACATGTGAGAGCCCTTTCCAGAGGGAGGGTCACTCTTGTTGTCTCCGTTAAGAGAGAGAATGGGAGCAGAAACTGAGATTATCTCTTTGTCCCTATTGACTTGGCTGTGTCTCCCTAACTTCCCAGGATAACATGGTCAGCCTGTCCCTCACCCCTACTCCTGCATTCATCCAAGGACCTTTTAAAAAAATAGAGAAGTGGATTGGATATTTCACTCAAATTTAAGCTCTGAACGATACAAACAATGTTGTTCTTCTCAGTCTAAATGTAAAAATTGCTCAAAATATATTTAAGAGCCAGTCATAGAACATTTTTTTTACAAGGTCCTCTGATTTCATTCAAAATTGTCTATTCAGATTATTTAAAGCGGCTAACTAGCATCGTGAAAAGAGTGCTGTGTCTGGAGTCAGGAAGAGGTGTCTCAGATCCAACCTCAGATGCATACTAGCTACATCAGCTTGCCTCAGTTTTCTTATCTGTAACATGGGGAAAATAAAAGCATTTAGTTCCTAGGGTTCTTGTGATAATCAAATGAGATAATAATTATAAAGTGGTCAGCACCATGCCTGGCACATAGTAAGCGCTATGTAAATGTTACTTTATATTATTGATGTGCCTGGCACATAGTAAATGCTATATTAATGTTAGTTATGATTCTTGTAAAGCTCAGCACAGAGCTTGGCATATAGTGCTACATAAAAGTTAGCTATTATTTAAATTATTAAGAAATAATGAATATACATTAAATTATTTATTATGGATGAGATAGCAGTTATGGTTTAGTGAAAAGAACTGTAACTCTTGGCCCTGCCCATGAGACTTAGGGGCAGTTGTTCCACCTCTCTGAGACTGAAGGTGTTAAGGCTAGATGACCTTTAAGGTTCTTTTGGAATCTAAATTTATGAACCTAGTCACAATAGCTCCTGAGCTGGGTTTTTTCCGGAGCAAAGGGTAATAAGAAAAGGGCTCTCAAGTTGAGAAGGTCATTCAGCGCTTGAAGCATCCAGGCAGCATGGGCTGCTGGTACAGTAAGCATTGGATTTGGCTCAGAAGAGATCTGTGTTTGCATCCTGGCTCCAGGATTTACCATCTGTGGGACTCAAGCAAGCTAGAGCAGACTGGTCAGGCCATCTTGATCTATGGGTTTAGGTAAATTATTTAGAAATTTCTCAGATCTGCATCAGAATCAGACAAGGGCTGTACAATCTGAAATGGAGTGAAGGGGGAGTTCTCTAGAAGAAAATGACAACTGTTGCCTAATCACCCCCTTCAAGCCTCCAATCAATTCTCCTGGAGTTTTTATTTGAATAATTGCATCTAAACTCAGCCCCATAGAACCAATCTGAAGAATTCTTTGTGGCCTTCTGTCCCCAAGCTAAAGATGTCCAATTCCCTTTGTCTTTATTCATGGGTTCTATGCTCCAGTCTTTGCCATACCTCTGGATGCTCAGAGGTTGCTGGGGAGAGCAGAAGGTAGAGAGAGGTGGGGCAAGGCAGGGAGAAGGAGGGACCCTGGGCCTAAGTGGGGAGTGTGTGTGTGTGTGTGAGAGAGAGAGAGAGAGAGAGAGAGAGAGAGAGAGAGAGAGAGAGAGAGAGAGAGAGAGAGAGAGAGAGAGAGAGAGAGAGAGAGAGAGGCAGAGAGGCAGAGAGGCAGAGAGGCAGAGAGGCAGAGAGGCAGAGAGGCAGAGAGGCAGAGAGGCAGAGAGGCAGAGAGGCAGAGGCAGAGGCAGAAAGAGAATATCAGAATCTCATTGGTCAAGGTCCTGGCTTCCAGAAAGGGCCCAAGGAGTCATTCCAACCTGTCTTGTCAAAAGCCTTTTCTTTTATAGCTCACAATTGGTTGCAGGTGCAAAAACTGGGGCCACCAGAACTGTGCCTCCTCCCATACGCAATTAAATACTTGCACACTCAGAATTAGGTGCAAGTGGCTAATTGCACCCGGAAGTAGGTAATTGTAGGTGCAATTAGCTGCAAGTACAATTTAATTACTCCCAAAGTCAGAAGACAGGGACTGCAAATTCAGCCCCTGAGTGTGCGCGCTTTACGGAGACCACCTGTGATTTTGATAGCCCTCCTTTCTGAGAGGTGGCCCTTCCCTTTGGTCTTTCAGCGAGCTTCGCAGTGAGGGCTGGTGGAGGAAGAGCCTGGGCTATCCATCCCTGTCACTGCCTGTCCTTTCCACCCTTCCCCTACTATTCTTTGCCCCAGTGAGTTGTGGGAAGCTGAGCCCCTGGCAAGACACTTTATTGTTTGTTTTATGTTATTTGTTCCTTCTATGGTTCGTTTATAGCATTCTAGGTTTGAAGCTCGAAAATACTTTTAGTAGCCACGGAGCCCAATCCGCTAGGAAAATCAAGCCCAGAGGGGAGTATTTTGTCTATTGTCACGCATCTTAGTAAGTGGCTAAGCCAGGACTTGGACCCAAGAGTCCTTCCTCTGACTCCGAATAGTAACTTTTCAATCGCATCACTTATTTCAATTGCTCAGTTGTTTCATTGCACCCAAAATACCAGAAAAAGTCCATGTTTTGAATGATCCATGACCTGGATGTGTTAGATGAGCTGGATGATCCTTTGAAATCATTTGGAACAGTCTTTTGAACAATCCCATTTCAATATGTGAAGACTCAGAAGTTCCTTTTTCCACAAGAAGACAGCTACAAACTTCTCAAATATAAAACCAAGGGCACCACCAACTGTCTTCTTATATACCTTCAGTGTCCTCTCCTGGAGTATAAACCTTTCCATGGTGAAGAACCCTAAGTTGAAAGCATCTCAATATAGAAACTTCTCTATAAAGGACTCATGTGGAGGGGCAGCTCGGGACTCAGGATGAAAGAACATCTGGATTTGAGAGGCAGAGTTTTGGTAAGAGTCAGAGAGCGTGGGGAGGGAGGAGAGCGGTGTGTGTGTGTGTGTGTGTGTGTGTGTGTGTGTGTGATTGGTGAGCTTGGGCTCTGGTATTAGCAGTTTTTCTTTCATTCAGAACCTCCCAGCTGATCTGTGACAGACTCTATTTACTAGTTCCACCTGCCTAGTTAAAAATGGTCTTTACCTTCCCCACTGTGAGGATCAAGCTCAGTTCCCAATAACCTCCTGACTTCATAATCCTACTGACTTTTCCCCCCATCCTGCTTAGTCATTCGGAGGTGGGTTGGGATCCCACTTAGTCAAGCCTGTGGCAACCTCAGCTGAATGCCAATCTGAAGGGGAGCTTGACACTTTGAACTCCCTCTGGTTATTGAAGCTGTCATTGTTTAAACTCTGCTGTGTGCTGACTGGCAAGGAAGATGAGGAGGAGACAACAGGGAGATATTCTAACCTCACAGAAGACCCGCAAAAGCCCGTATAGACATGTCCTTTCCAAAGCCCCAGCGTCCACTAGGATGCCACTTCCCTCTGATAGAGACTAAAGGCTTTTGTCATTGTGCAGGTACTGTGAAGGAAATTCTCCTGCTAACTAGGAACTCGTTATGTACAATAAGAAAGCGGAGCTTACCTTGGGTAGCAATAGCATATAGCACGTATATATATGTGTGTGTATGTATATACACACACAAACCCATATATACATAGTATTATATATACATCTATATGTGAATATACACGTATATATGATATTATATATACATGCATATTTGTGGGTGTTTAAAACTTACTTATAATTATAATTATACTTTATTATTATATTATATATAACATTTATTATTAATAATTATACTTTATTATACTTAAAATTATACTTTATAATCCCCTGGAGAAGGAAATGGCAAATAGCTCCCATATCTTTGCCAAGAAAATCCCATGGACAGTATGGTCCACAGGGTCACCAAGAGTCAGACATAGCTAAATGACTGAAGGACAATAATATTGCTTTAAGAATTGCAAAAACGCTTTATATACATATATTCTTTCATCTGAACCTCACAACCTCACTAGAAGGTTGGTGCACTTACTATCCTCCTTTCACAGATGGAGTAATTGAGATTCACAAGAATTAAGTGACATGCCAAGGGTCAAACATCAAGTCGGTATCTGAGGCAGGATTTGAACTCACATCAGGCTCATCAGAGTCATACATCTAGTAAGTATCTGAGACAGGATTTGAACTCACATCTTTTTTGACTCCAACTCTAGCACTCTACCTACTAGGCTTTACTGTCTGTATCATATAAACACATACATATTCTCTACTGCTTCAGCTAATCATTTTCATACTCTAGTTGTCTCATTACTTTGGAAAATTCTTATAGTCCCCTCTCCCTTTTTATGTTGAAGAGCCTTGTGTCCCTGGGGCCTCTTCCTCTGATTGGGCAGTTCATCCTGGAATTGCCATCATAAGGACCTGAGCTGCCACGTTTACTGCTTCGTTGCTCTTTGGGCTCCCCTGCTCACTGTCAGGACCATGACTCTCCAGCAGCTTCCTCATCTTGGAAGGTGACTCTTGCACCTCTTGCAGTGTGGAAGTCGTATCTTTCTTTGAAGTGCCTTGTTCTAATTGGTCAGTTCTCTTTGGCTCTTCCATGTAAGGCAGGCCCAGGCTAGCCATGTTTACTCTTCCATCCCTCTTTGTCCCTTACCCCTGAGTTTCTAGACTTCTATCCATCATCATCCCAGAGACAGGTACCTCTCTCCACTTCTTCAGTTTTCTTTCATGTGTAACAAAGGTTGCCCCCACCCCACAACATGTTGCATGGGGGTCATCATGTGACTTGAAAGGAGGCAGAATGGGCATTTATAGCTTCTTCTCCCTTGACCCTTATCCAACAAAGGGAGGCTCTATTTTCTGCCAGGAAAAGGAACAGGAGTCTGGGGTCAGAAGCTTGGCCATTTTGCTCTTAGAGAGAGAGGCTCCCATGCCAGAATTATATTTATCTGTTCCCTTAAAAATTATGAGTAAAAAAATTGATGAGTAATACCTTTTGGTGTGAATCCCATTTTGGGACTAAGACAACTTTGCTAACAGTTATTCTGAGTTACAGTTTTCCAGAGAAAACTTTATTTTTCCTGAAAGGCACATGAGTTTCACATGATTATTCAAGATTAATTAAGTTAAAAAAAGTTTTTAGTCTAGGAGCAGTGGTGTGGACTCAAGGCCACAGGTTCCCCACTCCTAGGGGATGTAATTTTCAGGTTCAAATTAAACTTCTGATTGCTGACTGGGGGAAAGAAAGATCTTGATCTAAGCTTTACCCCTTTTCCCACCAAATACCAGTTCCACAACAAACACACATATAATAAGCAGCAAAAAAAGCCTATTTATCCATGTCCATAGTGAAACAGAAATAAGAGAATGTATGCATAGGAGAATATATATACCAGATAGTACAGAGTAATGGAGCTCTCCCATTGGGAGTAAAATCAAGAGAGTTCCAGATACCATCCAAGGGAAAGTTCCCCAAAGTCTCTAGTGTAGCAAGCTGGGAATAGGGACATAAGGGAGAGTGTTAGCTCCTCTGATTGTTGACTTTTCCCCTGAATCTAGAGGGTTTGGTAACATTGATCTCCTTTGGAGCTGCAAGCCAGAAGCACCTGAAGTCACTGCAGAGACTGATGGGACTGAAAAGACGGGAAGAAATTCAAAGAAAGTTAAGGAGAGAATGAACTCTCCGCTTCTAGCATCAATTTCTCCCTGCTCCTCATACAGGCTCACTAAATATGCTTCTCTCTTCCACATTGCAACTTTCTCCATTGGACTTTCAACATATTGCAGCTCAGCATAAGAAATTAACTGGGAATTTCAGGGGCATTTTGTGGAAGCTGCATACCACACGAAAAAAGTCAGCAGATGACACAGAAAATGTTTAGAAACTCAGAAATACATAAAATATATGTATAATTTTGCATAATATGAATATATTTTATCTTTTAATACTATAATAATTCAGACCTCTTCTCTAATACAAAGGAAGGGCCTAAACCCCCTCCCTGCCCCAGGATGTAGAAAAGATAAGTGAACCAACCACTTCTTTCTGCTAAGGATGACTTGAACCTCTGTGACTTTGGCTTTGTGATAACGTATTTTGTTGCCACCAATTCAAGTTACTACCTCTCCTGTCTTGCTGTCTCAGAGCACCAGTCCCAAACCCTCTGAGACATCAGGGAAAGGAGAGAAACAATTTTGCAGACATCACAAAGTAGCCAATCTATTGGATGGCGCCCCAAGTCTCTCAACTCTAATTCATCCTCCATTCAGCCACTAATGTGATTTTCCTAAAGTGCAATGTCAATTGTATGTCAATCCCCTACTCAAGAAACTCTTGTGGCTCCCTACTGCCTCCAGAAGCAAATACAAAACGCTCTGTTTGGCATTCAAAGTCCTTCATAATCTAGCCCCTCCTCCCTTTCCAGTCTTCTTTCACCTTACTCCCTGATATGTACTCTTTCACTCAGTGACGCCGGCCTCCTGACTGCTCCAAGAAAAAGACCCTCCTTCCCTGGGCTCCCAGCACTCCCCCTGGCTGTCACCAATGTCTAGAAAGCTCCCCCTCCTCTGCTCTGATTACCAATCACCCTGACTTTTCTTTAAGTCCAGTTAAAATCCTACCTTCTACAGGAAGTCTTCCCTAACTCCTCTTAATTCCAGTGTTCCCCTCTTTTTTAAAAATTATTTCCAATTTATCCTGTACAGTGTATAGTTTGCTTTGTATGTATTTATTTGCATGTTCCCTCCACGACAAATTTGAAAATTCTTTAAGGGCAAGGACCATCTTTCTGTATCCCTGGCAACTTAGCACAGCACCTGGTGCTTGATGAATGTTTATCGATTGATTGATTGGTTAATAATAGTCAGGATCCAAGAACATTTTTGAGAGGCTAGAATGGTGGACTGCATTTAACAGCTGAATCAGCATTAATCTATTAAGTACCTACTATGTCCTAGGCATTGTGCTAAGTGCTAGGCTCCGGGAAGCTAGCTGGTGCAATGGATAGAACACCCATGCAGGAATCAGGAGGACCTGAGTTCAAATCTCACTTCAGACACTTGACACTCACTAGCTGTGTGACCTTGGGCAAGTCACTTAACCCCAGTTGCCTCATCCTGAGTCATCTCCAGTCATCCTGACGAATATCTAGTCACAGGATTCAGATGACTCTGGAGGAGAAGTGAGGCTGGTGACCTGCTCAGCCCTCCCTCACTCAAAACAAAGTCAAGTGCAAGTCATGTCATCATTTCTCTGGTGGCATGGTCTTCTTTGGCAACAAAGGATGAACACGCACTAAATGCTAGGGATACAAAGAAATACAAAAACAGTTCTGTCCTTAAGTGCTCATAGCCTAATTGGGGAGACAACAGGCAGACAATGTGCATGCAGGATAATATCCTGCATAAACCAGAAACAAATCTCAGAGGGAAGTCACTAAGATTAAGGAAGACTGGGAAAGGATTTCTGCAGAAGGTGAGACTTCAGCTGACCCTTGAAGGAAGCCAGAGAAGCCAGGAAGCAGAGATTGAGGAGGAGGGGAGTTCTAGGTATGGGGGTCAGCCACTGAAAATGCTCAGAGTTGGGTGGATTTCACAGAGGGCGTACCTGTTCAGGCATGGCTTGGACGAGATGGTTTTTGAGGTCCTTTCCTTCTATGAGATTTTATGATTCTGAGATCAGTGTGGGCTGATGCAGTTTTTATAGAGCAGGTAAGATATGAGTTGGGTCATGTTGAGTTTCAAATTAATTTCTAAGGATTCCTTCAGTCGCAGTTATTCCGATTAGCCCATTCTATTGCCCTACCTTTGGTCCCAGGTCAAACCATTGCCTTGGGTCTCTGTCAATATCTCTGTAGGAATAAGGTCCTTTTATGTGGACACATAGATGGTCTCTTATAACAGCTGTTCTTGAAGCCATCCACTCCACTAGTTAGAGCTGGAGGGGACCTTAGAACTCATTTCACTCAACCTCTTCAGTTTATCAATGAAGATATTAAGATACACTGATGTGGTGACTTGTATTGTTTAATCATTCAGTCACGTCTAACTGTTCAAGAATCCATGGACCATAGAATGGTAGGCCCTTCTCTCCTCCACCATATCCCAAAGTCTGTCCAAGCTCATGTTCATTGTTTCTATGACACTCTCTAGTCATCTCATCCTCTGCCATCCCATTTTCCTTATGTGTTCAATCTTTCAGAACATCTGGGTCTTTTCCAACAAGTTGTGTTTTCTCATTATGTGGCCAAAGTATTTAAGCTTCAGCTTCAGTATTTGACCTTCCAGTGAATAGCCTGAATTAGTTTCTTTTTTAAAAAATTTTACTTACTTATTTTTAGATTTTGACATTCATTTCCACGAAATTTTGAGTTCCAATTTTCATCCCCATCTCTCCCCCCTCCCCATAATACTTTGCATTCTGATTACTCCTTTCCTCAATGTACCTCCCTTCTATCACACCCTACCCTTTCCCTTATCTCCATCATCTTCTCTCTTTTCTGGTAGGGCAAGATAAATTTCTATTTCCCATTACCTGTATTTCTTATTTCCCAGTTATATGCAATAATAATTATCAATATTCATTTCTAATACTTTGAATTCCAACTTCTCTCCCTCCCTCCCTCCCCCTCCCCACTGAGAAGGCAAGCAATTCAACACAGGTTATATATGTGTCATTTTCCAAAAGACTTCCATAATAGTCATTTTGTGTAAGACTAACTATATTGCCCTCCATCCTACCTTGTCTGCCCCTTTTTTCTATTCTCTCATTTGACCTTGTCCCTTCCCAAAAGTGTTTAATTCTAGTTACTCCCTTTTCCCATTTGCCCTGCCTTCTATCATCCCCTTCACCCCACTTGTCCCCTTCTCCCCTACTTTCCTGTAGTGTAATGTAGATTTTCATACCAAATTGTGTGAGCATGTTATTCCCTCCTTAAGCCATATGTGAAGAGAGTAAGCTTCACTTTTCCCCTTTCACCTCCTCCCTTTTCTCCTCCATTGAACAAGATTTGTCTTATCTCTTTTATGAGTGATAGCCTGCTCCATTCCATTTCTCCCTTTCTCCTCCCAGTATTTTTCTCTCTCATCCCTTAATTTAACTTAATTGTTTTATGAGTATCATCTCTTCTGATTTAAATCAACCTGTATTCTGTGTGTGTGTGTGTGTGTGTGTGTGTATAATCCCTCCAACTACCCCAATATTGAGAAAAGCCTCAAGAGTTACAAATATTATCTTTCCATGTAGGAATGTAAACAGTTCAGGTTTAGAAAATCCTTTATGATTTCTCTTTCCTGTTTATCTTTTCATGCTTCTCTTGATTTTTGTGTTTGAAAGTCAAATTTTCTATCAGTTCTGGTCTTTACATCATGAATGTTTGAAAGTCCTCTATATCATTGAATGACCATTTATTCCCTTGAAGTAGGAAACTCAGTTTTGCTGGGTAGGTGATTCTTGGTTTTAATCCCAGTTCCTTTGACTTCTGGAATATCCTATTCTAAGCCCTTTGAAGCCTTAATTTAGAAGCTTCTAGATCCTGTGTTACCCTGATTGTATTTTCACAATACTCTAATTGTTTCTTTCTAGCTGCTTGCAATAGTTTCTCCTTGACTTGGGAACTCTGAAATTGGCCACAATATTCCTAGGAGTTTTTCTTTTTGAGTCTCTTTCAGGAGGTGATCAGTGGATTCTTTCAATATTTATTTTGCCTCTGGTTCTAGAATGTCAGGGCAGTTTTCCTTGATAATTTCATGAAAGATATTATGATATAATATTATATCTAGGCTCTTTTTTTGATCCTGGCTTTCAGGTAGTCCCATAATTTTTAAATTGTCTATCCTGGATCTATTTTCCAGGTCAGTTGTTTTTCCACTGAGATGTTTCACATTATCTTATATTTTTTCAGTCTTTTAGTTTTGTTTTTTAACTTCTTGGCTTATCTCATAGTCATTAGCTTCCCTGAACTCCAGTCTGTCTTTTAGAGAACTATTTTGTTCAGTGAACTTTTGAACCTTCTTTTCCATTTGACTGACTCTACTTTTTAAAGCCTTCTTCTCTTCATTGGCTTTTTGGACCTCTTTTTCCAGTTGAGTTAGCCTATTTATAAGGGTGTTATTTTCCTGAGCATTTTTTTGGTTCTCCTCTATTAAACTGCTGACTTACTTTTCAAGATCTTCTATGGTGTGAACCCATTTCATATTCATTTTGGAGGTACTGGAGGCAGAAGCCTTGACTTCCTCTGACAGTATGCCTTCTTCTTCCTCATCTGAAAGGATGGAAGGAGGTACCTGTTCACCAAGAAAGTAACCTTCTATGCTCTTATTTTTTCCCTTTTTTGGAAATTTCCCCAGCCAGTTACTTGACTTCTGAATCCTTTGTCAAGAGGATGGTCCTGGTCATCCTCCTCCCCCAGTACCGTGCTCAAGGCTGAGATTCAAATTAGCTGCTCAATTCCCCCAGGGGCTTTGGGTGGGAGCAGGGCCACCACAGAGGGCTGAGGTTCAGATCAGCTGCTCAATTCCCCCAGAGGCTTTAAGCTGAGCTGCCTGGACAATGGACCTAGGCTGTTTCTGTGGCTGCTGTAGCTGCCTGCCACCCAATGCTGCTGCTGCCTCTTCTGTTGCCATCAGGGGCCAGTTTTGTGGGAACCCCCATTCCCCTCTCTCCCAGTTGGGAAAGCTCTCCCACACTGACCCTTGGAGCTTTCTTTGGTGCTTATGGGTTGAGGGATCTGGGACCCTCCCTACTGGGAATTCTGCCTTTAGGTCTGTTCAGGTACTGTTCCTCCCAGTGCTATGTGGCCAGGGCTGGGCTCTGCTCTGTGTCCTGTGAGATAGACCTTTCCTATTGGCCTTCCAGGTTACCTTTGGCTGGAAACCTCTTTCACTCTGTTGTTCTGTGACTTCTGCTGCTCTAGAATTTGTTGAGAGTCATTTTTTACAGGTATTTTGTGGATTGTGGGGGAAGTGCTAGAGCATATGCATCTTTCTACTCTGCCATCTTGGCTCTGCCCCCCTGAATTAGTTTCTTTAAGTACTGACTGATTTGATCTCCTTGAAGCCCAAGGGACTGTCAAGTGTCTTCTCCAGCACCACAGTTTGAAAGCATTGCTTGTGCAGTGCTCAGCTTTCCTTATGGTCCAGCTCTCGCAGCCATACATTACTATTGAAAAAAACCATAACTTTGATTATATGAACCTTCATTGACAAGGTGATAACTCCACTTTTTAGATTTCTGTCCAGTTTGGACGTAGCTTTCCTTCCAAGGAGTGTCTTTTAATTTCACGGCTGTAGTCATCAGTGATCTCTGAGGCCAAGAATATAAAACCTCACATTACTCTCATTTCTTCTTCCTCTGTTTGCCAGAAAGTGATGGAACCAGTTGCCAAAATCTTATTTAGGTTTGTTTTTGTTGTTGTTAAACTTCAAGCTAGCTTTGACATTCTCCTCTTTCACCCTCATGAAGAGGCTTCTTACAAGATCCCTTATGTATTAGGAGGGACAGCAGGGATTCCAACCCTGGTCCTCTTACTCCAAGCTCGGTACACTTGTGATTTGCTGCTTTTGCTGTTATCTTCCTGCTTTTTCTCACCCTCCTTTCTCTGGTTCTTAGGCCCTTCTTGCAGGCCCTTTCCCCAAGTCTTGCTTTCCTAGTTACTACAATCTGGGTGGTTATATTTCCTCCCTTCCTCTAAGTCTAAGCCAACCAACAAATATTCTTTGATGCCTACTGTGCACAAACTTTCTTGCCTATTTTTCTCTAAAAGTTCCCTTTAACTCTCCACCATTCCATCTGGACATCTTTCCCCTCAAACACAGTTCACTTCATCCCTGTATAATCTCCCTATTCAGGGATTCACAATGCACATTTACATGTTAAATGTACCTCCACCTGGCCCCTGGGAGTTATCATTGTCCTCCTTTATAACATTTAAATACTTAAGACTCCACATTCGTGTTTTTAACACAGAACTCTTAGGGTTCCCCAGTCTTGGGGGTCACTCTATTCTCTTTAGGCATAGGAGGGGGTAATTGTATCCTATGTCAGAGTACAATGTATTTAGGAGGGGCATTGGGAGGGGACAGCTGCTAGAACCACAGATTGGGCAGAGACAGGAGATAGCTCTGGGAAGTAAAGGGGATATTCCTGAAAACAGTTGGGAATCATTGTTCAGGCCTTAAGTGTGGAAGGCATCAACATGACCTTTTTTTGCTTTTTTGTAGTTTTTCAGTCATATCTGACTTTGTGACCCCATTTGAGGTTTTCTTGGCAGAGATACTGGAGTGGTTTGCCATTTCCTTCCCTAGCTCATTTTACAGATGTGGAAACTGAGGAAAGCAGGGTCACATAGCCAGTAAGTGCCTGAGGTCAGATTTATACTTAGGGAGATGAGTCTTCCTGACGCTAGCCCCACTGATTTATCCCCTGCACTACCTAGCTGCCCATGACCTTCTTTTAGGGAATGGTACAAAGAGCTGGATGAAGCCAGTTTCCATCTTCAGCTAGGGAGCTTTTTTCAGTCCAAATTTCCCAGCCTGTTAACTCTCTGTTGCATTCTTTGAGACAAGCTACAGTGCAAGAATACAGGTCTGGAAAATAAATCATTACTTTCTTTATCATAGAGAGTTGTAAACATGGTAGATGATAGTCAGGCATTTGCCCAGTGGTCTGAGTATAATCTGTTCTTTTGGAGACCTCAGTGGTCATTTGATCCTACCTTCACCCAAAAGGAAGCTTTGCTATGACCTACTTGACAAATATACAGCCTCAGACATGTCACCTCCAGAAGAAGCCCATTTTACTTTTGGATAGTTATAATGGTTAAGAGAGGGCAGATAGGGAGTGAATTGGATAGAGTGCCCTGCCTGGAGTGAGGAAGATACACCTCCCAAAATTCAAATATGGCCTTAGACACTGTGGGCAAATCACTTAACCCTTCAGTTTTCTCATCTGAAAAATGGTGATAATAATAGCATCTCCCTCCTAGGATTGTTGTGAAGAGAAAGTACTTTGCATACTTTAACATGTGATATAAATGTTAGCTTTTATTATTATTATAATTATTCTAAAAAAATTAAGAATGAACTCTGTCAGAATTCTTTTATGAGACAAAATCTTAATACCTAAACCAGGGAAAGATAAAGCACCTAAGGAAAACTATAGATCAACATCATTAAAGAATAGGTAGATTCAAAAATTCTAAATAAAATCCTGTCAGACTCAATAATTTATCCAAGAAATCATCCACTATTATCAGGCTGAATTTATACCAGGGATACAAGGATGATTCAATATTAGGAAAACAATCAACATATTAAAAACAAAAAATCCCAAATCATATGATTATCTTAACAGATGCTGAATAAAGTTGACAAAATATAATATATATCCATTTATGCTAAAACTCCCACAAAGTAGAAGAATAGAGGGACCTTTTTAATATTATAAAATGTATCTATCTAAAACAAAAAGCAAATATATAAAGTGAGGATATACTAGAAACCTTCCCAATAGGTACACAATAAAGCAAGGTTGCTCATTCTTCCCACTATTATTTGACAATGGCCTAGAGATCCTAGTAATAGCAATAAGACATGAAAAAGAAATGAAAAATATAAATATAGGCAAAGAGGAGGGAAAATTATTTACTTATGACATGAGGATATGTTTGGAATATCTTAGGGAATGAGCAAAGATACTAATTGAGACAATAACTTCAACAAAGTTACAGGCTATGAAATAAACTCTCAAAATCAACCACATTTTCGATGATGATGATGATGGTGATGATGATGATGATGATGATGATGATGATGATAATCTCCAAAAGGCAACAAGATAAGAAAAATCCCTTTACAAAATGACTACAAAATATATAAAATATTTGAGGATCAATCTACTAAAGTATAGAAAATAATTGTGCTCCTTAACAAAATAAATAACAACTTAAATAGCTGGAGAAAAATCCAGTGTTCATGGCTGGACCAAGCCTATAAATGACAATACTACAAGTTAGTTTTAATATATATCAATAAAACTATCCAAGGCATAATTTACAGCAATCATTAAAATAATAACAAAATTCATTTGGAGAAACAAAAGATCTTGGATATTAAGTGCTATTATTACCTTCATTTTATAGATAAACAACTGAGGCAAATAGATGTTAAGTGACTTGTCCTGTGTCACACAGCTGGTGTCTGAGGTTAGATTTGAAATTAAATCTTTCTGACAACAGGCCTGATATTCATTCCATTGTACCATTCATTTTGTGCATCCCAATAGATAGTCAAAGGATATGAAAAGATCTCAAAAGAAGACTTGTAAACTATTAACAGCCATTTGAAAAAAATGTTCCAAATTACTAATAACATGAGAAATGACCAAAATAACCCTGAGATTTCACTTCATACCTTGCACATTGGCAAAGATGACAAAAGAAAAGAATAGTTAATTTTGAACAGTTTGTAGGTTATATGGGCAGACTAGAGTTATGAATAAGTACAATTATTTTGGAAAGTAATTTGTCATTATACAAATAAAGTGATTAAATGTCAGTAATGACCCAGAGATTATACTATTTGGCTTATTATTGTGCCTCAAGAAATGATAATTATGATAAATACGGAGCATGGAAAGACTGATATGAACTTATAAAGACTGAAAAGGAAGTAGAGTGAAGAAGATTTATACAATAACTACAAAAATGTATATTGAAAGAATAGCAGGAAAATGGACAAAAGTGAATGTTGTAAAACTCTAAACAGGTATGACTCATAATTAAAGATAAAAGAAAACACCCTCCACCCCATTTCTTTGCAGAGGTGGGAAGTCCATGGGTGTGGAACACTGCACATATTTTCATAATTTTTTTTTGTATATTAATTACTTTGGTTGATTTTTTTTCTCTTCCTCTTTTTCCAAACCACTGCAGTATCTTTGTCAAGAAAACTCCAAATGAGGTTACTGATTGACCAATGGGAAGCCCTGGCTCAAGCCCCACTTGCTTATTGTTTTTGTTTTGATGGCTCAGAACAACTGTAAATAGCAATTATTTCTGTTCTGGTCAGAAATACCAAGTCATCCCTGTCCTGACTGATTCTTTTGTGAAGGCAAAATAAGGCTTCTTTTACCTGGAATCTTACCTGGCCTTTAACCACGAAATGGGTGTTGCCTCAGATAAACTGAGACCTGGGAAAGACCTTAGCTTAAAAAGGCCAAGTTTTCCCACTGCATCCTGCACCATTTCCAGTTATCTTGACCTATGTCTCACCACTGAACTCTAATGACTGCAGGAGAGAATGGGGCTGATAACTTTGCACATTTCTGCTTCACTTAAATCCAATTTACTGGCTGATGTCATTGCTTCTCTTTGGGAATGAAGGATGAGCAACAATCCAGAACATGGATTTAACTGTTTGCTATTTATTTGCATTTATTATCTATCTATCTCTCTATCTCTCTATCATCTATCTATCCATCCATCCATCCATCCATCATCCATCCATCCATCCTTCAATCCATCATCCATCCACTTGAATTATTCTTAAGCTTTTTAGATATTTATTTTTTACTTTTGTAAAATGATTTGATAAGAACATAATTTAATATACTTATATAAATAATATTACAATTATATATATATATTTAAAAGCTTTCAAAATGTTATAACTTTGAAATAAACACCTAATTTGATTTCATCATGGAGTCAACTTTAGTATATGTTAATACATGTAACAAATTATTACCTTTATTATCATCTGCTCTGTTAGAATATAAACTTCTAGTAAGTAGGGATTATTTCATCGTTTAGATTTGTATCCCCAGCCCCTAACTTGGTGCATGGTACACAGTAGGTGCTTAATAAATGCTTGTTGATAGATGTGTTTGCAAGGAACCAAGGTTTGATCTTTAGCCTGTATTCTCATAGTATTACTGGAAGTATGTAAGCTGGATAACTGAGATGACTATTTTGCCCCACTTTGATCCATACCCCTATGACACATGTAGGGGGAAAGCTCTCACTACATGTGGAAGCTCTGTTTATAGGAATATAGCTTTTGATCACTAATTTTGCTATAGAAATGTAGGGGGAGGGTTGTTGCTAGTTTCTCTAAGCATCTTGGACAATTTTTTCCCCTCTCTCCTGCCATGGATCTCAAGAGTAATGTCGTGTTTTCTAAATGGGGCTTCCTGTTCCCTTAGGTTTATATTGTTGAATGGCTACTAGAACCTTCAGTGTTCAGTTCTATAAGGCTCATTGTTTAGGTTTATTTATACTTTTGCTGACCTAGAATAAGTGTAAAGAGGAATCGTTTTCTACCAGCAGTTTTGTTGATGTTCTGATTTTGTAAGCTAACAATTTTTGGCGAGTAACTTTGGAGGCAAGATTTTTTTTTCCCATTCAGATTGATATTTTGTGGTGGAGATTCCTTAGGTCATCTTTTTTGTCTCATTTTTTACTTAACCCTTTTCTTTGACTGGGTGTTGCCTTAGGCAAGCACTCTGAATATTGGGAAACTTTTTTTTGACCAAAGCAAAAAAGTTTCTGGCAATTTTCTTCCTACGTTCAGTTTCTGTTTCAGAAGAAGATTTTGCCTTTCCATTCCGGAAAATACTTTGCGTTTGCATTTTAAAAAATCTTTTTTCTTTAGATGATTGTTCTACCTCCTTTCAAGCCATGCAATGATATCTCCATGCTATGTGTGGGGGAACAGCTACATTCATCTGTAAAATGAAGGAATTAAATCTGATGATTTCTAAGTTCCCCTCTAGGGACAGCTAGGTGGTACAGGAGATAGAATGCCAAGCCTGGAGTTAGGAAGACTCATCTTCCTGAGTTCAAATCTGGTCTCAGATACTTAATAGCTGTGTGAATCTGGGCAAGCCACTTGACCCTGTTTGCCTCAGTTTCCTCATCTGTAAAATGAACTGGAAAAGGAAATGGCAAACCACTTCCAGTATCTTTGCTAAGAAAACCTTAAATGGGAGTCACAGAGTTGGACGCAGCCGAAAAATGATTTAACAGCAACCCACGAAAGATCTTTTCCAGGTCTAAATGTATGACTCTATGATCGGGAAAGGTTTCTAGGAAAATAAGGAACAGCAAACAGAGAAGAGATCTGGGATGGGTGAGCAGATCTGTAACCAGTATAATTCAGCTTAACTCTCTTGCATCCTGTACTCTATGCAACTCTAGGGCTCAGCAAAGTCAGTTGGTTGCCAGAAACATTAAAAAAATACAAGTCATTTGATATAACGGCAGCAGGATTGCTAATGTGCATCTATTAGGATCCTCATCTTAGGTGATGCTGGTTTATCAGCAAAATCATTACTTGAAGCAGGTTGAACATACCAAACATGTGTTTCCAGCTGGTCAGCAATTCTTTTCTCTTAACTTTTAATCTGTGCTAGTCAGTTACAACAGATTATAGGACAAATGATATCCTGAGAGTTGTAGGTCTCTGTGGATTGAAGTAGGCAGGTTCATTATTTATATTAGGAAGGCTTTTTCCCACTACACAGGGTGTGTGTGTGTGTGTGTGTGTGTGTGTATGTCCATCCCCATATATGTGCACTTAGACAGGCAAGAAGGTAAATGGTTCCCTGATTTTTAAAAATTGTAGGCAATAAAATGAATGTACAAACCATAATTATGGACCTTGCTTAGGAAGATAGAAAGGATGCTCTCAGGTTTTTGATAGTGAATTCTTTCCTCTCTTTTACCTTCCTCTTTGAGAGCTCTCAGACGCTGCATCCTGAGGCTTCAACAGTTTTAAGGTGGAAGTGCCTTCTTTAATGGGCCTATGACTCAGAGGGACCCAGGCTAGGTTGCTTTTTCTGTGTATAGAACTATAATCCTTCTCAATTATCAGAGACATAAATTACTATTATTTCCTTACCAGATCGAACATCTCCCTTAAATATGTGAAAGAAAAATTGTTGGTTGTCGAATGAATTCTCCTCTTGGAAAAAAACTGCCTCTTCTTAATCTACAAGTTCAATGAAAGTTCAAAAGTTGATCGGTGCAAACTATATTGTGATAATTCATCGAGCTCGCTTCTCTGTACACGTTATGAAACTCCATCTCAAGACGTTATTTTTTTGTTGTATCCTCATCCATGTAAAACTAATCAAACAGCACATTTCCTGGGCAGATAGTGGATACCTATTGATCACGTTCAGAGCACAGATGGTATTAGAGAACATGGCTGACATATAGGCCTCAGTGTCAATCACAGGAACAAATTGATTTTGACTGTCCCAGCAGCAATTCTCCTAGCCCAGCAGAATTCTATAAGGTGCTCCTGCGCAGAGAATTTTGATCAGACAGCATTTCTGAAGGAATGTCATAGCCCAAAGTTATTGCAGAGCTAAACTTGATTACAGGAAAAATGGTGATTTTAATGTACTTCATACTTACCTTTAACACAAAGTGAGTCAATATCTCTTTCTCCGATCTTGAAAAGGAATGACTCAAGTGAAAAATGGAGCTAGAATTTATATGTCTACTAATTAGGGTAAAGGAAAATCCTTATTTGCATTTTTCTATGAGCATATGAAGCACCATTAATGCATTTCTCCAACTGGGATTTATTTTCTTGTTCATTTTTTTAATTAATAATTTTCATTAACAAAATTAAAGAGCTTATGCTTAGGCCATCAATCTTTCCCTTACGACTAAGGCACTGGCATAGAGAACAGGGAGGGAAAAGATAGCAGCCTAGCCCAAGTATTATTTCAAGCACTGAAATCATAAGCAAACATTCACAATGAACAATGAGCAAGAGCCAGGGCAAGGCTTGACAATATTCAATACCTTTAACTAAAGCAAGTTAACACTGCATGCACTGTAGTGGCTGGGCCACATTCGATAATTCAATAGAAAATTAGTTTGACTGGAGCGGGGAAGTGTTTAAAAATGTAAGTAGTAAGGAATGGCAGCAGAGAAGTAGTTGGTTCTGGCCTCTTCCCATTTCTCTCTTGCAAGCGGACACATTTTTTTTTCACATGCCTGTTTTCTGTTCTCTGTCCTAGCACTTTATCTGCTTATTGGAAATAATGAACCTTGTTTTTAGGGTGATAACTCATGGGACCAACATAGAGGTGCAGAACCATAAAATATCCTATCTGGAAGGGGTTCAGAGGTCATCCAGTCCATCCCATTCATTTTACAGATGAGGAAACTGAGGGAGGCCTAGAGAGATGAAATGATTTGCTCACTCACAGGGCAGGCAGGACAGCCTAGCTATAGAAGCAGGGCACCCTGAGGGCAAAATGGGAGGCATCATTATGCTAGGCAAGTCACCACCACCATCACCATCACCTTGACCACTGTCTTCTCTCAAACTCTGATGGAAACAATGTAGGATCCTGAATCCAAGAGTCTGGGGAATAGCAGTATTCCCCAAATCTCCAAATCTATTTTCAGCCCATCTGCCATAGCCATCATTGAGGGGATATTATTAGGGAGAAGGGTTCCCCCTTCCTTATCACTACTAGGAGCAACTTCCTGGCAACTGTCAATAAGCACAGAATCCTGGGATTGAAGCCCTCACAGCCATCATAGAGAGCAACTCTTGGGGAGAAGGGAACAGCTATTCCCCTAACTGCCAACCGACTTTCGCAAGAGAGCAAGCCAGGCTAGCACCTAAGAAGGCAGCATGTGCTAGACAAATTGAACCAATGCTACCATCTCCCCTTAGACCCTGATGGGCACAGCCCAGGAGATAGTCCAAGAACCTTGATAATAGAAACACTTTGAGCACAGTACGCCCCACCATCATACTGGGCAGATGGGTGACTGCTCCTGCAGGGGCTACAGCACACCTACCAAAACCCAGAAAGGAAAGTTCCTGTCACCAGTGTTCTTGGTGCTGTCAAATGGTTCCACATCAGAAACTGATATGATTTTACCAATCAGTGGAAATGACATTAAAGAAAAGTCCTTACCATCTGCTCTGCTGTTGCACCCTAAGGACCATGGAAAAATTCCATCTGGTGTGTCCCTGAAACCTAAATGTGTTGTCTCCCCACAAAATAATGTGAGCTCCTCAAAGACAAGGAATATATGACTTTTTCCACTTGTATCCCCAGAGCTTAGCACAGTGCTTTGTACACAGTAAGAGCTTATTAAATACTTGATTCATTCAAGTTCCCCAAAAAGTTAGAAAAGAGTTAGTGGCAGACCTAGAGTCCAGGTTTCTTGACATTCAGTCCAGAGTTATTTCCATTATCAACAACTATGTCAATACTTGCTAGGGTTCCAGAGCAGGAATTTTAACCTGAGGTCAACCTCCTCCTAAGAAGTCTGCAGAGGGATTTCAGTGGATTTGTGAACTGGGAAGGGAAAAAAGAATATATTTCAATATAATCAATTCCCTTTGAAATTATATTTGTTTGATTTTATGTGTTTAAAAATTTGATTCTGAAAAAAGGTCCTTAGTCATGTTTCACCAGACAGTCAGAGGGGTCCAGGACACACACACACACACACACACACACACACACACACGCACAAACACACACACACACACAATTATACAGCTGTCATCTAGAAGTAGATGCTTCTCAAGAGAATGAATGAGATTTTTAATCACAAGCTCAGCAGACACTGTTCAGAGGTGACCTCCTATAATTGTTGCTTAGTTGTGTCCAACTCTTCATGACCCTATTTGGGGTTTCTATGCAAAGATGCTGGACTGGCAGGGGAAGAGCCAAGATGGCAGCGTAGAAAGACTGACTGTATGCTAGCTCCGAACCCACAGCCCGTAAATTTCCTGTAAAAAGAACTCCCCACAAATTCTGGAGCAGAGCAAGCGGCGCAGAAACACAGTGGAAGAGATTTCCGTTCCAGAGAGCCCTGGAAAGCCATCCCCAGGGGTCCGTCGTGCACCAGACACAGAGCCCACCCCTACGCTGCCCTGGCCACAGAGGAGCAGATCTGAGCAGGCTTCAGGGACGGAACCTCCGGCGGCTGCGAAGGGAGAGGGGTGTCTCCGTGACCTCCGTGACTCGGGCCCCCTTGGGAGGCAGTGGCAGAGGCAGCCTGGGACTCCCCAAGCAGGCAGGAGCTCAGGGCCATTACTGAAGGTCTCTGCATAAACCCCCTGAGGGAACTGAGCCTGGGAGGTGACCCTGCCCCCACCCAAGCACCAGAACTTAAGCTCACATTGAATAGCAGCCCTGCTCCTGCTGAAAGCCCTGAGGCTGGGGAGCAGCATTTGAATCTCAAACCCCAAGCACTAGCTGGGCGGATCTAGGCGGGGGTAGAGAGGAATCTCAGAAATCAAGTAACTGGGAAAATGCCCAGAAAAGGGAAGAAAAATAAGACCATAGAAAGCTACTTTCTTGGGGGACAGATGTTCCCACTTTTCATTTCTGATGACAAGGAACAATTCCTACCATCAGGGAAAGATGTAGAGGTTGGGGCCTCTGTATCCCACACATCTGAGGTGGATGTCTGGTGGGCTCAGGCCATGGAAGAGCTCAAAAAGGATTTTGAAAAGCAAGTTAGACAGGTGGAGGAAAAACTGGGAAGAGAAATGAGAGAGATGCAAGAAAAGTATGAAAAATGGGTCAATACCTTGGTAAAGGAGACCCAAAAAAATGCTGAAGAAAATAACACCTTGAAAAATAGGCTCACTCAATTGGCAAAAGAGGTTCAAAAAGCCAATGAGGAGAAGAATGCTTTCAAAAGCAAAATTAGCCAAATGGAAAAAGAGGTTCAAAAGCTCACTGAAGAAAATAGTTCTCTCAAAATTAGAATAGAACAGATGGAGTCTAATGACTTTCTGAGAAACCAAGAAATCACCAAACAAAACCAAAAGAATGAAACAATGGAAGAGAATGTGAAATATCTCATTGGAAAAACAACTGACCTGGAAAATAGATCCAGGAGAGACAATTTAAAAATTATGGGACTACCTGAAAGTCATGATCAAAAAAAGAGCCTAGACATCATCTTCCATGAAATTATCAAGGAAAACTGCCAAGATATTCTAGAAACAGAGGGCAAAATAAGTATTGAAGGAATTCATCAATCATCACCAGAAAGAGATCCAAAAAGAGAAACTCTTAGGAACATTGTGGCCAAATTCCAGAATTCCCAGGTCAAGGAGAAAATCTTGCAAGCAGCTAGAAAGAAACAATTCCAGTATTGTGGAAATACAATCAGTATAACACAAGATCTAGCAGCTTCTGCATTAAGGGATCAAAGGGCATGGAATAGGATATTCCAGAAGTCAAAGGAACTAGGACTCAAACCAAGAATCACCTACCCAGCAAAACTGGGTATAATACTTCAGGGCAAAATATGGTCTTTCAATGAAACAGAGGACTTTCAAGCATTCTTGATGAAAAGACCAGAGCTGAAAAGAAAATCTGATTTTCAAACACAAGAATGAGAAGAAGCATGAAAAAGTAAACAGCAAAGAGAAGTCATAAAGGACTTACCAAAGGTGAACTGTTTACATTCCTACATGGAAAGACAATATTTGTAACTCTTAAAACTTTTCAGTATCTGGGTAGTTGGTGGGACTGCACATACACACATACACACACACACATGCACACACATGTACACATGTGCGTGCGCACACATACAGAGACAGAGAGCACAGAGTGAATTGAATAGGTTGGGACCATATCTTAAAAGAAATTAAGGTAAATGATGAGAGAGAAATGTAGTGGGAGGAGAGAGGGTGAAATGGAATGGGGTAAATTATATCTCATTCAAGAGGCAAGCAGGAGACTCTTTAGTGGAGGGGAAAAGAGGAGAGCTGAGAAAAAAAACATGAAGTTTACCCTCATCACATGCGACTAAAGGAAGGAATAAAATGCACACTCATTTTGGTATGAAAACCTATCTTATAATACAGGAAAGTGGGGGAGAAGGAGATAAACAGGGTGGGGGGGATGATGGAAGGGAGGGCAATGGGAGGAGGGAGCAATTTGAAGTCAACACTTGGAGAGGGACAGGATCAAAAGACAGAATAGAAACAATGGGGGGCAGGATAGGATGGAGGGAAATACAGTTAGTCTTACACAACACGACTATTGTGGAAGTCATTGGCAAAACTACACAGATATGGCCTATATTGAATTGCCTGCCTTCCCAAAGGGAACGGGTGGGGAGGGAGGGATGGGGAGAATTTGGAACTCAAAGTTTTAGGAACAACTGTTGAGTATTGTTGTTGCTACTAGGAAATAAGAAATACAGTTAATGGGGAATAGAAAGTCATCTGGCCCTACAGGACAAAAGAGAAGATGGGGACAAGAGAAGGGAGGGATGGTAGAAGAGAGGGCAGATTGGTGATAGGGAAAATTAGAATGCTCAGTGTATTGGGGTGGGAGGAGGGTATAAATGGGGAGAAAATTTGGAACCCAAAATTTTGTGAAAATGAATGTAAAAAGTTAAATAAATAAATTTAAAAAAAGATGCTGGAGTGGTTTTCCATTTTCTTCTCCAGTTCATTTTACAGACAAGGAAACTGAGGCAAACAGGGTGGAGTGACTTTCCCAGGGTCAAACAGCTAGTCAGTTTCTATAATTGGATTTGAACTCAGATATTCCTAACTCCAAGCCTTGTACTCTATCCACTATGTTACTTAGTTTCCCTTACGTTACATGCTATAATTACAGTCTGTCACAGAACTGGAAATATCCACCACTGGATTTCTTCCTATGAATTAAGACATTGGCTATAAACGGTCCTTGTTATCTTACCTGAGAGAGGTAATTTAAAACTCACATGTGAAGAATTACTTAGTGGAGAGAGACTGGGGTCCTATAGACACATGGGATAGGGTTTTGTTGGCAGGAGGAGGTAGAGAAAGATGTGGCAGTGAAATTGCAGTGGGGATTCCTAAATGGTAGGCTCTGGGTAGGAAGGAAAAGGGAAAAACATTTATTTAGCAACTACTTTGTGCTAGACACTGTGCTAAGTACTTCGCAAATAATCTCATTTGATCCTCATAACAACCCATGGAGATAGGTGATATTATCTTATCATCATTTTACAGTTGAGGAAACTGAGGCAGAGAGCAGTTAATATGATTTGCTCAGGGTCACGTAGCTAGGAAGGTCAGATTTTAAATCAAACCTTCCTGATTCCAGGTTCAGCATTCTATCTACTGTGTCACCTAACTTCCTAGTTGAAGTGTAAGGGTCTTGTGTAAGATAAGGTGGCTTGGTAATAAATGCAAATGGTAATAAATGCCATCAAATACAATTTTATATGCATTCTTCCAGGTATAAATATTGGGTTTACTCTGCTTTTCAGAATCCAATTTCAGAGTCAAATGTAATCCAACCCTCTTCTTGTTGGGGGTCCAGGTTAGGGGGCTGATGAGATCAACAGCAGCTTATGGCTAGGCATCCTGGGTTGAAACATGAGGATGGTCTTGTGAAAAGAATGCTTGAATTTGGCATCCGAGGTTCCAGTTTTGGATCCCACCCCTGCCACTGATATGACTTTGGACAACTCCAGTCACTTCTCTGGTCTTGGTTTCCTCAACTATCAAATAAGGTAGGAGGAAAAGCTCGTAGTATATCTATCCCAAGCTAGAAGGAACCTCCAAGACCATCTAATCTAACCTAAGCCTTTTATAGATGAGGAAACTGAGATCCAGGGAAGTGAGGTGATTTGCCCAAGGACACACAGTTAAAAGGACAAAGTGTCTAATATGAGAGATAGGAGGGAGTGCAATGCAAGAACCACCACCAGATTCAGCCTCTACTTACTATTTTGAGGAAACCTCAGGCCCCCTCTCTAACCTAATCTAAAGGCCTATGGAATTTTCCTGTAAAGGATACCTTCCCCCTCAACACACATATATTGTCTCTGTCTTCCAAATGGAGGGGAACATTTATCTGCTCACATTAAAGGGGTGAGAGTTCTCCAGTAAGGAATAGGGTTGACAGTGCTTTAATGAAAACCCTCAGAGCCCCACTACTTTTCTGGGGCGGAGGACAGAGAGGGAGCTCCAGGACCAACCTCTCCAGATCGACCTCTTTCCCAAATGGAGCTATCAGGAGTATGTGTCCAGCGTCCCCAAGCCCCTAAGGGGAGTCCCTTTAAAAGTCAAGTGTACGAGCTATTAAGGTACAACAGCCCCTGCACAAGACAACACTCATCAAGTATGGCATAGTTTTCCTTCCTTTTGGGGTATGAATTGGACAAGATGGCTACTGAGGTCATATCTGACTCTGAAATTCTGTAATTCTGCGAAGCTTTTTGCTTTCTTGGGCTTTGGTCATGAAATTATAAGAATAGTAGGCCCGAGTGTAGTTATAAGGCCCTTGATGGTCATTTTGTCCAAAGAGGATCCATTTGAGCTTCACCGAAATGAAACTTTGGTACTTTGTATCCACAGGAATAGTTTAAGTCTTTACAGCTTAACAGGGCCCCGTAAAGTGTATGGATGCAGCAGGGAATGTCCTGACATTCAAGTCCCGTATAAAACCTATGTGACCAGAAAGAGATATCTATTTGTTATTCATACAAGTGTCTAGAGGCCTCGCAGTAAGTGAGACAAAAACATGATACAGTATAAGCCCCTGTCTACTCTTTAAAAAAGCCATTTCATAGGCAGAGGAGTGCTTTGGAAGAACATTCATCATACATTCAGTTCAAAGCAACAAACATTTGTTATTACCATTATTTTTGTTGAGACATGTTTCATGTGCCCAACTCTTTGTGATTCTCTTGGTGAGGACACTGGACCGGTTGGCATTCTCTAATTCTACTAATTTTCCAGATGAGGAAACTGAGTCAAACAGTGTCAAGTGACTTGCCCAGAGTCACACAGTTACTAAGTGTCTGAGGCCAGGGAAAAGGAGTCTTCCTGACTCCAAGACCCAGCATTCTATCCACTGTGCCACTTAGCTGTCCCTAACATTTATTTAGCACCTACGATGAGCAAGATGAGAGGTAGTTTGGGGTACTGGTTAGAGGGCAAGTGTTGGTGTAAGAAGCCCTAGGTTCAAGTTCTTCCTACCATTGTCCATGCCTCAGATACTCTCTAAGATCATAATTTACATAATTTATCTATATTGGTGAATAGAGTTCCCACACTGGAACTTCCCTGCACTGATGGAATCATACATGGTTGAATAAAATCTGCAAGGTCTTGTAATAGGTACTGGAATTACAAAGATAAAAACAACAGCTTTGGCCTTCAAGGAGCTTACTTTGGGGGCAAGGCAGAGATACAAAAAGGTACATAGATAAAATAATATAAAGAAGTTCCAGGAGAGGTTTGGAGTACCAGGAAAAGGTCCATGTAGGAGAAGGTAGATAATCTAAAGCAGGAAGGGTTTTTTTTTATTTGTTTTTGCTTAATCTGCTCCAGCTCCACTAGAGGGAAAGGAGAAAGAAATCAACATTTTCTAGGTACCTATTTAATGTGCAAGGCACTGTGCTAAGCTGTCTATAAACATTATTTCATTTCATCCTTACAGCAACCCTGGGAGATCAGTCATATTTTTATCATGCTCATTTTAGAGTTGAGAAATTGAGGGAGGTTAAGTGACTTACCTAGGATCACACATATTTGTACTCCAGTCTTCCGGACTGCAGGCCCAGAGAGCACTACCTAGAGTGCCAGCTAGTTGAGGATTCAGTTATAGCAAGAGGAAGTCCCTGGCCTTTAAAAATCTTAGGCTCCTAAGTTTAAAGTTAGAAGACATATTAGCATATCTAAACTCACCTCACCTGCTATTTTATAAGGAAATTTGGCCTTCATTTGCTTCCCACAGTGACACACAGTTTAGTGAATGTCTGGGTGGGCTCTAAACCCACATCTTCCTGACTATCTGGTACTGTCCACAGCCCTTCACAGTATGTCCATTATCTACCTCTCTAACTTTATCACTGTTCACCTATAGGAACCCCCCAAATTGGTAGACGAACTGACATTTTTTTCTTGTTCCGTTCCCTGTGCCCTCATGTCTCCTCACAGACTTCCCGCCTTAACTCCAGACTGCAGTGGTTCCCCTTCCCATTCCTTGGTTTAGCACCTATCAGCTCTCCCCACCCATTGGACACTTAACATAGACTACCCTGCATTGTTGCATGCTCTCCACCAATGTTGGACCTAAGCACCTGACTGTGGCCTGGAGGCACCCTCAGTTCTCAAAGGCTGGTGAAATATAAGCTCGGGCGGATAGCACTGAGTTGGCAAAGCTTGAAAGATGGTGCTGGCGATGGCCTCTGTGCCTGTCCTCTAGGGATCAGTTTAGTAACATCTGAAGAGATTATCAACAGAGAGCTAGCCACCACCAGGTAATGAATTTTTTGCCCACAGAACCTATTAAGGCTTCTCCTGAGGGACAAAGGGCAGCGATCTGTCTCAACTGAGGTAGCATACATATAAATGAAATAAAGGATCTTTTAAAGTATTGAAACAAAAGCAGAGTGACACTTAATATTAAATGAATGAATGAATGCGTCTTATCTTTGCCTCCTGATCATCCGGCTTCCTTCTTTCTTTCTTTTTTCAATCTAATTAAAATTTTTTTTTTTGTTACATTTTAAGTTCCAAATAGTCTCTATCCCTTTCTCCCCAAGCCACACTAAAGAAGGCCATCATTTGGTGCAGATTTACAAATATATACAACCATACTATGCATACCTCTATTTATCAGTCCTTCCTTTGGAGGTAGATAGCATCTTCTTTCATTTGAGTATTATAGCACTCAGAACAAAGTCAAGTGCAAGTCATGTCATCACTACTTTGATGTCATGGTCTTCTTTGAAAATGAAGGATGAACATTGACTATGAGTAGATCCAGCTGCCTGAGTATAACCCAGCTCATCCTCTCCCTTCTGTTTCTCTCTCCCCTTCTTTTAAGACTTTGGAGTTTACTGGCTAGGTGTCCCTCCTTCCCTTCTTCCTTCCCTCTCATTCCCAAATGTTAGTTCTCACCCCCAAGCTCTACTTAATGACTGGCTTACAGTGATTATCCCTAGTAACAGTGTCTGTTGATTTAGTTACTTTTCTTTCATTCTTTAAAATGGCCATTCCCTGACTATTTCTTAAAAAGGTCTATTAACTCAATGGGTGTTACCTCCCCCAAGGTCTCCCACTGTGTCCTGAGCCATCTCCAGCCACCCTGATGAATATCTGGTCACTGGACCCAGATGGCTCAGAAAGTGAGGTTGGTGACCTTGCACAGCCCTCCCTCCCTCACTCAAAACAAAGTCAAGTGCAAGTCATATCATCATGTCATGGTCTTCTTCAAAAATGAAGGATGAACACAAAAAAATAGCACTTAGAATAACTTGGTTGTTTCCAAATAGTCTTTGCACAATATTGCTGTCACTGTATACAATGTTCTTTTGGTTTTGCTTATTTCACTTTTCATTATTTATGCAAATCTTTCTTTGTTTTTGTAAAATCAACCAGCTCATCATTTCTTATAGCGTAGTGGTATTCCATAACAGTCATATACTAGAACTTACTTAGTTATTCCACAGTTGATGGGCATCTCCATCTTGGCTTATTTCAAGGTAAATTCCACTTTCTAAGAGAAGCCTTTTCCATTCTTCCTCAATGCCAGTGCTTTCTGTCTACTGAGAGCTCCCATTAATCTGTATATATTTTGTTTGTATATAGTTGTTTGAATATTGTCTCCCCATTAGACCATGAGGTCCTTGAAAACTGGGACTGTCTCTTGCCTTTCTTTGTATCTCCAACCCTTAGCACACTGCCTCACACATAGTAAGCTCTTAATAAATGCTTACTGACTGATTGGGTAGATTAAAAACTCCTTGAAGGCAGGGCCCAAGTCTTACATCTTTGTATCCCCAGTATCTAATACAGGACATTGCATACAGCGCGTGCTCAAAAAATATTGACCATTGATGCGGATAATTGTCCATGACAATTCAACCTTCTTAAGGCTAAATAACTCTAATTCCTTGACTCTTTTCTCAAGATAATGTTAAATATAAATGAAAAGCTCAGTCCAGAAGTATTTCTTATCTTTTAAACATAGGCAGAGACTTGAAGATTCTTGTGCGATATTAATAAGAAAACAACTGAACTCACAAAGATTTCTTATGGCACAAAAAATGCAGTGCAATATTGCATATTGTGGATTTTTTCTGCTTGTTCACTTCTGGTTGAATCATTCACAGCCAATCAGGGTCAAATTCGACATTTAGAGTAACGCCCTAACTCGAATGAACTTCTTTTAACCACACCACCTCTTTCTAAACCCTATTTTGTTTGGATTTTTCCCAGCACACCAAAATGAACTTTCCCATGTTCCCAAAGCATTCTTTCATTTGCATGTCCTATTCAGTTTCCCTTTCACATGCAACATTCTTCTTTGCAATGTTCGAAAAACTCATTAGCTTACATCCTCCTTGCTCAAAGTAAACATGCTGATATTCCAAGTGGATCTCCTCTGCGATGGAGGGAGCCAAATTTTCCAATAAAATTTTGAACATGCACACAAGGAATTGACCATTTAAGTTTACTTCCTTTTGGCCAAAATTCCTCTTTCTGGGTTTTTTATAATTTTGTAAATGAGTAATTAAACTGCTATGTGTCACATACAAACAATCATTGCTTTTTTAGCTCTGTATTCATCTCTCTGCTCTATTCATGGTGTATACATTTTCCTAGTCTCTGTATGTCTAGCAACCATTTGTGAGATGACTCCTACTACTTCCCCTAGTCTTTCTTAATTTGACAAGCACAAATTAGAGAGAGAGAGAGAGAGAGAGAGAGAGAGAGAGAGAGAGAGAGAGAGAGAGAGAGAGAGAGAGACAGACAGAGAGAAACAATACTTCAAAATTCTTCAAAACTAACCTCCAAAGGGTACTTATTTTTATATTCTCTTGATTCTTTTTTTTAAGTTCTCTTCAAAGATCTAGCAAAGATAATTTGCTCCTCCCTAGAAATTACAACTTTATTTTAACTTTTTCAAGGCTCAGGTATACTTGATATTGGGAAATGTTTGCCACGTTCTATTCATGCTCACAAGGTCGTGACTAAGATAAATAGATTTTAGGAAAAACATTAAAGTGGGTGTACTGTATGTGGGAGGAATTTCATCTCACCATCTCGTTTTTGAACAGATAGAATTTGAGAGACACAGAGCAGTTGGTGGTTAACTCCTTTAAAAGGAAAATGTGACAAAGGCTGTAATGTGGTGAACCTCCACAGCAACAATGATGAGACCAGGCTCTGAGTACTGAAAAAATGAAACCCGTTAAAGTGAAAAGTTCAAATGCAGTGGGGATTCACAGGAGTGAAAGATAATTAGAGGTTATTAAAGAGTTGGTTTTGTAAGGGTTTTTTTGGGGGAGCTAAGGCTCCCTATTTAAAACAATTGCCTATCTGTGTATATTTTTTGCTAATCCATTGCAGCTTAACACACACACACACACAAACACACACACACACACACACCACCCACTTACTTGCACTGAATAACAAATCCATTGAAAGTGTTTACTCTTCCTCATTGGAATGCTGGATCTGTGACATCATATTCAGTTCCTTAGCAACAGACTGTCATGTCATACTTGTGACATTCTGGATGGAGGAGGAAAGCTCACTGATGATGGAGAGAAAACCTTTCTAAAAATTACAAATGGGCTTAAGAACTGGAAAGAAAAATATGAAAAGGCAGGTCAAGGAAGCGGCATTTGTACAAGTGTTTTTGATTAAAGTTTTTGCTGGCACAGAAGTCCCCTTTAAGTTCTTTTTTATTGAATAATTTTCCTTTGATCCCTGAGTAACTAAAATAAAAACCAGCACTTGACATTAAACTGGGATTTTGAGCCTTGTATAAGATTCCTTTGCATGAATGCTGTCAAGCTCTTTTTGCAAGACAAGTACCTCATACAACCCATAGTGCGTTCATCTCTATTTCCTTACAGGAAGATGAGCCCAAGCTTCTGGTTCTTTTCTTTCTTCCAGGGGTATGGAAGAGAAGCAGTTGAACCCACCAGTCCTACATTTTCTTTTCTTTAACTTGTTCACCACTTTGTACAGAAGATGCCAATTGGTTGACTGCGATGACAGATAATAGAGTAGATTTAGAACAAGCCTTCAAAACAACTGCCCAGAATGGGAGAAAAGCCTGACTGGTGAACCCAAGTGATTGGGAATGCTGGGGCTTTAATATTTATAAAATCATAGAATTGCAAGATGGAAGGTACACTGGGTGTCATCAAATTCGGTGGTGGGAAACTCACATAGAAACAGGGACCCATTAAATAGCAGATAAGGCTCCCTGCAGCCCCAGGTTAATGTAGGAAACCACATATTAACATCATCTGTGTTCTATTGTATTTTTATTTATTTTGTTAAATATTTTCCCAATTGCATTTTAATCTGGTGTTCAACAGTACTCAGGAGTGTTTCTACCTAATTGGCTGTTGCTGTTTAGTTTTTTCAGAGTCTTCATGACTGTTTGGGGTTTTATTGGCAAAGATACTAGAGTGGATTGCCATTTCCTTCTCCAGTTCATTTTACAGATGAGGAAACTGAGTTAGAACTAAGTGGCTTACCCAGGGGTCACAAGGCTACTAAGTGTCTAAGGCCAGGTATGAACTCAGGAAGAAGAGTCTTCCAACCTCTCCATCCATTGTACCACATAGCTGCTTCCATCCAATTCCTCTGGTCCACACTTTAAAATATGAAGGATATCCTTCACTTAAAGACAAGTAAATTTGACACACAAGGTAAGTGACCCGCCTAAAGTCTCACAAGCAGGTAACAAACTGCAGAATTGTGATTAGGACGCAGGTCTTCTGATTCCAAATCCTTTTGTACTTTCCATGGTTATTTTTGTTTTTAAGGGATTGTGCTAAAACAATTTCACTTCTGAATATCATTAAAAAAAATCAAATTCTGTTACAAACAACAAAAGAATATGAAAATATAAAAGCCATACAAAACCTGAGAGGGGCTAAGAAAGCAAAGTGCTTTTAAATATCCTTGAGATTTTTCACCACATCTGTGCAATTTTCCCCAGCTCCTAGTCAATATGTTTAGGTGTCTGATCAGTCATTCAGTTCCAATGCAGACATGGTGTTTGAAGGCCACTTTGTAATGGTTTTACCCAGGTTCAGATTATCTGCAATCCAGGGGGAAAACGTGCATTCTTAGCAAAAGCAAATAGAAAACATATCTGGGCACAAATCAAAAGAATGATTACAGCCTGCTCTCTCTGTACCCATTACTGAGTCCCCAAGGCTCTCATTCTGTTTGTCTTGGCGCTTTTTCTTCAGCTGCCTTTGGCTGGCCTGGGTGAAGGGGAGAAAAATAAAGAAATAAATAAATGAAAGCCTTGGCAATGAATGCAAGAGGTCCAAACGGATAACCTGAAAAGATGCGACATCCTTGGAAGAGAGGGCCTGATGCTTCCACCCTTATTGCCGGGAAAGCTGTTCCGGAGAGGCCTCCCAGGATCCCAAGGAGATCTTTCTGGAGTGTATCAGAGAGGTGCCTGTCCATCTGTCAGAGGGCCCTCGCCGGCTCTCATTTCCATCCCCAGCAAGTTCCCATTCAGTGGGTAATGACAAATGGCATATGCACAAAGTGGTGGAGAGAGAGAGAAAGCATTGTTTCTACAGCACATTATGGTTTACACTGCTCATGAGACAACATTTCATATCCCATAAAAAGCATTATCTCTATAACTTACTGTGCATGGCGGGAAAGAAAAGAAACCTTGTGTCTTTAAAAGGGTTGTCTGCCTGCTGCAAAAAACACTTTGTCCCCCCCATTCCCCCCACCAGCAGGGTAACCTGTGTTTATAAGCAAATCCACTCAACCCTTTAATGATGACCTAGAATAAACATCTGACATACACCCGGCTTTCAAGCTCCTCTTTGTTTAGGAAGGAATTGTTCATTTTTATGCCTTTTGTATCCTGCCTGAAGGAAAGACAAATGATACAAGGACTGTTTTACATTATCAATGGAGGCAGGGGTTATGCCTGTGTTTATCTGATCCTTTCTTATTGTATTACAAACGGGCGAGATAAACAGCCTGGTGCACAGTGACCATTCATTTCTGCCGCCCCCCCCCCCCCCATCCCTGCCATTTTCATGTTGGCTTTAATTTAAAATATATTAAAAAGCCAGACACTCAGTTCACCTGGGTGCCTTCGGGTGCGGGAGGGCCTGCTGCACAAGGGCCTCCATCTCATTTAGTATCTGACTTTTCCTTGCTCTCCCCTTCCCTCCCCTTCCTCTCCATCTGCACTGGGCAGGCTTTGCCATGTCAGGGAGCAGCTCGCCACTGTTGGCCTATTTGGACTTGACCCTCCATTCTCAGCCCAGTGCTGGAAACTTGGAGTCAGACAAGCTAACGGCAGAAAAGACAAAAGCTGAGTGTGTCCAAGAGCTGGGAGAACAGGCCCTCTTGCTCTTTCCTGTGATCTATGATTATTTCTTTAGTCAGATAAAGACCCCTCGAAGCAGCCACACACCGATCGAAGAGAGGGCTTTATCAAATCCATCCCAGAGCTCCAGGACAGTGACTGCTGCAGCACTTGAATGTGGTTTTTTAGTGCTGAGTTTACCGAGTCCTTCTGACTTTATGATAAGTCTCCTTGGATCAAACCCCTCGCTCTCGCACTGTGTGACTCAAGCTCCAAACTGAAATCCATCAGTCCTGGCAGGTCTCTGGCTTGCTTTTCTCAGGGGGGCAGGGCACTATCGACAATAGGCAGCTGTGCCCTCAAAGCCTCTGTGCCGGGCCCAAATGAGGAAGACATGCTGGCACTGCTGTATTAGAACTCGCCGACTCTTCTCCCTGGGTATCTGAGAGAACATGGGTAGCTCCAGGCCTGGCCTAAGGCAAAGCTATGAAGTAGTCAGGCAGGCTTTGGCTGCCCTCTAGATCCCCCTTGGCAATGCCCTCCCTCCGCATCCAGGTGTCCAATACCTTCACGTTACCGTCTAACTGCCCCGCTGTGGCACCTCACTTGGTCCTGCTGTCTCCTCTGTTCATGCCCTTGCTCTAGATCCTTCTTTGTCTTCCTTCCCTTCCTCCCTCCAGATCTCCCAATCCAGATGCCTATTTCCTCTGGGTCTCACTACATGAGAAAGCAGCATAGTGTCAGTGAAGGTAGTGCCACAGAGGGACTGGGGCTGGATTTAGAGTGACAGGTTCTCAACTTGCATCTCAGTTCTGTTATCTGTGGGACCTTGTGTAAATAACTTTGGTTGTGTGGCCTCTGCTGCTTTCATTTCTAAACTGAGGGGGTGAAGCTGAAGGATCTCCAAGGTTCCTTCCATCTCTCTCTCTCTGTCTCTCGGTCTCTCTTTCTCTCTCTCTCTCTCTCTCCTCTCTCTCCTCTCTTTCTTCTTTCTCTATGTATATTATATGTATGTCTATGTGTGTGTGTGTGTGTGTATATATATATATATACATAGTATTTATGGAAATATATATAAGAAACATAGTAAATCTTTAAATAAATGAATAAATATGCATACATATGCTTTTTTTTGGCAAATATAGAGGCCCTCTAGAGCCTCAGTTTTCCTTTCTGCAAAATGAAAATAATCATGCTTGTTCCACGCACTTCACAGAACTGTCACAAGGATTGATTAAGCAACGCATGTAAAACACTTCATAAACTTCCATTGTTTAGTTGTCTCAGTCCCACTCTTTGTGGCCCCGTTTGGGGTTTTCTTGGCAAAGATACTACAGTGGCTTGCTGTTTTCTTGTCCAGCTCATTTTGCAGATGAGGAAACCTAGGTAAATAGGGTTAAGTGACTTGCCCAGGGTCACACAGCTGGTATCTGATACTGGATTTGAACTCAAGCCTTCCTGACTCCAGGTCTGGTGCCTTATCTGCTGTACCACCTAGCCACCCACTCTGTAAAACGAAGAACACCTTAAAACTGATTTATTTTTTAGTATCAACTAAACTCATGAATTTTTTTCTTTTTGATTTTAAAGGTGGGAAAGGCATCATTGTTTTAACCTCAGGTAAAGGCTGATGGTGAGATTCAGACAGGCCAGTGAAGAGATATTTTTGGATAGGACTCCTCAATTCACACATTGAAAATATAGTTCTGTCAGGCTCTGCTCAGGCCTGACTCTGCATAACCTCAGAGTAACTGGCTTTCTGATTGCCTTCCCCAAACCTAGAGGCAAACCTTGAAATCTGCTGTTGTCAAGTCCCTTCTCATTTAAATACCTCTAGCTACCCATGTGGTATGATTTGAGGGGTGTCAGAAGGCCCTCCCAATCCCTTGTTAAAAACAGCAACAGCAGGGACAACAACACTCTCTTTCCCTAATGATTGAAATTCCATTTTTATCAATTCTTTACTTTGGGTTTTATATTCCTTCTCTAGAGAATGTCTTTAAAAATGCAAACACTTCTGGGACAGAGCATATTAAAGTCCAAACACCTTAGGATGAACGAATTTGTCCCCAGTGACAACAGCGCGGAGCTCATTGGCCTCTTGGGAAGGTGAGAAAAGGACAGCAAAAAGGATGAAAGGAGCAGGAGGTAGCAGGAGGGGAGTTAAAGGCAAGCTCCCCTTGACATGTTAATTTTGCCTAGGGCTGGCCTCGATTGCTCAAATGTCACTGTATGGTATCATTAGGGTCCCTCAGTCAAAGGACACTGCCTTCTTCAATTTCCCCTCTTTTCACATGCCAGTTCCCTTAGCCACATTCCCTTAGCTCCCAACATCCTACGCAATGTATACCCAGTTGTCAAGATAATATTTTTTCTTTCTTACCCAGTTTCTCCCAGATCTCCAGTTCGTTTAAATCTCCTAGTATATTGTGTGATGTAACAACAGTCACGTCAACATGACTGAAAGCCATCCAGAGGCAGCAAAGACAGGGTGCTGAGCTTGGATTTAAGATGAGCTCAGTTAAAATTCTACCCCTGACTGTGTGACTCCGGGCAATTCACTTCACCTCTAGATACCTCAGTCAGTTCTCTAAGAGGGTGAAGATAATAAATATACACTTTATGAGAAAGTAGAAATTGCAAAAAGACACAAGGAGTAACTGAACAGGACCCAGTGTATGCTAACAGAAGTCCATGTCGGAGGTTATATAAGTCTGAGGGCAGTGAGGGCTCAAAGGGGATACAAAGGCAAAAGCAAAGAACTTAGAAATCTCAAAGAGAGGAAGATATTAAATGATTGAGGGAAACACTCCCCTTTCAACACATCGTTGTAAAAAGACAATCAAAATATTAATACCTGCTGAATCATATGCCTATTGTCTCTATAATTTTTATGAGGATAATTTGCATGTGTATTGAAGGTATGTTTGATGCACATAGAAAGGAACAAACAGGTTCATAAATGATATTCTACAGCACACAACTGACCAAAATACACTCAGACTCCAAAATTCCATTGGCTTATTGTATGCTGGATTTGGTCACACAACATGTAGCCTTTGTGGCCCATCTCCAGCAAGATGTCTTCTATGAACAGGTTAAGATCACATGAGATTCCTTGGAAAAAGAGATAACTTTGTCAGATGACCTTTTGGTTATTAATCAAGCAAAGAGTAAAGCAAGAAGACCCACATGGGTTTCTATTTGAATTGTCTTAGAAAGATTTTGGAGATCACTTGGCAAGATTAGGTGTCCTTTCTCTAGCTAAACTGCCAAGCATTCAAACTACTACAGAGAGTATAATTCTGATGGGCTAGTCACAATGTTGGAATGCCAAACATATGTTTGCCTAAAAGATTTTTATGGAGAACTCACACAAGGCAAGCACTCACATGGAGGTCAGAAGAAGTGATATAAGGACACTTTCAAGGTCTCCCTGAAAAATTTTGAAACTGATTGTATGATATGGGAAACACTGGCACAGGACCACCCACTATGGTGTGCTACATCAAAGAAGGTGCTGTACTCTATGAACAAAACGGAATTGCAGTAACTCAAAAAAAATGTGAGATACACAAATTTAGAGAGATCTCTATTGCTGCACTCTGTGAACAAAACAGAATTTCCTTTAGCTCAAAAGAAATGTGAGATACACAAATTTAGAGAGATCTTTATTCCAAATGTTCATGTGAACTGTTTGTGTCCAACCTGTGGTAGAGCCTTCTGAGTTCATACTGGTTTGTTCAGTCACAGTCGGACATACTGTACCTTGATTCCAACATATTGATGCCAGTTAGGTTCTCTTTGAGAATGAAGGACAACAGCCAACCAACTCTTAGATGGGCAGCTCGTAGATTGGATTGGTAGATCAGTAAATCTGCTTTGGACAAATGCTTTAGATAGAAAATAAACTTCACAACTGACCTAGGAGGAAAATAAAGGTTTGCATAGCATCTCCAGTGATCCCATTTTGTTCTCTGATGTATATAGACACACAAATATTTTTTTTTCAAACACCAGCATTCTTCTGGTACTGCTATATAGTCACAAATCATGTAGAACTACAACCTATGAGGAATCAAAATGGCAGATCGCCCAAAAAACATCAGCTATTGACTTGTTCAAATGTATGAGACTATTCTTGAACTCTGGTCCTCCTGACTCCAGGGCTGGTACTATATCCACTACACCACCTACCTGCCCAGATAATCCATAGCATATTGCAAAAAGTAAATTGTGCACACAGAGTGTGAGTCATTTTAGATAAAATGTCCACCCAAAGCAATTCCTGCATATATATCCTTTGTGCCTCCTTATAAAGAATGTGAAATCCATCACCTAATCCAAGGGTGGACTCCACATGTGACCCTGTAGGTCCTCAAGTGTGGATTCAGGCCGCAGATTCCCCACCTCTGATCTAATCCATCCACTGTTCTATGTTTTGTAGCACTATAAATATGTGCCTGATTCAATGACTGGAGTTTTCCCACCCAGGGAGAGTCCCTCCCGCCATGTGAAATAAAGTGTTTGATTAGTTCCTATGCAGAGTTTGACTTTGACAAAATCAGTGAAAAAGCTATCAAAATAACATAGGTAAGGTAGAGTCTGGTCATTTGGAAGGATAATAGATGAATAACCCTTGCGCTGCAGCAGTACCTTTGTAACGTTCAGAGGTGAAGGATTTCAAGGTCTTGACAGCATGCTGTTGTAAAGGTTATGTTGGGGAGGGGCAGTTAGGTAGTGCAGTGGATAGAACACCAGTGCAGGAGTCAGGAAGACCTGAGTTCAAATCTCACCTCAGACACTTGACACTCACTAGCTGTGTGACCTTGGGCAAGTCACTTAACCCCAATCATCTCATCCTAGGTCATCTCCAGGCATCCTGATGAATATCCGGTCATTGGATTCAGATGGCTCTGGAAGAGAAGTGAGACTGGTGACCTGCACAGCACTCCCTTACTCAAAACAAAGTCAAGTGCAAGCTATGTCATTATCTCTCTGGTGGCATGGTCTTCTTCAGCTGAACAAAGGATGAACACACACAAATGATGGGGAACAGTAGCTGGAAAACAAACTTGGCTTATATAGGCAGGCATTTCATCCCAAGAGCATATAATAGCTGGCACATCTAGGTGGTACAGTGGCTAGAACACTGGGCTTGTGTCAGAAACACCTGAGATCAAATTTTACTTTAGACTCTTACTAGTTGTGTGATCCTGGGCAAGTCACTTAACCCTGTTTGCCTCAATTTCCTCATCTGTAAAATGAGAAGGAAAGGTCAAACTGCTTCAATGTCTTTGCCAAGAAAACCCCAAATGAGGTCACAAAGAGTCAGACATGACTGAAGCAACTGACAACAAGAAACTATTTTATATGGCTCTTTAAGATTGGGAAAGCACTTTACATATGTTTTCTTATTTGATTCTCACAATAACAATGGGAAGTGGGTGCTATTTGTATCCCCATTTTTGCAGAAGTTTAGTGACTTGCTCCAGTTCACACAGCTAACAAGTGTCTGAGGCAGGATCTGAACTCAGAACTTCCTGACTCCAAGTCCAACACTCTATCCACTAAGACACCTTATGGATAAAATTGGGAGAATAACAAACATGAAAAATGGAACAGATCTATCAGCGTTTCTATAACAAATGATTTTCCTCATCTATGACAGTTGCTCAGCCATATTTAAACTTGTTGACATCTCAGTCTCTTATGTGTTATATGTGTTTTTTTTTAATTGAGGGGAAGGTCTTTGCTTATAGAAAAGGATTAGATAAGGCTTCAAGGAGGAGGTAATAATTGAGTTGGGCTTTAAAGGATAGCTAATTAAAAATTAAACAGTCAAAAATAAGGAGGAAGGTCATTCTGCCATAAGAAATATTATGAGCAAGTGTAGATTGTGTGGAGAGGAATAATGGAAGATAAGCACGGAAACTTGGAGTGGTACCAGATTATAGAGGGCCCTGAATGCCAGGTAAAGATTCAGACTAGTGATATGTAGTTTTGAAGACTGCAAAGTGCTTTGAATTCATTTTTTTTTCATCTGATCTGCAAAGCAGTTCTTGAAAGCTATCCAAAAGTGGAATGGGCTGCCGTGAAAGGTAATGGATTCTCCCTTCATGGATGATGGATATGTTGGGGAAGGGATTCTTATTTAGGGATGACTTGAGCTATATGACCTCTGAGGTTCTATTGAACTCAGCTTCTGTGATTCTGAGCTAAGAACCTTTGCATTTATCCAGTACAGTGCTTTCATCCTACAGATGAAGAAACTGAAACCTGAAAGGCTTTCAAGGTTTCAAGGGTCACAGAGACTGTAAATAGTAGAAGCAATTTTGAACCCGGATATGATCCCAAACTTAGAGCTCTTTCCATGATATCACTGAATTTAAACTTTACACTGAGAGGCTCTAACCATTGTGGAGCAGAGGATTAATGGAGCCACATCCAAGAGGAAGAACAGTTATTTTGTCATCAAAATGAAGGATGTGTATGAAAAGTGTGGAGACAGTGTCACGTTAGGATAGCTATTGAAATTGTCCTGAAGAGTGGAACTAGGACATGTATTGGGGCAGTGGCAATGGAAATAGGGAAGGGAAGACATAAGCAAGGTGCTGTCATGGTGAAATCAACAAGAATTTGCTTAGATGTAAGAAATTAGGGAGAGGAAAAAGTCAAAGGTAATCTCAAGAGAAGGAGCAAACATGTTCAAATCCTATTCTATGCCTGCTTATCTCAAATCTGTCAATATCCCACAGTTACCAAATTCTGGATCCTAACTATCTTTCAATTTGTGATCAATTGTCCAACTACACATGACACCATGCCTCCTTAAACTTAGATTCCATGTCTGTCCTCCAGGTCCTCATGGTAACACAGAACAAATAAAGACCCTTGGGAGAGACAGAAGTAAAGCATTGTCCTCCTAATGCAAGGGAACAGAGGTGAGGTCAATGCCACATCCACCGGTGTCATCCTTGAAGCAGGTCAAAGAAAACAAAGCGAGATGAAACAGAACGGTAATTAGCAGCTACTATGGACTTCATATGCTATCATTATGCTTGTTTTCTGCTCGGAGTTTTTCTTTTTAATTTTCTTTGGTTAAATACAGTATCCTAAAAAATAGGGAAATGAATTCATGAAAACTCATTAAAACACCAATTAAACTAAACTCAGGGAGGAAGGAAATTAATGCAATTTTAATATCTTTATAGTAATGCGTGCATTTCCCTACCCCGCCAATTGTGGAGGTATTAAGCTGCGTGAATAGGGTCGCAGGTGCTTCCTCACTTGGGGGTCGGGGCGGGGAGAGCGGCGAGGCGGAGACTGGGGACACCTTGTTCTGTTGGGATGAGCTACATCTGGTGCATTAATGCCCAGCTCCGCTTGCCCTTTTCTGCCCTGCCCCTGTCCAGGCACCAAGGATCAATAAGTCAAGTCAAGTGATTGAATTGAGGCTTTGTGGCTGGTCTCCCTAACTCGCAGGGGTTTTACTTTAAACCCTTCATGGTGCTATAAAATAAGGTTATGTCCTTTTTTATTGAATTCTTGTGTAAAAACCTCAGATGCAATAGGGAATAAGTAACCAGCCAGGCATTGCCCCCAGGAAAAAACATTTACCTTTCTAGAGTAAGTCAGGTGACGTGCAATTTCTTGCACTAATTACCAAACCACATGAAAAGCAGTGCCAGTCAGTATTTTTTTTTAAAGATGTATAGAGCACCTTTCCCCTGACAATCTCAAAATGCTGACACTGAAATCCTGCTAAATGTGTATTTTAGGTACAAAGGGAAATGTGTTTGGGGGAAAAATTTATAAAAACAGAATTGGTACACATAAGCCCTTACTCCAGACTAATGTATTCTGACATTAACAAGGGAGTTGTTTTGAGCAGGAGCTAGGTAAAATTCATGAACTGAGTTGGATTGGGTAACTGATAAACAAGAGAATTTGTGGCATTAGCCATAGCTTTTTACTTACTCTCTCTTGCCTCCCTGCTCCTCCCCTCTCTAATCCACACTCTCCAGGACTGCCCAGTGGGCGATTTTAAAGCCCAGAGAGGACTGTGCTCCTCTTTTGCTCATGACACTGCAGTGGCTCCCTTTTGACTCTAGGATCAAATGCAAACTCTTTGGTGGCATTTCAAGGCTCTTACAATCTGATTTCAGCTTAGTATACATTTCTTAGTATACACACAATTTTTCAGGTGTACTGGTCCATATGGTTCCTGGTTCAACCTTATTCCCTCCCCTTTTCCTGTAGAAGGTGGGATTTTAGTTAGGAATATAAGGAAACCAGGGAAGTCAATCCCTCTCAACCATCTCCCTTTTCTCCGTCTCTCCCATATTTTTCCCTTCTCCTCTAACTTCTAGAATTCTTAACTTCCTTCAAGCTCAAGTGCCACCTTCTACATCAGGTTTTTCTTAATTGCCTCCACTGTTTTTGCCTCCTTACAATGACCTTCTACTTATATAAGGGAATAAGAATTTATTGATCATCTACTCTGTGTCAGACAATGGTAATGATCACATCTGATTCTCACAATAACCCTCATATATGGGTGCTTATATTATTTCCATTTTACAGTTAAGGAAACTGAGGCAGACAGAGATTAAATGACTTGCTCAGGGTCAGTCACACAGCTACAAAGTGTCTGATGTAAGCTTTGAGTGCAGATCTTCCCGATTTCAGGTCCAGTTCTTTATCCTCTGAATCACTCCTGAGTGCACATAAGGTACTGGATACCTTAAATGTGTATATATGCACATATAGATATTAAACATTTCATATTTATAGGTATAAAATTATTTTGCTGATACACGAATCAGGAAACTACTCCTTAAGGACAGAATGTTTCATTTTTGTATTTCTACCTCCAACAGTAGGCACTTAATGAATTTTTGTGGATTAATTGATTCATCCTAAATGAAATTCTCCTACTGAAGGGTGGTGGGTTTTTTTTGAATGAACAATGTTAATGTGTCCTCTACATCTGACATAAAAACGTACATTTTAAAAAGAAAACTGAACACTACCAACTCCAAGTTTTTTAATCATTAGGTAGAGTTGTCTAGAGGGCTTTTCAGAAGAGGCTATCAGAGAAGGACCTGCAAGTTGTCATTATTGCTAATGAGCGTTACATACCATAGGAGTTAGCTGTTCCCTAGGCCTCACTGTTATTTAAACCACAAGAACCCTTTGTGGCCGCATGGGCCCCTTCAGGTGCACTGAAAGTGTCCCCAGGGCCTGAAAGAGTTAATGTAATTCAGAAAAGCCTGAAATTACTACTGTTTACTGTCAGCAGGTAGTTTAGTCACATGGTAAGGGAAGGCTGAACTTGCACATAATTCTTTGTTGTGTAAAAATAATGCTTAGAGGTGCCCTCCAATTTTTGTGCAGAGCAGAGTGTCTTAGCTGTGCATATCTTAATGGCACCCTCATCTAGAGGTCTAGCATATTTTTGGCCTCCACCCTGTGGTCCTGATGAGTTGGGGATATCAGGGATGGGACCACAAGCCACGTGATGGTTCTCTGGGCAGATATTCTATCCTGAACAACACAGAAATTCTTTAGGGACAACATCTGTGCTATTCCAGAAATACAAAGACAGCATATTTGCCACCTCAGCACACACATATGGTGGGAGGAGGGAGAAGTTTAGAAGTCTGATTGGAAGCATTAGTCAGGAACGCACCAGAACCATCAAAACCACCGCATCCTGTTTCGGAGGGCATGCCTGATTCTCCCAGAAAACCTACCAAAGTCCTTTCCATTCAAGAACGCCTAGCTCAAATCTCACAGGAAGCCTACCCTTCGTGACCAGTGGGAAGTGACTCCTTCCTCATAGGAGTTCCTATTGTATTTATTCATTTTCCTCTCTGCAAAGGGTACGACAGGACTCCTGTACTTGCTTATCAGAAGCTTTTTCTCCAGCAAGGCTGCTAAGTCTCAACTCAGCTCTCTAGTATCCCCTTCAAGTTTGTAATTGACGCCAATGCCCATAGTTTGCAGGGTTTCCTAAAGGAGTCAAGCCAGGGGGCTTTTTTAGCACTATCTTCAACTTTCTCCTCTCTCTCTGTCTTTCTCTCTGTCTCTGTTTCTCTCTCTCTTTCTCTCCTTTCTGATTTTTTAAAAATTAGACTTATTTAATTGATGCAGGGAACTTCTGATGAAGGGATTTCTTTTATTCAATGCAGTTGGATATCTGTTCTATAACTTAGACTTTTAGGGAATTGTAGAGAGTGACTTGCCCAGGAAGAAAGAAGGAACAAGATGAAAGAAGGAAGGAAGGAGAAAAAGAAGAAAAGATAAAGGAAGAGGGAAAAAGGAAAAGAGAGAGAAAGAAGTAAAAAAGAAAGGAAAAGAGGAAGGAAGGGAAGGAGGAGAGAAAGGACAGAGGGAAGGAAGAAAAAGGAAAGAGAAAAAAGAAAGGGAGGAAGGAATGAAGAAAGGAAAAAGAAAGGAGAGAAGAAAAGAGGGAAGAAAGCAAAAGGAAAGAAGAAAGAGAAAAAGGAAAGGAGAAGGGAGGGGAAGAAGGAAGAAAGGAGGGAAGGAAGGCAAAAAAAGAGAAAGGAAAAGAGGGAAGGAGAGAGACATAGAGAAGTAGGTTGTCAGTGGTGAAGCCTGAACCCATGTCTTCCTGTCTCCGTAGCCAGCTCCCTATCCATTATGGCATGCTATCTCTCAGGTGCTTCCTGAGAACATATCAAATACTTAGGCGTTATACAAACTGATTTACAATGAAGTATGACAGGTGAAATCTGGCTCTGACAATGACTCTTTCTGTGATTCTGAGCAAGTCATTTCCCCTCTATGAGCCCCAGTTTTCTCCTCTGTAAAATGGGGGCAATATTTGCAGTGTTATCTGCATCTCACAGTTACAGCAAGAAAATAATTTAGTTAACTTCACCTGTCATGTGCATATGATTTACTACATCATTATTATTATATCATATAGTATATATGTGGGGAAATGCAATAACAAATGAGAAGGATAATAGTAGTTAATAAGTAATGTTATAATATTAAATAATATAAAATATTATTTATTATATTATTAAATATTAAATATTATTAAATAAAATATAAAAAATAAAATAAAAAGTAAATAGTTAATAAAAGATAATAGAGACAAGAAACTTATTTGTCCCTCAACATAGTCCCTCAGACTCTCAGGAAGTTCAAACAATTTGCATAGTTTAGTTCTGGTCCTCAGTGTCAACTACTTTTTTTTCTTCCTTCCTTCCTTCCTTCCTTCCTTCCTTCCTTCCTTCCTTCCTTCCTTCCTTCCTTCCTTCCTTCCTTCCTTCCTTTCTTTCTTTTTCTTTCTTTTTCTTCCTTCCTTCCTTCCTTCCTTCCTTCCTTCCTTCCTTCCTTCCTTCCTTCCTTCCTTCCTTCCTTCCTTCCTTCCTTCCTTCCTTCCTTCCCTCTCTCTCTTCCTTGCCATTGGAAATTCTATATATTTCTTTAAGTTTAAAAGAAAACTGTTCGCTCTCCAGCACTGAATCACCATGTGCTCCACTCCACCCTTCCTTCATAAGATTTCTTTGCTCTTTTTCTTGGCCTTGGCTTTATTTTAACTTGGTTCTAGGTCCATTACCAAGGATTTAGCTTACCAGAGCTGCCATTCTCAGCCTTTTGGAATCTACTCCTCTAGTCTTCAATTATGCAATGCATGATTCTGGTTTTTAGACAGATCCTTTCTACTTACAACTCCCTAAATGAGTCCTTTAACAGAATACTTCACCCTCACCTTCGATTATGATTTGGGAATGTGTCTTCTGATGTCCTGATGCGTTTGGTTTTCCCATCTAAACAGTCGATGGACCAGACAAGTATATCTCTTCATTGGTCTCTCAATCTGGTTGAGGGATTCCCTTAAGCAGATCAGTTTGACCCAAGGACCTGGAAAGAAACTTCTACTCACCCCCTATTATTTATCCTCTGGATGCCCTTTGGAAATCCTCCTCTTCTGTCCTTCTCCTCACCTTCTCCTCTCCTTCTCTTTTTTCTTCTCTTCCTCCTCTCATCTCCTCTCTCTCCTCTCTTCTCCTTTCTTCTCCTCTCATCTCCTCTTTTCTTTCTTCTCTCCCCTCCCTTGTCTTGTCCTATTTTCTCCTGTCCTGTCCTCTCCTTGTCTTCTCCCTTTCTCCCATCTCTTCTCCTGTCCTCTCCTAATCTCTTTTCTCCTCTCTTCCATCCTTTCTTTCCTCTCTTTTTCTCTCCTCTTCCTTCCCTTGCCCTGTTCTATACCCTCCTGTCCTGATCTATCCTCTCCTCTCTTTTCTCTTTCCTTTCCTCTTCTAGTTTCTCTGTCCCTGATTCTGGTTTTCTCTATCACTCTCCTCATCACCTTTCCCCAAAGCAAAAACAGTTAGCCGGATCTTCTTATCTCAGAACCTTGAAGGTTAGCTTGCATCTTCCATTTCATAATGCAGACTATGGATCTCATAATGAGAGTTTAAAATAGGTGCCCCTGAATCTTGATCTTTATACCCTTACTGCTTGGCTGTTTCTCCCCAACTAACTTGATTCCCAGACTTAACTAAAGTTCTAAGGGTGGTCCTGCTACCAGCTGGAGATTGGGCAACCTAAGCTGACAAGCATAACCAATGTCCAGTAAAGGGTGAATATCTTTTCTTTTCCACCTAAAGATATGGTTACTCCTCCCATCCCCACCCCCAGAGGTTAGTCATGAAGACTATATGTTGTAACACTAGCTAAAAATTTTTGAATTGCATAGACATAAAATATCATCAGCACAGTCTTCCCAATAACTATTGAATAATCTTGCAGGATCATTTTCTAAATACCTCCATATGGTATTTATTATGTGATATCTTGTAGTAATTTGTGTACATGTAAATTAGTTTTATTTTGGGAGTATGCAGTACTCTGGGGTGAAAAGAGCAGATTATTAAATTCTCCTCCTCATTTTCCCCATCATTCAGTAGCAAATCCTCTCTAGATGAGTTCTTTTGTGTTAATCCAACAGCCATGACACAAAGATGAAAGGGGGACCTCCATCACAAAACTTCTATTTCCAAATTAGGTTTATTGAAGTACATTCTCTTTACAAGTGGAGGCCTTTGGGGTGAGAGTGAGGGGCGAGGAGGAAAATGGAGAATGATATACTTCTTCTAGTTTGTGTCTTGATTGAGGTCTTCATGAACAAGGAAGAAAAGAGTAGACTTGGAATCAGGAAGACCTAAGTTGGAATCTTTTCCCATTAACTGTGTGATGGTGGGAAAGTCATTTAAACTTTTTGAGCCTCAACTTTCTTGTCTGTAAAAGTGAGGAGGTTAGACTCCACGATCTCTAAAGTCCTTTCTAACTCTAACTCTATGATCCTAAGCTACCTGGGCAAGATGGGTACCAGCATGCTGGTGGGGATAGTATTACCAAAGATATCTCCCCAGTTTTCCTTTTTTATACTCGGAAGTGTGACAATGATGATTCACCACTTTTTGAGCTTCCTGGAGGTTTAAGTTCAGCAGCTGGTAGGGACCATGTGTTAACCTTTGTCCACTCCCAGGTCTTGGAATCTTTAAGCTTGAGAATTGGTGGAGGGGGAGAATCTGACTCACCCCATGCGTAATCTTGTAAATGTATTGATTCTGTTTTCATTTGCTTGGCCAAACTCTGAGAAGTCTCCCTAGAGACAAGAAACTTATTTGTCCTTCAACACAGTCCCTCAGACTCTCAGGAAGTTTGGATAAAGAATACTAGGTTAGCAAAGGGCAATAAACTAAGGTGCTATTAAGTCTGTTCATGGCATGAATGAACTTAATTTCCCTTTTCCACTCTCCAGACTCCATATAGGTACAGTCAGCAGGTTAACATTCACTCTGTGCCTTTTCTCAGTATTCATGTATTTAGGCATGTATAGAATGGAATGGCAAATGGGGGCTAGAGTAGGTCACTAGGATATGCTCTATTTCACAAATACATCATATGCTCCTAGAGAGCCCAGGGTTATTTCTCTGTATGTCCCAAAATACAGAGGAGATAGAATATTCCCTACAGGACTATAGATTTTGAGAGGGAAGGTATTGCAGAAGTCATATAGTACAATCCCTCATTTTACCAATGAGGAACTGAGACCCAGAAAGGTTAAATGACTTGCCAAATGCTGCCCAGCAAGTGACAAAGCCAGAATTTGAACCCTTGACCCAAGATCTGCCACTTCTCCTAGAGTCACCAGGTCCCTGTTCCTTTGTGGGTCCTTGGTTTCCTAAGGATGATTCATACATATAGGAATGGACATGAAGGTTCAACTCTGCAAATGCATCTGTCCCCAGACATAGCATGCTCTATGTTGCAATCACGTGTTCTGCTTTGGGGTCAAAAGGGAAGAAAGACTAGGGTAAAATTGCTCTTAGCATTAATATAATATGCTTACACTTCAAGCATATCACTATCATTAATTCATCTGCCAAGAGGAGGTGGGTCAGTGTTATTCAACTCAGCAAGATACCGAGGGGACTTGGGCATAGAGAGTGGAAGAAGAGCCAGGACTAAGGCTGAATTGCAGGAATTCTCAAGGCCCATACTTCAATCTTATCCATTTCTTACTAAAAACCAACTTTATTTCCTCAGTTTCCTTTTAGTCATTGGCTTTGCAGCTAGTTTTTTCTTCCCCTATCATTCATTTTAAGAATGGAATATGATCTATTACTATGAGTATAGAGAACACACCAAAGACTTTATATATGTGTGTCTACATATATATGTGTGTATATATAGATGTATATGTGTGTGTGTGTGTATATATATGTATATACATATACATATATATATACACTCTCAAAATTCTTGAAAAGGAATTCAATAAGTCTTTTCTTCCATATTTTTGCATAAAGCATAATGTGTATTGAAATAATGTAAACACAGTCAAACATGCCAGATTGTATGAGTGTCTGGTAATAGAAGTCAAAGGGTGTTGCTTGGTGCTCATGAAAAGCAGAAGTTCCTCCAGCAACATCACACAGAAGTGAAAAGTGCCCAATTTAGGACTGCCCAAGGTCAATCCCTAGCTAATGTCTTTCTCTTTATTCCCACCCTCCTCCTCTTTATCTATGTAAAGAAGTTTCCAGGAAAGGAATCTTTCAATTTGCTTCTCATTTTCTTCACTTCTTTCTTGGGCACTCAGTTAAGTGGCACAACCAGGCCAAAGGTATGGCCAGGCCTCCAGGTTGTGTGGCTGAGTTGGTGGGGAGGGTGCTGGTAGAAGGAGTACAGGGGCAGGACCTAGAAGAAAGACACTAGGAGGAATTGATTCAGGAGATGGGGCTTTACAAATATCTGCCAAGATTTACTCTGACTTTACAATTAGTGGATTAAAAACACTTTGAAGCACCCCTAATGTCTAAGACTGGAAGAAGTTCTAAGGCTAGAAAATTACTTAGATAGTAGGAATGGGCTCCAGTGGGGCATGTACCAGTGAGAGATTTGGAGGGAGGGGAAAAGTAGGGTTTGATGGAGGGAAGTAAAAGTCAAATATTTGGGAATATAGTCTTACCAAAAGCTCATAGATATTCAGGTTGAGTCTTATCACAGTTTGTAAGCTCTGATTTAGCTTTTTTATATTGAAAATAATGAGTGGGCTTACCTTTGAATCTCAAAAACCTTTATTAAGGACCCCAAAAGATAACTCTGTGTGTGTGTGTGTACATGTGTGTGCATGCAAGTACACATGCATGTCTATGGTACAGTGCTCATGTGGTTCTGGGAAATTATCACTAATACAAAGTGGGTCCCAGTAAACATGTAGCTCTGTAGAGTGAGTGCTCTTGGGTCTGAGCTGATGATAGATATTTCCCCCTTTTTAAACTCTCTGGAGCTGACTTTCAAGGTCTTTTACCGGAGATGACAGGCCTCAAATTGATCTTTTCAAATATTATAATATACCCACTGGTCATTGAAATTCATCCTAGTAGAAGATTCTTATTAGGGTAAAGCAGATCAGTCAGTTAAGGGAGTGGAGGCCAAATGACTGGGTGGAATTACTTTATTGGTCAAATCAAATATTTAAATGTTAAAATAGCCCAGTGATGGAATTATAGGATAATCATGTAATATATAGAAGACTCATAGGAAACCCTGTTTAAGGGCATTTTTGTTTCCATATTCTTCTGTATTTCTAAAAATGTTTTGTTTCTCCTCAAAAACTTCCATTGATTATTTGAGTAAAGGTCTTGCTTTGAACTCAGTATCTTGATTTCCCTTCTGAAGGAAAGAGTACTTTTAGGGGAAGAGATGAAAAAGCATTTGCTGAATCAGCTGAACACCTTTCTGTTCAGTTTACCTTAAATGAATAGTGTGTGGTCAGCTATCAACACAAACACAAACATTTTGCTGTAGGACTCAATGCTAAAGGCAGTGTTTGTCTCTAGTTGAATTCCCATTGGGATTTTCTTAACCAGATAAACAGGTAAGTGTAAACATTCTGATCGGAGCTCTATCCATGTCTCTGATACCTCATAAGAAGTCTCTGAGCAAATGACATTAGGTCTGGTGTAATGAGGTTTGGGAGGCACACATTGTTTTGACAGGATCTTAAAATTAAACCTGTGTGGTGTGTGGTGAGAGAACAGGAAAAAGTGGATAGAGGAGACAAGAAATGAAGTGGGAAGAGAAAAAAAATTATAAATTAGAACATAATCTCCAAATTCCACTAGAATAAGCTCTTTGAAGGCAGGGAATATATCTGCTCTCAGTACTATACAGCTGTTAACATCAAGGTGCTCCTCAGAAAGATGATGGACAGAGCAATTACCTAGTAAAGGCAGTGTGTGATGTCATGTTTTTTTTTTTTCTCTACTGGAGATGTTAAAAGTGAAGAGGAAGGATTGTTTGCTATTATTTGATTTTATTTACTTTGTGTGGCCTATATACATATATATTTATTATTTATACTTATTTTTATTGTATTCTATTTATTAATTATGTTTTAATAACGTTATTATTAAATATTATATTTATATTATTATATATAATAATATATTATACACACATACAATCCATATATACACATATATGTATCTATATCTATATCTATCTTATTCTGAAACTCTGGACTTTTGGAAGTATTTGCCCCCAGAGGGAAGGCGTGAATCACAACTTAGCAGTCCAAAAGAGAGGAAGCACAAATAGAGGTCACAAGAGGTCTAGGAAATGTTGTCCATTGTTCATTGGTACCAAGAAGCTTTCTCATCTGAAAAATGAAGGGAATGGACTAGCTGACTATTAATACATCTTCCAATTCTACATGTAAGAAATAGTTCCATCCCTCAGCTAACTTGATTCTGTTGGAAAAGAGAACACATACATAAATTTGCACAAAATTTTTAAGTAAATTTATGTATGGGAGGAGGGAAATTGCTAAGAACTGGGAGGCATGCCTTCTCAATGGCATTTGAGCAGCGTCTTAAAGGGAGGTAGGGATTCCAAGAGGTGGAGGTGAGAAAGCGGAGCATTGAAGGTAAGATAGACAGTGTGGGCTCAGACATGAAAGTGACAAATACAATGTAATGGAGAGGCAGCACTAGGCAGGATGGATTATGGTAGTGGATTTTCTGTCATTTCAGGTGAAATACACAATCTCTCCAAGTAGAGTTTGGATGATTATGTGTCCCAGGGGTTGTAAGGAAATTCTTGCTTAGGCACAGATTAGACCAGATGAATTTTGTGATCCTTTCCAATTCTGAGACCCTGTGACTTGGCTAAGGAAGAAAAGGTTAGTAGCAAGAAAATCCTTCAAAGAGGCAGCCTCTTGAAATGAAAGGGAACAGTGCCTCATGTGGCAGGAATGGAAGTCAGAGCCCAAGTAAACACTCCAGGGAAATCCACAGATTAATCTGGCCTCTGGGTTTTGGGTTAAATCCAGATTTATGGATTAAGCTGCTAAACCTCTGAGGTAGGGGGATTGGAGTCTCGCAGTGGTTATGAGACTTTTCGTTTCTCCACAAAAGGACAAGACAAGAGGCAATGGGTTTAAGCTACAGCCAGAAGGATTTAGATTTAGATCTGCCGAATAATTTCCCAGACAGGTGAGATTTGCCAAATATCATCGAATTGAATAACTCGGGGAAAGAATGCTCAACTGAAAACTTGGGGTCTAGTCTCTACTAACTAACTGGGCAGCCGTGTGAGTTGTCTGCAATTCATTTATCTTCTCATCAGGTTCCTAACTTGTAAACTTAGAGTTGAGATCTAGGGGTTTTAGCTGAATACAAGTTCAAAATACCCAGCGCATAATGGGTCTGTTAAGAAAGGATGCATCAGTAGAAGTATGGCACTTAGACCAAGGGATATAATAATCCTGCTCATCTTGGAAGTACTGTGTTCTGTTCTGGGTCCTACATTTAAAAATAGATCTTGAATGAATATGTTCAGAAGAGGGTGACAGGTTGGTAAGGATGTCTGGAAATCATGCCCTATGAGAAATGGTTGAAGAATTGGGAATTTATTCTGGAGAAGAAGATACTCAAAGGGAGACTGAATGACTGCTGTCTTCCAGTACCTTATTGGTACATGAAATGAGAAGCCTTTGGAAAGAAGAAAAAGTACAAATATACACAGAAAAATAATCATACAAAATAAGCAAATTAGGAGGAAAGGAAGGGAATAAGTTTTCATTAAGCACCTACTATGTGTTAAGTACTATGCTAAATTCTTTATCATCAGCATCTCATTTGATTCTCACAATAACTCCAGAAAGTAGATGCTATTATGATCTCCAATTTATAGGTTTTATTAATTTACATTTTATATATTGCAATTTTCTTCTTCCTGTTCATAGGAGCTCATCATGCTACTATCCATTTCATTAGAAGAGCCAATTTACAAGCTAAGTTTTACAGATTCAGGAAGTATTTCCCCCCCAACATCACTTTGGAGGTTCTCTCTAATAGTGTTACTCTCAACCCATCTGTGGCTGCTCATCTGATATCATTCATGAACATGTCTATAAGTTCATCACAGAAAATTCACCCAATATCCTGGAAGCTTTCTTCACTTTTTCCTCCTGATATTGCAAAAATATTAGTGGAATACTTGGGCTGTCAGGATATGATCTTTTACCTTTATCCTATTTCCTTCATAAGAACTTTGCCTCACATTCTTTGAATTTCCTTATTGGTCATATATTACAACCTGTTCACATCTACCACACACCTATCCTTTGTCCCCTGTATGATAATTCATTTTTAATTATTGGTACCATTGTGTTTTATATCTCACAGCATTACAGTATCAGCATAATATCGGTATTAATATTAATCGACATTACCAAGTAATATTGGTAATAATATTTTTTAAATGGACCTCTATTTCTGGGAGAAGTTGAAGATCATTAAAGGAACTTTGCAATTTCCTGAAGGCAATCTAGTTTTCTCTCCTCTTTCTGTTTAATTCTGGGACCAATTCATCTATTTGTTTTGTCTGTAATAGGTTGTCTACCTAACTGCGCATCTTAATCTGGATATTATGCATTCTTTATCAATTTTATCTTCCTTGTATGCATGGTCTGTCCAAACTATTTTGAGTGGTTATGGATCTCTTCCAGTAGGTTTCACATTGTTTTGGGATTTGATGCAACCAATACAATATCATGCACAAATAGAAGGGTTGAGAGGACTTTGTGATAGACAGGGAATAGTTCTTCAACTTGGAATCTGCACTGCACTACCACCATCAAAATGGGAAACACATTTGGCAATCGTACGTCTTCCTGTTTTACGCTTCAGTCAGTGGTTGTGATCAAACTCTGTGTTGTTGAGCAAGGTTCTCTGTTGTTCTATCTTTCAAAGCATCTTGAATGATTTTGATATATGGATAAATGATACCTCTTTAGAAGAGAATCTATAAGGCAGTGTTTTGCTACTAAAGCAAATGCTTTTTCAGCAATCAGCAAACAGTAAGTTCAGTGAGATTTTGTATTCTCTCCAGCTTTCAATCACTTGGACGATGGTAAAGATATGATCCCCTATGGAATAATGCTTGTGAAAACCTGCCTGTTCATTACTAATATCCTCATTGATCAAGCCCCTGATCCGTGTACAGATGATTTTCATAAAAATTTTGTGTAGACAGAAAAGTAGATATATAGGTCGTTAGTTATTTGTCTTCTCTTGGGCTGTAGAGATATTAATAAAGTGAGGTTTTCCCACTTTTCCTTAGATATTTGCCCTTCCTTTTGGAGATACTTTGTAAATGAACTCCTCAGTCCCTTTAAAATTGGGCTGCCTTGACTATGGATCTCCTCCATTTGTACTTTGTCCAGACTGGCTGTTTTTCTTGTCTTTGTTCTCTTGAGCAATTCCTACTTCCTTTAGAAGCGTATTCAGGACTGTGATGCTACATACAGTTCAATTGTGGTGGCTTTAAACCAATATAAAATGTGTAAAAAATATTTTTTATAAAATTTTCCATTTTTTTCTGTTTTTCTTCCATTTTTCATCTATTAATTTCCTCAGGATGACTTTCCATAGTTGAGCTTTATGCCAAACTTTCTTTAAAATGGTTTTATTATCCATTGAATCTCTGGCTTATGACACAAGTATGCCATAATATAATCTTCCACTATCCTCCGTAAGGTTTTAAAAACTGGTTTATTCTAAACCAGTATTGCCTTTGCCTTCCATTTCTTTCCACGTGGAAAGTAAGTAATATATGTGCTGACTAAAGCCCTTTTTAGGATCTTTTTAATTACAGTTTATTTACATTAGTTAAACTAGTACACAAAATTATCATAATTGGTATCAATGCCATTTCTACTGTCCATTATCCATTTTTATTACCAGTAGATTAGAAATGAGTTGTAATTTCATACCATTTTAAAATTTTTATTCTACCTTCTACTTATATATTAATTCTGATTTTTGTTCTTACAAGTCAAAAGTATGATTTCTATATTAATAATAAGTCCTTTTCTGTCTCTCTCTAAAATACAATCAGTTTCATCTTTTGTTCCACACTTAATGCTTACCATGTATAGTTTCTACTGTTTCTTTTCTTGAGGAGAATATTCTCCTTCTGTGAAGTCTTTAACTCCTTGACATGACACGTCTTCTTTCACCAAACTCACCTATTTTCTCTTTTGCATTGAAGTCACTGAGTAACAAAGTATTACTTTGATTTAATTTTACTGTTCTTCTGAAGTTTTTCATAGAATTTTTCTCCCACTTCATTTTCTACAATATATGTTGGCGATAAGCTGCAATTATTTTCAGTGACCTTTTTGCAAATACTTAGCATAAGCATTGCAATACAAGATGACCAGATGTCCTGTAAAATGATATTTCTGTCTACTTTGGGTGTGTGCTAAAACCCACTCCACTAACCCTTGTCTTTGCCTCTTGAAGTGTCTGTGAGCCATGTTTCTATTTAGCTGTGATGTCCTTAAATCGGCTGGTTTTGTTTATGTGCTGAATGTCAAGATTGATGCAACTCAGCTCCCCGGGAGTATGTCCATTCCTTGGTTGTTAGATACATTTAGAGTATGAACAGCCAAGTTAAAGTTTATATATGTTTTAAAAACTCTGTGTGTGTGTGTGTGTGTGTGTGTGTGTGTTTTGGTAGCTTTTGCCTCATTTTTTTTGCATGGGACTTTATCACCTTCACTCTAGATGTGGACAGTTGTTTACACAGGACCGAAGGCCATTTTGCATTTTTCTTTGTTTCACGGATTGCCACAGGCCAAAGACTTCAGTCACCAAATGTCAGGGCTACCTTGGGAAGTAGCCTTGATTTGTTGCCTGGAATATATTCAAAGCTTCTCCAGTGCAGAAAAATCCACCAGAGCTCCCACTCCCATTGACTTAGCCTTTGCAAAAGAGGGTCACCTCCAAATCACAATAATACATTGGAAGAAGGGTCTGTAGAGCACTGGAATTCAAGAATACCCTGAAAAACCAAATACATTTTTGTGCTAATTTGACACTCCTGGTCTTTCTACTATCAAAAATCTATCATAGAGATGCTCCATGAACAACTTGATTTTTCTTCCTGGTGGAGGAATAAACTCATTCACTAAATACCAGTCTCATCATTTCCCATTTGGCTGCTCCCTGGGTCTTTGTGATCTCCAAAATCTCATAATCTTATAGACTCTATCAACTCTGAAACTCACCCTTGGCCCTGGGGGCTCTCCCTCCCTCTGGTTGCAGTGGGTGGGGGTTAGACACTGAAGAACCTCTCTCTGATTCTCTGCCATTTAAGGAAGGTACCCAGGGCATTCACCTCATCATCACCACACAGACAAAACCAGCTGCATCCCTGGTTTTCATGGTCTGCATATAGCTGTGATGCCATTCCATCTAGAATAGCTATTGGATTGGGTTTTGATGATTTCATCTCCTCAGTTTAGAGAAGTGGGGTGGGTCAGGATGCCTTCTACATGCAGTGAGCATGTCTCTTAATTTATGCAGAGCTCTGGGCCTCATTCCAAGTGACTACTTGGTCATTGATACACTCCTGGTTCTATTCTTTTCTTGGGATTTAATAATCATTCCAGGGGCAGCTAGGTGGCACCATAGTGCACAGAGTTATAGGCCTGGAGTCGAGAAGTTCAAATTTGACCTCAGATACTCACTAGCTGTGTGATCCTGGGCAAGTCCCTTACCCTGTTTGCCCCAGTTTCCTCATCTGTAAAAATGAGCTGGAGAAGGATACGGCAAACTACTCCAGCATCTGCCAAGAAAACCCCAAAAGGCACCATGAAGGGTCAGACATGGCTAAAAAGGGCTAAACTACAACAACAAATCATCCCAATAGGTCCCTAATTGACTTTATTTATTTCAAAATAGAAATGTCATTTCAGCTGTGATGTCATGGGCCAGTGCCTGAGGGAAAAGGGAAACACTGCTGTCTCCTTCATAATCACTTCCCTCATGGTTACAACAAGTTCCAGGATCCAACTCACTCATTCCTCCAACTGTTTTTCCTTCTTTCTTTCATGACCTTTGTTTTTCCTGGATTCTCCTGGAAAAATCAAAGGTAATGTTAGTGAAGTGTAAGTTCCAATAGGTTCTAATATGTTAGAAAACCTCAGATACGGTTCTAGCAGCAGACTATGTCTGATTTCCGAGGACTGGCTTAAGTTTGGAAAGGTTAATCAATTGTTGTGGTCTGGTCATTCAGTGACAAATGATTGGATCACAGCAACCCAAGAAATAAAGAAAAATTCTCTAAATATTAGATTAGCTAGTGATACTCTAAATGTAAGCTTCTTTTTTTGAATAATATCTTATTTTTTCCCAATTACATTTAAAAACAATTTTTACCTTTTGTTTTTAAAAATTTTGAGTTCCAAATTTTTTTTTCTTCCTTCCCTTCCCTCTCCTTTCCCTGAGACATAAGCAATTTGATACCTGAAAAGGCCTTAGCCTAAAAGACGAAGGTCTCCCACTGCATCTTGGGCTGTCTCTAGTCAACCCGATGAATATCTGGTCACTGGACCCTGATGACTCAGGAGGAGAAAGTGAGGCTGGTGACCTTGCACAGCCCTCCTTCACTCAAAACAAAGTCAAGTGCAAGTCATGTCATCCCTTCTCTGATATCATGGTCCTCTTCGAAAACGAACAAACACAACAACATTTTGATGTAGGTTATACACATGCAATTATGCAAAATATTAAACATAAGAGTCTTAAGGCCAGTGTCTGTTTTTGTCTTTTTATCTTCTACAATTTAGCGCAGCGTCTGTCACATAGTAAATATGCTTATTGGCTTGATTTATGATCCTTGCCGAATAACCAGTGCACATTCTAGTGGAAGATTCAGAGTGAATCAGTTTTGACATTCTTAGTTTAAAAAAGAACTGGAAGACTGAAGAAAGTCATAGCTAAATGGAATGATAACCCACAGGTTCTTCTTAGAGAGGCAAAGAAGTGATAGAGTTGGTTTTGTCATGCAACCAAAAGGTATCAAGGAACATCATTTCATAGGAAATTTGCCATCTCATGTTGCAGTACTCCTGAAAGGTGTTTGCAAAAAGGCCACTATGAAAATAATTGTGTGACAATATTTCTTTTAGATGATAAAGAGGTAGTGAAATTCTATGAAGAATTTCCTAATACCCACAGAATTAATCAACATAGACTTTACTGCTTTGTATTAAACTTTGTATAATAACTTCAAAGCAAAGATGAGAATAAGAAAGGAAAGCCAAAACTATGTTGGATGATATAATTAAGGAATTAGAAATTAAGATAAGAAATGAGACCACAGACACCTTATGTGCTCACATTCTGGATATTTTCTTTAAGAAAAGAATTAGAATCTGCTGGCTGTGCTGAACTCCCAATAATAGTGCTAAAATGAAAGTCACTATATTTTGACAGGATGTGACTTGTCATTGACGTGGGAGTCAGTCCTGAATCAACTGTCCATGTTCAGTCAGACCATGGACTTGTTAGAATAAAGAGCAACCTTAATAAAATTAAAAATTTTAATTAATTGAGAATAAGAATGAAGGACAAATATGGGAAAATTTATGGTATATGTTTGAAATAACTTCAGCTTGATCTATTTAAACAAGTGCTGCTATCAAAAAATGGGAAATGGAAAAAGATATTGATTATAATAATTTAATATTGAAATTTAAATAATGTAAACCAATTGCCATAATTAGGAAAGCAAAAGAGTCTAAAAGCCATTTTAGTCAGCAGATACCTGATTTGCTTGCCAAGAAGAGACAGACAGACAGAAGGAGGGACAGAGAGAGAGAGAGAAAGAGAGAGAGACAGACAGACAGGCAGAGACAGACAGAGAGAGACAAAGAGACACAGAGAGACACAGAGAGAGAGAAAAGAGGGGGGGCAGCCATGTGAAAAATTTATAAAATCTTACAGAGTATAGTGAAAAATTATTAGCATTATTGAGTCATAAGACAGCGAAAAAGTGTAGAAGGGAAAAAATCCTGTTTCAGAAAAGCTTAGTGAAAAATCTGACTTAAGCAAACTCTTCCTGAAGTTATTTGAGAATTAAACTGGGAGGACAAGTTTTCACTATCATGGAGACTGGATCCACCATATTCCTCCTCTAATATCACAGACCTGGATGTGCTTCTAGTCTAAGTAGCTCAGAAGAAGCAGCTGGACTGCATCAAGTATACAAAGAACAGGTCCATGTAGAGGAGACATAACTTTTAAAGTGTTGAGGGATTGATTTTTAAGAGATCTAAAACAAGGAAATTTCCCAACCTTGTAATTAAAAGAAAAACATTACAAAGGCCACTCAGTTGAGAGGATAGCAATAGCTTCTAGGCTGTGTGTCTACTTAATCATTTTATGAAACTATCTTATGCATTCCTCAAGGGCATCCTCAATGAGGCTACTAGAGTGCTGGGCCTGGAATTAGGAAGACTGAGTTAAATTTCAGCCTCACACACTCACTAGCTCTATGACTCTGGGCAAGTCACTTATACACTGTTTGCTTCAGTTTCCTCAACTATAAAATGGGAAGAATAACACCACCTACCTCGCAGAGTTGTTGTGAGCATCAAGTAAGACAGTATTTGTAAAGTGCTTAGCATGCTGTCTGGCACATAGTAGACACTATATAAATGCTTATTCTCTTCTCTCTCCTACCTTCTCCACCACCCTCCCCTCTTCCCCAGTTAGGAGGGAACAAGCAGACTTTTGTAATAAAGAAAAGCGATATTACACAGTAGACTTTATTGCTGCTATCACAAAATTGACTGTGAGATTTGAAGAATACATGCTCCCATTGCACTTACTGCTAATTATTAAAAAGGATTTGATTCAACAGATCAAAATTCAACAAAGGGTTTTCTGCAAACAAAGTCTTCCATGTATATGTCAAAATTGTGCACAATTCCCTGAAAAGTTATAATAGCAGAGATAATCTTTGATGACTCTCTGATCATTCTTTTCAAGGTGTAAAACACCTGCCTATAAGAAGCAGGAAAATACAAGTTCAATAATTGTGTTTACCCTTGTCATTGAGGAAATTCAACACAGATCTCAATTCGAGGAACAACTCCCTCTAGATGGGGAGGTCTTTTAGGTTCTCCTGTTTGCAGAGGACTTAACAATTGGATCAATTTGTTGTCTAACCATTTTTCAGTCATGTCTGACTCTTTGTGACTTCCTTTCAGGTTTTCTTTGTAAAGATGCTGGAGTTGTTTGCCAGTTTCTTCTCCAGCTTATTTTACCGATGAAGAAACTGTGGTAAACCGTTTCAAGGAACTTTCCCGGGTTCATATAGCTAATAAGTATTTGAGACCAGATTTGAACTCCAGTCTTCCTGACTCCAGGTCCAGTGCTCTATCCAATGTGTGACCTCGCTGCCTTTAACTGAATCAAACACCAGAACAAAGCAGAGTCTTATAATTAGAAATCTATAAGCCCTCAAAAGATTTTGGCCTAGCTATTCACACAGGAGAAACCAAATGGATGAATGTTTGTTATTCAGACTGTAATATGCAGTTGGAAGGATAGCTTGCAAAATTTATTTATCATTATATTTGTTTTAGACAGATACTGCAAATGGACAATGAGTTGAAACCAATTGAATAGAGGAGAGAGGGCTGTATTGCCTTTGGGAAATCATACAGATCTGCTAATGACTCTAAGTTTCTCCCTGAAAAAAAAATGTCCATTAAGAAAATCAATATTCTTCTAGTGTTGTTGTTATGGCTGAATCATAGAATCCTACAGTCTCTGATGACTTAAAATTAAGGATCATCCAAAGGCTAGAGAGAGGCTCACAGGTGTGAGCAGGTTAAAAACTCCTTGCAAACAAGGAAATACAAAGGAGTGATGTATAAAGCTTGTCTTTAAAGACATGTAAGAATGAAAAAGAGGGTGATGAGAGTTGAAGACCAGCTCTGGATGACCTTGTCTTCCATTGGTGTCTTCATATGTACGATCATACATTTGGATGCAGGGGACCTCAAAGCTACAAGTCCTTCACTTGACAGAGGGGAAAACTGTATCCCAGGGAGGTTGTCTTGCCCAATGATCACACAGGTAGTAAGATAGAGAGTTCTTGAGGAGCCTTACGAGAATTCCCAGTTTGCCCCATCGAATCCCCTACCACATCGGTAAGGGCATCCTCTTTTGATTGACTTCTTTGCCTTTAAAAATGGCAAGACCAAACCATTTACTCTCTCTCTCTCTCTCTCTCTCTCTCTCTCTCTCTCTCTCTCTCTCTCTCTCTTTTTCTCTCTCTCTCTCGGCCCTGACTTTCTGCTGCTCTCTTTTTGGCATCTTTCATCTGAGGTTGATGATCCCAATTTATACATAGTAAGGATGACATGGATTGAACCAATAAGAGAAAAGGACTTTTTTCTTACTCTCTCTTTGCCCAGGTGGGGTGGGGTGGTATTTGTTTCTTTTCTGTGTTGTTTGTCCTTCTCAGTTCCAGGTACCAAAGGTGGTCCCAATAGAACCTGAAGTTTCAAGTCATGGTGACCAACTGAGCATGGAAACCCCAAGAAGTCAAGGGGCCTAGGACTTGACCCCAAGGTCTGGAAAGTGGGACCGTACTATAATGGACCAGGCTATGAACTTCATCTTCCCCTCCCCAGCAATAGACTTGGTCAGGAGGGGAAGAAGATTATGCCTCTTATATTGGGGGGGGGGGAGTAAGTTTATATACTTCTTTTGAAGTATTTCTTTATAAAAGCTCATCTGATTTTTAGTGGCTAATAGAACTGGGGTGCAGGAATCTGACCCCTACAATCAAAAGGCAAGAATCAGTGACAGAGAACCTAGATGCCCCAGTGCCCTTAAGGTTACTGAATGTCCCTGGGGGAAGGAGAGAAAGCTAACATACCTGGTTTTTCAGGTGTGAGTAGTCTGGGTAGTCTGTATTATATAAGTACCAGAGGTGGGGTTTGAATCCAGACCCATTATGCTTTCCACTCTACCACACTGCCTCATGGCATCAATAAGAAGGATAGAAAGTCCCTCGCTCCATCCCCTTCTCCCCACACTGGGCAGCCCCTTTGTGGCAAATTTATGAGAGGATCTGGACAAGAGCTGAACAGTTTGAGCAGGTATGGATGGGATGCAATGTGCATTTTTTTAAAGGGATGCCCACAGTAATAAGATCTCAGGTCTATCTGAGAGCATTTGAATACCACTTTTGTAAAGCAGGCATTGGATATGGGCAATATTATCCTTATTTTACAGTTGAGCAAACTGATAAAACTGAAGGATCTGACCCATGATCACACAGCTAGAAAGTTACTGGGGCAGACTTCAAACCCTGTCCTCTATACCATACTTCCTTTCAGTGTAACAGGTCCTTTCCTCTTGCTCCGTCTCTTCATTGTAAAAGTACAGTAATAGGTGTTGAAAGGGGTTTACTACTGGACTATAGAGGAAATATTCAAAATAGTTGGGAATGCAATGACAAATACAGAAAAAAAGAAATGTGCCTGCTGGGCACAAGGGCATTGTGTTAGACTTGACCAGTCAAGTCAGTGAACATTTATTAAGCCATCCTATGTCAGAGGCACTCTGCTAAGTGCTAAACTCTGAGAATATGAATAAAAGCAGAAGTATAGTCTCTGCCCTTAAGGAACTTAACATTCTGGGAATGTATCAGGGAAGAAGCTGAAAGGAGGAGGGAGAGGAAGGGAAGTGGGAAAGGGAAAGTACATGGCCCTAGGGTGGGGGTGGGGATGGATATTTATATCTGTGGAGATGAGTTAGCAATATAGCCTGGAGAGGGATAAGGATTCTGGGTAAAGGGCAACCTTTATAAGTCAGAAGGGTTCTATGACTCAGGCTTCTACCTTCTCATCTCCCAGTTCTCCTTCTATGTTTGATATCTCATGCTTCTGGAATGCGTATTTCCTACATCTCTGGTTATGGAATCTTACGGTCATTGTCAGGTACTTTTCTTTTCTCCTCTCTATATCTGCTTCCCCCAGATATGTACTATTTCATTGATTTCTTTGCCTCATATCCCAGACTTGTTGGCCATGTCCCTGGGGATTCAATTCCTTTGGATTGTTCCTGTTCCCTAAGCAAGACTTTTCCTTATATGATCACAAGCTAAGTTAAGTTGGGTCATACAGCTGAATCCCCTCTCTTTACAGATGAGTTGATGGAGGGTCCAAGAGGTGAAACAATTTGCTTAAGGTCACAAAAGTAGTAAATAGAAGACTCAGAATTAAAACCTAGGTCTTCTGATTCTAAATCCAATGCTCACTGGACCACACTGAATTTCTAAGTTGGACTTCTAAACTTTGACCTTCACTCCTCTCTTCTGCCTTTTTTTCCTCTCCTGTTCCTGCATCAAGAATGTCCCTGGATATTCTCTCTCTTGCCTTCAAAGCATCTTTTCTATTCCTGGTCATTCTGCCTGAAGCAATTTCATCCCTGTCTCTCTGGTAGCTGCTAACTCTGCTCTTAGTGTTAAAATGGACTTTTATTTTTTACTTCCCATATTGAACTTATGCATGGGTCCGTGAACAACGTTAGGTCCTTAGGGACTCTTACTGTACCCAGCTGTCCTCCAGGCTACTTCTACTCCAAAGTCTTCCTGCAGATCAACTGAGAGCCCTTGCTCTCACAGCCCTGGATGTTACATCCCCCATTCCTTCCTCACTGGCCGATAGATGCACCTTAGTGTCAGTAGATTGATACTAGTCTCTGTTCTCGGGTATGGGCTTCAAATACTGCTTTTTTAAAAAATTAAATTTATTTATTTGTTTTCAGTTTTCAACATTCACTTCCACAAGATTTTGAGTTCCAAATTTTCTCTGCATCTTTTCCCTCCCCCTACCCAAAGATGGTGTGTAATTTGATATAGACTCTATATATGCATTCATATTACCTATTTTCACATTAGTCACATTGCAGAGAAGAATTAGAACCAATGAGAGAAACCACGAGAAAAAAAGAAACAAACAAAAAAAGAGAGAGCAAATAATATGCTTCAATCTGCATTCAGACTCCATAGCTCTTTCTCTGGATGTGAACAGGATTTTCCATCATGAGTCTTTTGGAGTTGTCTTAGAACCTTGCATTGCTGAGAAGAGTTGAGTCTATCAAAGTCAGTCATTGCACATTGTGGCTGTTACTGTGTGCAATGTTATCCTGGTTCTGTTCACTTCACTCAGTATCAGTTCATTCAAGTCTTTCTAGATTTTTCTGAAGTCCACCTGCTTATCATTTCTTATAACACAATAATATTCCATTACATTCAAATACCACAACTTGCTCAGCCATTCCCCAACTGGTGGACATCCCTTCAATTTCCAATTCTTTGCCACCACAAAAAGAGCTGCTATAAGTATTTTTGTACATGTGTCCTTTTCCCATTTTAATGATCTCTTTGGGATATAGACCTAGAAGTGATATTGCTAGTTTAAAGGGATGCACATTTTCATAACCCTTTCGGCATAGTTCCAAATTGCTCTCTAGAATGGTTAGTTCACAACTCAACCAACAATGCATTAGTGTTCCAATTTTCCTACATCTTCTCCAGCATTTGCCATTTTCCTGTTTTGTCATGTTAGCCAATCTGATAGGTGCAATGTGGTACTTCAGAGTTGTTTTGATTTGCATTTATCTAATAAATAGTGATTTAGAGCATTTTTTCATATGACTATAGATAGCTTTAATTTCTTGATCTGAAAACAGCATGTTCATATCCTTTGACCATTTATCAACTAGGGAATGACTTGTATTCTTATCAATTTGACTCAGTTCTCTATATATTTTAGAAATGAGGCCTTTATCAGAGACACTGGTTGTAAAATTTTTTCTCCCAGTTTTCTGTTTCCCTCCTAATCTTGGTTGCATTGGTTTTGTTTATGCAAAAACTTTTCAATTTAATGTAATCAAAATTATCCATTTTGCATTTTATAATGTCCTCTATCTCTTGTTTGGTCATAAATTCTTCCATTCTCCATAAATCTGACAGGTAAATTATTCCTTATTCTTCTAAGTTTGCTTATAGTATCAGCCTTTAAATCTAAATTGTGTACCCATTTTAACTTTATTTTGGTATACGGTGTAACATATTGATCTATGCCTAGTTTCTGTCATACTATTTTCCAGTGTTCCAACCAGTTTTTGTCAAATAGTGAGTTCTTATCCCAGAAGTTGGAGTCTTTAGGTTTATCAAATAGTAGATTACTATAGTCATTGACACTGTGTCTTGTGTACCTAACCTATTCTGTTTCTTAGCCAGTAGTATGTAGTTTTGATGACTTCTGATTTATAATACAGTTTAAGGTCTGATATGATGAGGCCACTTTCCATTACATTTCTTTTCATTAATTCCCTTGATATTCAGGTTCCTAACAGTTCTTTAATCCCTAAAGCACATAACTTATGCTTGGGTCCTTCTCCTGAGTTGGGGGTGTGTGGGAAATAGTGTTGTTGGTAATGTTAGTGATATCGATGCTGTAGATTAGTTTTTTAAAATAACAATTACAAATATGTAATAAATTAACAATGAAATTATATAAACATATTCTTTCAACCTCCCATGCAAATCATCAGGTAGGGTCATATTCCCATACCAGGTTTGTTAAGTGAGTTTGAAAGTAGGGAGGGGAAACACTGGACTCAAATAACACAGCATGTGTTTTCAGCATAGAAAATCAGGCTGAAATTGGAGTTGTTCTATAACAGAAGCTAAACAATAAGAAACTGAAGGAGTGTATAGAGTGTCTTCCCCAAGGTCTTGATTATCTGAAAAGAATAGGGAAGCCTGAATTAAAGCTCCCATGTCTGAGGTTCTCTGATTCTGTGATGGTGAATTGGATAAATAGGGATTCAGGCAAACCAGAGGGGCCTTCAACGTAAACACGATGGATGCAGCCAGTAACATGACCTTGTTTCAGATAACAGGGCTTCTAGATAAGGATGTTTAAGAGAATTAGAGTATGATAGCCTTCCCTAAACAAATATAAGGAGCAGAGCAGGATGGACGAATTAATTTGGCTTCATCAGTGTTTCCAAAAACTCATCTTCCTGCAACGTCCCATCAACTGTGAAACTCAGCCCTCCTCAGCATCCCCTGCCCCTGATATCCTTTCCTTTCTCAGATTGGAGAGGGTAAAGGGTGGACATGGGAGAGGTCATCCAAATTCTCTATTTAAGGAAGATGTTCCAGGCAGCCAGTTACTCATATCCCACCCGGTTTTAGAACTTCATTATGTCCCCTCTCCCCTTTTCAGCTTCTTTTTTATGCATTGCCTTTCCCCATTGAATCATGAGCCCCTGAAGGGGAGGGACTATCTTTTGCCTTTTTATTTAATTCCCAGAGTTTGGCACAGTGCCTGGCACACAGTAGGACCTTAATAAACGTTTAATGATTGAATAATAATTAAGAAGATTTAAGTAAAAAAGGAAGCCTACGCTATCTCAACAAGTTCTCTCTGGCCTAAGATGACTCAGTTCAGAACATTCAGCCCAGCAGGGTGACTGTCTATCAAGCCAGAAAATTTAGGATAATTAAATAATCTTGCTCTGTTCAGCTAATGTTAAGAGTAGTTAGTATCACAGCTGAGAAATGTGGAGGAAGTCAGGGCACACTAAATTAAAAAGAAGACAGGACTTCAGTTTTTTGGCAAAGGAGAGACAATGCTTTAAAGGAAGAAGAAGGATTATGGTTCTAACAGGGTTCAAGAAGTGAATGTTTTCTCCCTTGGATATAGGAGAGGACAGGCTGAACTACTGAAGAGGAACACTGGAATCAGTTAAAGTGAAACTGGAAGTTCTCTACCAGAGATCCTAAGTCCAGGGGGTGAGAGGGCTCAGCAGCCTGTGTAGGGCAGCCCCCTGGGACTGGATCCAAGGAGTCATCACTGGACCATCTGCAGGTGTCACAGAAGCAGAGGACTTGAGCCTAAGGGAGTAAGACCCATTTAAAGAGCCTCATAAGAAACTGCTTTTTTCCAAGGTTAACAATGGCATCTTAGTTGCTAACCCCTTTGCCTTTTTCTGGGACATCATCCTACTTGACCTCTCTGCAACTTCTGCCTCCTTGGTTCCCTCCATCCTCTTCTCCGTGCCTAAAGACTGTGTCTTTTATAGCTCATTTGCTAGATCATCATCTATGTTCCACCTCTGATGTGTATGGTTATCCTGGACCCCTTTCTCATCTTTCTCTTAACTTTCTCAGATTTCGTATACTCTGATGCATATAATTGTCATCTTTAGGCAGATCTCAAATCTACATATCCAGCACTAATCTCTGTCCTGAGCTCTAGTCCTCTATCATCAACTGCCTGTTGGATTCCTCCACCCAGACATCCCCTAGACCCCTTAAATTCATTATGTCCAAAATGTAATTATTTTCCTTCCTAAACCTACTCAATTCCCAAATTCCCTATTTGTTCCTAGTGCCCTACTATCTTTACAGTCAACCAAGTTCACAATCTTGGAGTTATATCCAACTCTTTACTTCATGAATTGCCCATTCTTCCTCCCCCAATAACCAAACTATTGATTTCAACTCCACAGCATCCATTGAATCTGTCCTCTTTCTGGAAGGCCAGAAAGAAGCTCAGACAAGTGGGACAGTTTGAAAGCTACAGGTTTAACTTATTATAGACTTAAAAATCAAGGTAATATTTAAAATTGTGTGTAAATTTTTAACTGGCTCTATTCTGTTTATGGAAATACTTCTTTCTTTTTAAAAAATTAATTTATTTTTAGTTTTCAACATTCATTTCCACAAGATTTTGAGTTCCAAATTTTCTCCCCATCTCTCCCCTCCCCTGACCCCAAGACACCACGCATTCTGATTATGCCTTCCCCCAATCTGCCCTCCCTTCTATTACACCCCTCCCTTCCCTGATCCCCATTGACTCTATTTTCTTGTAAGGCAAGATAGATTTCTATACCCCCTTACCTGTATTTCTTATTTCCTAGTTGAATGCAAAAGCAATTTTTAACATACATTTTTAAAACTTTGAGTTCCAACTTCTGTCCCTTCCTCCCTCTCCACCCATCCCCACTGAGAAGGCAAGCAATCTAATATAGGTTACACATTCGTAATTATGCAAAAGGCTTCCATAAAAGTCATGATGTGAAAGACTAACTATATTTCCCTTCATCCTCTCTTTTGACCCTATCCTTCCTCAAAAGTAATTCTAATTACTCCTTCCTCCCATTTCCCCTGCCTTCTATCATCCCCTCCATCCCCCTGCCACTTACTACCTTCTCCCCTACTTTCCTGTAACATAAGATATAGTTTCATAGCAAATTGAGTATATATGTTACTCCCTCCTTAAGCCATGTCACAAGAGTAGGTTGACTTTTTCCCCTCTCTTCCCTTCCATTGAAAAAGCTTCTTCTTGCCTCTCTCATGTGAGAAATAATTTGCCCCATTTTATTTCTCCCTTTCTCTTCTCAATATATTCCTCTCTCACCCCTTAAATTTATTTTTTTAGATATCATCCCTTCCTATTCAACTCACCCTGTTCCCTCTGTCTGTATGTACATAATCCCTCAACTACCCAAATGCTAAGAAAACTCTCAAGAGTTACAAATAATGTCTTTCCATGTAGGAATGTAAACAGTTCAACTTTAGTAAGTCTTCTGATTTCTCTTTCCTGTTTTACCTTTTCATGCTTCTCTTGATTCTTGTGTTTGAAAATCAAAATTCAGCTCTGGTCTTTTCATCAAGAATGCTTAAAGTCCTTTATTTCATTGAAATTCTATTTTTTCTCCTGAAGTATTATGCTCAGTTTTGCTGGGTAGGTGATTCTTGGTTTTAGTCCTAGTTCCTTTGACTTCTGGAATATCCTTTTCCAAGCCCTTCAATCCCTTAATGGAGAAGCTGCTAGATCTTGTGTCATCCTGATTGTATTTCCACAATACTCAAATTGTTTCTTTCTGGCTGCTTGTAATATTTTCTCCTTGACCTGGGAGCTCTGGAATTTAGCTACAATATTCCTAGGAACTTTCTTTTGGGATCCCTTTCAGGAGGTGATCAGTAAAATCTTTCAATATTTATTTTATCCTCTGGTTCTAGAATATCAGAGCAGTTTTCCTTGATAATTTCTTGAAAGATGATGTCTAGGCTCTTCTTTTGATCATGGCTTTAAAGTAGTTAAATAATTTTTAAATTATCTCTCCTGGATCTATTTTCCAGATCAGTTGTTTTTCCAACGAGATATTTCACATTATGTTCCATTTTTTCAATCTTTTGGTTTTGTTTTGTGATTTCTTGTTTTATCTCATAGTCATTAGCTTCTCTGATCTCTACTCTCTCTTTTAAAGAACTATTTTGTTCAGTGAGCTTTTGAACCTTCTTTTCCATTTGACTAATTTTCCTTTTTAAAGCCTCCTTCTTCTCAATGGCTTTTTGTACCTCTTTTTCCAATTGTGTTAGCCTATTCTTAAAGGTGTTATTTTCCTCAGCATTTTTTTGGTTCTCCTTTAGCAAGCTGCTGACTCACTTTTCAAGCTCCTCTATGACTTGAAGCCATTTAATACTCATTTTGGAGGTACTGGAAGCAGAAGCCTTGACTTCCTCTGACAGTATGCCTTGTTCTTCCTCATCTGAAAGGATGGAAGGAGGCACCTGTTCACCAAGAAAGTAACCTTCTATAGTCTTATTTTTTTTTCCTTTTTGGGGTATTTTCCCAGCCAGTTATGTGACTTCTGAATCTTTTGTCAAAAGGAGGATCCTAGTGCTCCTCCTCTCCTCAGTACTGTGCTCAAGGCTGAGATTCAGATCAGCTGCTTGACTTCTCCAGGTGCTTCGGGGTGGGGGGGGCAGGGCCACCACTGAGGGCTGAGGTTCAGATCAGCTGCTCAGTTCCCCCAGAGGCTTTAAGCTGAGCTGCCTGGACAGTGGACCCAGATTACTACCCACTGCTGCTACTGCCGCCACCTGAGGTCAATGCTGTGGGAACCCTGTTTCCCTCTCTCCCAGCTGGGAAAGCCCTTCCACACTGATCTTTGGAGCTTTCTTTGTTGCTTGTGGGTTGAGGGATCTGGGATCCTCCTTGCTGGGAATTCTGCCCCCAAGGTCTGTTCAAGTCCTATTCCTCCCAGTACTGTGCAGCCAGGGCTGGGCTCTGCTCAGTCACCCATGACATAGACCTTTCCTGTCAGCCTTCCAAGTTACCTTTGGCTGGAAACCTCTTTCGCTCTGTTCTGTGGCTTCTACTGCTCTAGAATTTGTGGAGAGCCATTTTTTACAGATATTTTGTGGGCTGTGGGGGAAATGCTGGAATATATGCATCTTTCTACTCCACCATCTTGGCTCTGCCCCACCCCTCTATTTTTTGAAGTGTTATTTTCTTCAGCATTTTTTGAGGTCTCCTTTAGCAAGCAGTTGACTCATTTTTCATAATTTTCTTGCATCACCCTCATTTCTCTTCCCAATTTTTGCTCTACTTCTCTTACTTGATTTTCAAAATCCTTTTTGAGTTCTTCCATGGCCTGAGATCAATTCATATTTTTCTTGGAAACTTTGGATAGAGGAACTTTGTTTTCTTCTATTTGCATGCTTTAGTCTTCCTTGTCAACAAAGTAAGATTCTATAGCCTGATTCTTTTTCCAGTTTTTGCTAATTTCCCCAGCCATTTACTTGACTTTTGAGCTCTTTGTCAAGGTAGAACTCTGCTTCCAGTGGGGGTTGGGGGTGTACTATCAGCCTGCTCGATTTCCCCACAATCTGTGGACCTGGAGCTCCAGAAACAGTTGCTGTCTCTGCCCCTGATTCTGCTGTGGTTGCTTCAGGTTCCTCCCTCCTTTCCCCCTCTGCCACCCTGGGTCTGGGGCTGGACCACTCTGCTCTCCCACAGTGGTTCTACAGTCTTTTTTCACTGACCTTCCAATTAGTCTTTGGCATTTTGGGGTCCTGAAGTCTGGAAACTGCCACAAGTGCAGGAGATTCAATCTCCCCAAGGCCTGCTCAGATCCTGTCTGTGCTGGTGCAACCCACGTTGCACTGTGCCCTGTCCTCTGTGTGGTGCAATAGACACTTCCTGGTAACCTTCTAGGCGGTCTTGGGCTGGAGATTTGCTTCACTCTGTCATTCTGTGGGTTTTGTAGCTCCAAAATCTGTTTATAGCCATTTTTTACAGGTATTTGGCTGAGCTTGGCGGGAGTGCTCTAGAAAGTCCATGCTGTTACTTTGCCATCTTGGCTCCATCCCAGAAATACTTCTTTCATTTAGTGTTTGCTAAATTCAGAATAAAGGGAAATTCAGGGCAGCCAGGTGGTGCAGTGAATAGAGCACTGACCCTGGCGTCAGGAGGACCTGAGTTCAAATATGGCCTGAGAGACTTCATACTTACTACCTTGGTGACCCTGGGCAAGAAACTTTAACCCCAATTGCCTTACCAAAAAAAAAAAATGCAAATATATCTCTTAAATATGTCTCCTTTCACATGGCCACTCGCCTATTTTGAGCCCTCATCCCCTCTCACTTGAACTATTGCAATAGCCTCCTTTAGTAAAATTTCTGGCAGTGAGGCATTCCCCATGATGAGACCAGTTTCTCCACATATGCCATCGATCCCATTTCCTCCCACTTTCTCCAGGTAATTTCGTCCTCAATCATACCATCTTTCTAATTTTTAATTTCTTATCTTCTGATTCTTTCTCTGCTGTCTATGGTTATGCCCAAGTCTCTCCCCCATTCTTAAAAAACCAGAACCAAAATATTTAACCAGAGGGTACCACATCCTTCAGTTACCATGCTATATCTCTCCACCCTTTCTTAGCCAAACTCTTTCTCAATTTCCTTTCCTCTTATTCCTGAACTCTTTACATTCTGGTTTCTGAACTCATCATTTAACTGAAGGTGCTCTCTCCAAAGTTATCTTTGATTTATGTTGCTTAGAATGATTGCCTTTTCTCAGTCCTTGTCCTTACTGGCCCCTTCTTAGCATTTGAAACTGTTGGTCTCTTTCTCCTCTGAAATCTTGCTCTTTTCTGGATTTTCTAGAAAGGAGATCTGGATTTTCTGGATTTTTGTGACACTATTCATGCCTAGTTTTCCTTCTATCTCCCTGATCCATTTTTCAGTCTCCTTTTCTGGTTGACTAGCCATATCATGACTTCTAACTGGCCATATCCCAAAATTCTTCCATGGGTCTTCCCTTTTGAGAAATGAGATCAAATGAGATATTTATCTCATCCCAGTGCCTGCCACATAATAGGTACTTAATAAATATTTGTTGCAAATGAGATCAAATGAGAATATACGCATATATGTATATATGTAATATACATACATACATAGGCACTGGGCTAGAGAATACACACATACACACACATGCATATTCCCTAGCACAGTACCTGACACATGATAAGTGCTTCATAAATGTTTGTTACAAATGAGATCAAATGAGATAATACATATAAAGTGCCTGGCACAGTGCGTGATATACAATAGGTGCTTAATATATGTTTTTTCCTTTACCTTCCCCCCTTCTTTACATTTTTCTACTAGGTAGCCTTATTAGTTCTCATGAATTTAATTATCCTATGCAGATGACTCCCAGATCTATATATCCAGCTTCATCTCTCTCCTGAACTCTAGTCCCACAACACCAAACTGCCTATTAAACACTTCAATTGGCTGTCCCACTGACATCTCAAACTCAGCTTGGCCAAACAGAACTCATTCTTTTTTCTCCCCCAACCCCCCCATCTTTCAGATTTCCCCATTGTCAAGGATACTGTCATCATTCAAGTCAACCAGCTTTGCATCCTCAGTGTCATTCTCTACTTCTCACTCTCCCTCATCCCATATATACAATCAGTTATTCAATCCTGCTGTTTCTCCTGCTAAAGCATCTCTTGTATCTGTCCCCCTTCCATTCGCCGCAAAGGTACCACTTTGGACCAGACCCTCATCACCTCTCACCTGGATGGCAATAACAAGCTATTGGTTTCCTAGCACTAATTCTTTTCCCCTCTGTAACCCATCCTCCATAAAAATACCCAAGTGGTTTTCCTTAAGCATAGTATTGATAATATCACCCCTCTCCTTAATAAACTCCAGTGGTTGCCTATTGCTTCTAGGAAAACTTCTCAACTCTTTGCTTCTCAGTTTTTCCATATGTTAATCCCCTTCCTTCATTCTGTGGATTTTTCAAACAGAACTTCTTTCTGTTCCTGATACATGGAGCTCTATTTTAATTTCTATGCCTTTCCACTGGTCATGTCCCTTGCCTGGAATGTAATTACTCTTCCACCCTGCCACAATGAATGGTATTTAATGTCTTTTCAGGCTCTGCTCAAGCACCACCTTCAGCATGAAGCCTTTCTTTATGCTCCAAGCTGCTAATACCCTCCCTCCTTAGCACACCTCATATTTATTTTGTTTTATATGTAGATAGGTATATATAGATATGTACTTATTTTCTTCCCCATTGGCATGCCCTTAGTAGCAGGGGTATTGTACTCATTCCAACTCTATAAAAGGCACCCTCTGCTCTAGGTCCGGGCGCGTTCATGCTGGTCTCCGATTAGAGTGGTTTAGAATCCTTTTTTTCCACACTCTTTGGCTCACTAAATCCCCATCTTACCCCTCTGGGAACAATTCCATTAGAATTAGGATCATTTCTAGGATTTCCCCCCAAAAGAGAGAATATAAAGGTACTTAGTGTACTAATATGAATCAAGTATGGGACGGATATTTCTTTCCTACACATAAAAGAAATGCTAAAATACAAAAGACTCTCGGAAGTACAGTTTGACACTTAAGACTTAACCTAAACACGCTATAATACTTTCTATTGTCATACCCAGTCAGGAGGTTGATACCTAAAACTATTTACATATGAAGAAGTATTGCTGATTAGGCATTTTATAACTTGATCTTAGTTCTGCCCTGTTCAAAAGCTACATCTTCCCGTAAAACAGGACTTGCTCAATCCTCTGACTCATGGTCATTTTCTTAGTGTTATAGTTTCCAGGGATTTTTCCACTTGCAAAAATTCAAGCCTAAGCAAAAGGACACAAGACCTCTCAACACAGATTGAGAGCCTGAACATTCCTATCTCAGTGCATTAACTGCCATGTGGGCATGGTCACAATGACTCTGCCGTGGAGGTCCAATCCTCACTCAGTCCTCATTGGCAGTGTCAGAATTACCTAGTGCCGCTTGAATAATTGAAAGGGAGATTCAACCAGGTACTGTCCTTCTGCTAAACTGATACACCTATTCCTGTTCCATAATCATGGGTTAGGGGAAGGACCATGGGACCATTCAGGGGTTGCCATGTCATACCAAAATGCTAAGTCCTTTCAACAATGGGTCTCCACATGGGCAGAAGCATTCAGGGAATTCATCACCTCTGATATGTCATTGGAGTTTTTATAGGTGTTCCCTGAGATGGTCCCTAGAGGCCAGTTCAGTTTCTGCTACATTTATTTTTTGTCCATGTTCTTTTCCTCCAGGAAAGCCATAAACTCCTTGAGAGCAGGGACTGCTGTAGTTTTGTCTTTGCATCTCCATAACCTATAACAGCACCAGGCACACAGGAGGAGTACAATAAATACATGCTGAATTGAATTGTACTCAGAACCACCAGAAAGAAGATAGTCAGTGTGGGCCTGCTTATGGAGTAGGCTTTTTTCATCCCTTTCCAGTTATGGAGTTCATGACAAATATGATTTCAATCTGGTCCTGGGGACTACTGCCCCAGATGCCCCATAAAGACTCTAACTCCCCCTTGGGAGGATTAAGTCAAGGAAGTTGATGCCACCACCCCACTCTTCTCAGCCTCACAAGAGCCCAATAGGCAGGGGGCCTGATCAACCACTTCTTCCCTCAACCTATGGCCCACAAACTCTTGCCTTCTGTTCCCTTACTTCTGTAGTTCAGGGTCATAGTCTACAAGACAGTCTTTCCTCCATCTACATCTTCCACCAAAGCCCTGTCTGTCCATAGTCCACCATCTCTTCCTCTTCCCTACCATTCCATGGTGGGCTTTGGAGCCCTAGCTTCCTGGTTAATGAGTTCTCCTTCACCTCAGATCTGTCTCTCACACATTTGTTTCTGGAGCAAATAGAAATCTGGCATTTGCCAGAAGACACCACATCCCTGGGAACCCCTCTTGAGTGAAGGTTGCTCCTCTCAGGACATTTTAAAATTTACAAAACAATTTTCTCGCTGAAACTCTATGAGGAAGGTGTGATTACAATCAGCATGTTTCAAGTGAGGAAACTGAGGTTCAGAGAGGATGAGTCACTGACCTACTCTGGACTACTCAAGTACGTAATGACAGAAGGGGAAGTTGAAGCCAGATCATGTAATACCCAAACCAGTGCTGTTCCTCTGAAACTACAGATGCTTCCATTTGCAATATTATAGATTTATAATAGCTAGCATTATATTGCAGTATTATAGATTTATAATAGCACCTGGAAAGGGTCATCAGAAGCCATCTACTTCAACTCTTTTGTGTTACAAGTGGGGAAACTGAGGCCAGAGATGCAAAATGATTTGCTCAAGGTCATAAAAGGAGTAAATTGCTTATCAGAATGAATCAAAGATCAAGGTAAGACTTGAACCCAGATCCTCTGACTTCAGAGCTGTGCCGTGCTGCTTCTCTTGTCACACTTGCCTCTATATCTCTTCTTTTCATGTCAGCTTGCCCATAACTTGCCCATGTTAGCCTAGTACCTGAATTCTAGCCCATCTAGGATAGGATGCGTGCAGGCTTACTAGAAGGCAATCATTAACTACCAGGGCCACCACAGCAAGACCATGCAAACCTCCTTTGTAGAAGGCAAGGGAGGAGAGGGAAAGAAAATGAAGGAAGGAAAGAAAGAAGGGAGGAAGGGAGGGAGGGAGAGAGAAAAAGAGGGAAAGAAGAAATAGAGGAGGTGAGGAAGAAGGGAGGGGAAAAGGAGAAAAGGAAGGGAGGAGAGAGGGAAGGAGAAAAAGAGGAAAGGAGGAAAGTAAGGAAGGAACAGAGAGAAGGAGGAGGGAAAGAGAAAAAGAAGGAAGGAGGGAGGGAAGGAGAAAAAGAAGGAAGGAGGGAGGGAAGGAGAAAAGGAAAGAGGGAAGAAAGTAAGGAAGTAAGGAGAGTCATTCTTTGGAATGAAGCGATAATCTGGACTCCTAAGAAAGGGCAATTCCTTTATAAAGCTTTTCCAAGCTCAAGCTTTTGGCTAGGGCACTATTTATTCAATTTCACTACAAGAGAGGCATTGTGAAAACAGCAACGTGGGCATCAGAGATCTGAATTATCATCTCATTTTCCCAACAACTGTATGCACTTGGACAAGTCATTTAACCTCTTGATTAGGTTCTTGGAATAATAAAGGATTCTGTTCACATCTTAGAGATGTACTAATGATCAAAAAGATATTTGTGCAAGCACTTCAATAGTGCTCCAGAAATACAAGACATTATTATTATTATTTCTATGTTCAGACTATAAACTCATGAATTTTTTAAGCTGGAAAGGCCCTTAGAGAATACTTAGTTTGAGTGCAACTAGGAATTTTATCATTGGGCAAATTCATCTGAGATGGGGAGGAGGTGCTGTGGTAATGATGTAGTCACACTGGGGAAAGGGAGCAGCCACAACTACTAGGAGAGGATAGCCATGGTGATGTGGCTGCATAGTGGTACAGGTCAGCAGCGGACCTAGAGATAACACATAAAGACAAAGGTGGCCACAACGTGCCCCTGTCCAATGTCTGCCTCTTGGGCCAAAGCCCCAGTTGTCCTATAGTAGTTACAACTCCTCACCTCATTTTTATTTGAAATATAGGAAAGTAAGTCCCAGAAAGGGGAAATGATTTGTTTTTAAACCCAAAAATCTCTAGCATTTTTGTATTTCACCACTGGGCTGCTAGAACCTTCCCAACTCATGACCTCCTAGCTACTTCAAGATGGTCCTGCTTTTCAAGTGAGAACTTAAATAATAATTAGTGTATTCTTTCTCTCCTCCAGAAATTTCATTGTTCAGAATTTTCAATGCTGACAAACAGGGCAATCTAATCTACAGCACAGATGCTTTTGTTGGAAATGAAAGCAAGTAAATCTACCACTACCAAATCAACTGCCCGAATGAGCAGGGCTTGTCAGTAAAAATCAGTCTTCCTGTGTCTACTTGAAAGAGCTCTGATAAAATAATACCTCTGAGCTGCAGCATCGTGACCTCCTGAGTAACATTGTCATTTGGCCCATTTTTGAACTTGCAGGGTCTCTGAAGTATGAATCTATGAGAAATAAGGCCCTCCAGTTCATGAAATTTTTGCTCCCTCACCCCAATTATGTTTGTTTTAATCAAAGGCAATAATCCACAATTGACTAGATCCATCTTGTATATTAGGATAGATATTCTGTAGCTCACCTCCTGGATGTCCCAAAATGCTGTTCAGGAATTCCAGTTTCTCATTTGGGATTAGAAATAAACTCTGGCATCTTCCCTAAGTTTAAAAAAATGATATAATTCCTTCTGCCCCACCACATTTAGGTGTTTTTTCCTCTACTCTGGAACATACAGTAAATCCCAAGTGGCTTAAGCAAGGCTATTTTAAAATATAATATGAAGTCCCCACTAAATTTTAATAAAAAATGAATTCTCGGTAGCATTATGGTCTTCTCCTGCCAAAATGCTCCAATAATTCACACAATAAAAGAAAGCATGCTAATTCTACAACACCATGGCCTCTTCTCTTTCAGAATATAGATGACACCAGATTGGGTCATAGCTCCAAAACTAGATGGGATTTTGTTAAGCTATGCAACACTGCATATATCTATAGGAGGCACCTGTGAAAAATGGTAAAGCATCAAATAGCTTTCTCCTGCAAATATGTCTGGTAGAACTTGGATCCAGGCTTTAGCCGCAGTGCCAGCAAAAGCTTTCAGATCAATGACCAGAATTGGCAGGGTTCTGTGGGAAAGAAGGCATTATCGGTGCCTGTCACTCCACATACTTGTACAAGAGAGGCAAATGCCAGACAAGGAAACCGTGGAATACAAAGCCAGTAAATCATGGAGTAGACTTTTGATTCTGTTTTTTCTCTAAGAATGTCTTCATCCAGCTCCACCTCTCCACCCCCTAATCTCCTTTCCCTGAGTCTGGTGTCTTATCCATAACAAAACCAATGATAGCAAAAATATTTTGGCAGCATTCGTGACCTTTCACACTGTGACCCTGACCTCCAAATCAATATTATTTATTGTTAACCTGACCTTGGCATCCATTTTCCCTGGTATTCAATATTAGTTGCAAGAATCTTGAACTCTCTAGGACCTTTGCTCCTCCCACAGATAACCAATCCAGTCCCCTCTGGTGACAGGAGAGGAAAGAATGAAAGGCTCTTGACAAAGAAAAATTGTAACTAGATAAACATACCTGATGTATTCAACATGAGCCTCATTGACACCAAACACCATTAAGCTGGATTGGACTTACTGAGGATAGAGTAAAAGCAACCCAGCTCCTCCCTTCCCGCTTCCCCTCCTGCCAGTTGGGGAGAGGATGTTTCAGATAACACCATGTATCCTCAGATTGCAAAACCCCTTTCACTTACAGGATTCTTTCTCCACATGAGGTGAAACATGCATTTCATCTCTCACCCATGGGCTCACTGAGTGCAAAGACTGGAAAAATCCTTCATATTTCTACATTGCTAAATGGATATTAGAAAAGAACTAGAATGAAAAAAAGTGCCAATTTCAGCATACTTTAAATCAGAAAAGCAAAGATGAGAGACAGAAAGAAAGCAAATAGCTTCTGCAACTGCTTTTCAGAAGCCCTTTGTTTTTGTGATAACAGTAACAACAAATAAGGGATGTTTGTATACAGTTTTCCAGTTTGCAAAGCATTTATCATACAGATCTGAGCCTCCTAGCAACCCTGTGAGGTAGGTTTATGAAAGGTATTTTTATTCCCATTTTACAGAGGAAGAAAATGAATGAGAAAGAATTTATTAAACATTGTGATAGACACTGGAGTTATAATTAGAAAAGCAACAGCGCCTGCTCTTGTGGATCTCACATTCTCCTGGGGGAGACAACACAACACAACACATATTTGTTAACCACCTACAATGTGCCAGGCACTGTGCTAAGGGCTAGGGGTACAAATAAGAAAAAGACAATCCTTGTCCTTACGGAGCTTACAGTCTAGTGGGGGAAGACAACACACAAAAGGAGGTGGAATTGCATCTTCTGAATTTCATTCCATCGATACCCTCGTGGGAGAGCTGGAGTCAAGTAGCCAATGGTTAAATTTTCGGTGTGAGGGTTTATACTTCAGAAACTGGCAAACACAAATCAGGGCTCAGTTTGTGTCTTGTTGATTGTCTATGTTTAAGAAAGCGATTGAGAAAATGTTAATGTGGATTAATCTTTAAAATGTGCTGTGTATGGATTTTTTTTGCCAGTTTTGAATATTTATCAGCATACCCCTGGATATAATTATTTCTATTCCTGGTATTGAACCATTTCACGATGCCAAGGACCTTGGTGGGGAGAACTTTCTTTGCTGAGTCTTCTTCAGTGGCTGTGACTGCTGAGGGGGTGGGGGCTACAATATTTGCCAAGGCAGTTGCCAGGTCACATTTCCACAAGGGTTGGTGCTTCCTGGGATGGTAGTTTTAGGGGTTGGGCTGGAAGCAGGATGGGTGGTCTGGGCTGGGGGAGGGATTCTGCTGTACCAGACATTCTGGGGCATTAGCTAGCTCGTTTTAAAATGGGATATTAACCATTATTTTTTGATTACCTATCTAGCATTGTCCACTGCATCATACTTTGTGAATAAATGTCAACTTAGAATATAATTTGGGATCATTCTATACTCAGGAAAAGGTGTTAATTGGTAAGAGCTTTTTTTTTTCTTTTTTTTTTTGTAGCTCAAAGGTAACTGTGAGGAAATAAAGAGAACAATTGTTTATTAAGAGTCTACTGTATGCCAGGTATTATCTCACAAACCAGGAATGTAAATGTTATTATTATCCCTAATGTACATTTGAGAAAACTTGACAGAGTTTAAGTGACTTTCCCAGGGTCATACTGCTGTTAATTATCTGAGGTCCAATTTGAACTCAGATCCCTGACTCCAGCCTGGTACTTTATTCACTGAGACACCTAAATGCTTAGGAAGGAGCAGGAGAAGACAAATTGACAATACTAAGTAATCTGATATTGTTCAGCTGACTGTTGGGATGCCTGATCTAACGTGAGAAGACATCAGCTTTCTCCAGTTTGTCTCTTCGTAGATGACAAGCAACCATTTAGAGAGCATCCTAGTATGAGATATGTATAGATGTAGCTTTAAGGAAAAAAGTGTGGCTCCCAAAAACCATTGATAGAATCTGAAAGGTGAGGGGATTCTTCATCAAAGAGAACTTGATGCTGCCCAAGATTACTAATTAATTGATTATCCCTTGATTTATAAAAGAAAAGTCTGGATATTTTCTTGCTATTGGTAATTGGAAGAGTAAAGATGACTAGGAAACAAGCTTTTATGATGGAATGTCAAGTGGTGAGACCAACAGATCAATGGCATGTTTGTGAATATATGAATGATGTTAGAAGCAGGAACCTGAGAAGGAAAATGATAAGCGAGTGTGCGGCTCTAGTATGGAACCAGAGGACATCTATGCTGTCATTGATCTGGGGAGCTGGACTCTGGTTAGAAGTTGGTTACAAAGGCAGGAATAGCTAGGATGGTTTGGATAGGGGTGGCAAGTACATATGGCCACTTTGGATGAGCCCATGTCCTTGTCTCCAATGTAAGGCTATAGAGAATCTAACTCAATGCAGGCAGCTCAAAACCTACCTTGGCAGAGAACCTTGGCAAAGTCCCTTTGCTAAACTAGACTTAGCAAGGTTGAACTGGGTTGTCTTTGATGATTCTCCCTTAACAAAAAGGAACTAAATGGAAGATTGTCTGAATAGTGATCAAATTGAAATCTAAAACTGGGGGGCATTTATCATCCTCCCAGGCCCAAGGGAGGATGAGAGAGGGGGAGAGCAGGAAAGTTATACCTCCAGTTGTGGCCAGGAGCCTGATAAAACCTGGCCTGAGAGTTTTGCTCCAAAACAAGACTGAGAATGTGTTTGTTCCCCTTCCCCCAACCCTCACTGTGCTGTTCATCTTTAGGAAGAAAGGTAAAAGGCTTGAGAATGAGCCTTCAGAGGTAAAGACTGAAGCAGCAAAAGAATAAACATGACAGAAAAGATCAGAGCAGAATAAGGAGGAGGGAGAGTTTGGAGGTGAAAGAGAAGTTGCAGCTGGAATTGGAGGTGAAGGAAAGAGACCATCAACAATGCCTTGACCAACATCAATGGCAGGAGTCAAGGGGAGACAGAGGCAGCTAAGGACAGGTAAGCACCTGGGCCTCGGAGGAAATAGGATAGGTAGAGAGACAGATGGAAAAGGAGTTGATGGAGCAGCAAGATGTGGTACTTTATGAATACATCCGATGTGCAAAAGAGCCAAAGTTTGAATATGATCAAGTTGGCCGAGGTTGAGCCGGGGTTGTGTGTGCCAGTACCCGCCCGCTCTGCACACACCTAGGGTGGGGTGGGTGGATAATGAGCCAAGAGGAGAAGAAAAGGAGGCATATTGACAGAATCGGAAGGGGAAGCAGCTGTGCACCCAAGTAAAAGGAGCCTGCCATTGCCCATAATTTATAATTATCCCCCAGGCCATAAAAGAGAGGTCAGGCTTGTTTTCCAGTGGCCTCTTAATTGGTCTCGCAGCCTCAAGTCTTTCCCGCTCTGCTGCCAAAGTGATTTTCCTGAAACCCAGATCTGATCATGACACTTCTGTACTGAATACAACCCCAATGCTTCCTCTTGCTTCTAGTACCAAGTACAGACTCTTGTGTTGAGCTTTTAAAGTCCTTCAGAGTCTGGTTCCTATCTATCTTACCAGCCCTGTGAAATATCCTGTCATTCCCCTTCCCATACTCTAAAATCAGCCAAAGTGCTTCTCCCTTTCTCACACATGTCCGCATCTTTGCCCTGTGTGCCCCCATGTGTGGAATGCTCTCCCTCCTCACTTCCCACCTCATATGATCCCTCTCTCCCTTTAAGATAGAGTTCAAACAACTTCTTCATGAAATCCTTCCTGACCTCTTCAAGTGCTAGTGTACTCCCTCTTAAACTGCCTTGGATTTATTTGTATTGATTCTTTAAAAATTTAATCTGCAAATATATATATATATATATATATGTGTGTGTGTGTGTGTGTGTGTGTGTGTGTGTGTGTATATATATATATGTATACATATGTATATATATCTGTGATGTCCACTCCTTCCCCTGCCTGCAAGATGCAATCCTTGAGGGTTAGGATTGCTTCATTTATTGCATTTCCATCCCCAGGATGTAACATAGTACCTGGTACTTGATCTTGTACTTGGAGAGGACCAGTGACATCACTGGGGGATGTCTTGACTTGAGGGTGAATTGGATTTAGGTGAAGCAGCATTGCCTCTCTCTTCCAGAGTTATGGAAGTCCAGTGGCAGGATGAAAGTCAAATGACTGGTGATTGGTGTCTCCCATGTCTTACCAAGCTTACCAAGCGTTCCTCAATGCCGACTTCAGAAGCCTTTATGGCCTTCGGAACAAATTATTCTCATCTACTCATTTAGCTGGGGAAAATCTTCATGTGCTTGGGGGCAGACATCCTCCTAACCTAACTCATTGATGGGTTTGAGGCCTGTCGGTTATCCTCAACTTGGTTTAGCCCATCTGCTGAGCCAGTTTTACTAGGGTATAACTGCATGCTACAGCTTCTTGGAACCCCAGGTGAGTTCGGTGCCAGCAAGATACCAAAGGTGGATGAGCAGACCTGAAAAGGACTCAGCTCACACCAGAGGTGCCAGTTCTTCCTGAATACAACTTATAGGTAATTAATGAATATTTCTTGATTGGCTGATCAAAAGAGGGAATAATGAGTAGCTAAGAATTGATAGGAGTATATGCAAAGGGGCAAAATGGAATGGAAAGGACAAAGAACTAGAAATCCCTGCTGGTTGCAATTCTTTCAGACAACAGAGGAGCAGAGGCAAGAGAAAAAATAGTAGTAATAAAAATTGAGGGAAAGATCTAACCTTGCGGAATCCGTCTCCCTTGAAGGTGATCTGCATGGTCAAGGGGTCAGCAATGCTTTAAATAACCCAACTCAGATGATAAGATACAATGAAACTGAAGCAGTTCTTATCCCCCTGATGTTTATGACGAAATTCTGATTGGAATGGTGTCAAGGTCTTTGATTTTATTATATTTTGATCACTTCTCACTGCCATTGAAAGAGCAGTGTGGCTAAATCTGGCTTTTGGCATTAAATCGCAAGCTGACCAAACTCATGAGCTTTAGACCTTTCCCTGTTGTTGGAGGAGAATTATTGTTTAAAAGGCCTGGTACTCTCCCTTAAGTTAAACATGGTGTCCTGGGTGGAGGGGAAGGTGGGAGAAGGAAGGGAAAACTTCAGGCTGACTTTCTCTACTTCTCTCCTATTATTCCTTACCATGCCCTTGACTACTCCAACCAAGCATCTCATGCAACACACTGTGCATCTCCTATTTACTTGACTTTGTTCAAACCAGTTGCTATGTTTGTAATATCCTCACTCTCTTCTTTACTTCTCCTTTAGCAATTACGTTTCATCATGTATGTGGATCTTACATGACACTTTATTTTGCACATTTTAATACACCTATGTAATTTTGTATAATAGTTTTCTACTTACGTGACATATTTCCATACTAGAATCGAAGTCTATTTGTCGTTGTTGAGTTCTTTCAGTCATGTCTGACTCTTCGTGACCCCATTTGGTTTTTCTTGGCAAGGATACTAGAGTGGTTTGTCATTCAGTTTATTTTATAGATGAGGAAAACTGAGGCAAATGAGGTGAAGTAACTTGCCCAGGGTGACACAACCAGTAAGTGTCTGAGGCCAAATTCAAACTCAGGCAGATGAGTCTTCCCGACTCCAGGACCAGCACTCTATCTGCTGTACCACCTAGTTGTCCTGTGAAAATAAAAACCATGTGTTACATAAAATTCATGTCTCCCTCAGTGCCTATGGTAGGATTTTGCACACAATAGACATTTAATAAAAGTTCTCAAATTGAATGAAAGGTATGGGACCATAGCTCTCCAGATATACTCAGGTAGCTTGGTTCAGTGAAAGGACTATCCAGCTTAGATTTAAGAGGCCTGCATTCTAAACTCAGCTGTAGGATGGTGGTCAGTCATTCAAACTATTGGTTTCATCATCTACTAAATGAAGCTATTGGATTTCATAATCTTTAGGGCCTCCCATAGCTCTAGAATATGACTTTAAGGTTTTATATATTAGGTTCTACTTTAAATGAACTTAATACTAACTGTGCAATTGAAGAAAATAGATATGACTAAGGATCATAGCATGGTATTCTTAGAACAACTCCATCCTCTCCTCCACCTACTGACCTTCCTGACTTCCTTTAAGATACAATTAAAATTTTATCTTTTACTGGAAAGCTTCCTCAATCCTTCTTAATTCTGGTGCCTTCTTGCCTTGCACAACCCTCCCTCACTCAAATCGAAGTCAACTCAAAGTCATGTCATCACTTTGACATCGTGGTCCTCTTCGAGATCAAAGGACAAGCATGACAACGACACAACCACAACTATTTATTCTGTACATGTCTTGTTTTGTTTATATTTACACTGTCTTTCCCATTACACTGTAAGTTCCTTGAGGACGGGGACTGTCTTTTGCCTCTTTTTTGCATCTCCAGTGTTTTGCATTGTGCCTGCTATATAATAGATACTTAATAAATGTTTATTGATAAAGCAGATTAAAAGTATATCACATATGCTTTTTCTCCCCCAAGAGTTGGTTATTCAACATTTAGGGGAGCAGGCGAGACTATCCAACCTTTCTACTTTCTGATAACGCTCTCTGTTGAGAAGTAGATGGGTACTGGGAAATCTTCATGTCTGTAGGGAAACCATTAGCACTGTTCAGTGCAGAGAAGTTATTTAAAGTGCATAGCTCTAGAAAATGCCAAAGAAAGGAGATCCTTACAGCCTTATATACTATAGAATACTAAAATAGCATATGTAAAAAATACCTTGTGAGGTGCTCTTTTACCAACCAACAAGCATTTATTAAATGCTTGCTAAGCATCAGACAATGTGCTATGTACTCGAGGGTACAAAAACAAGCTCTCGAAGAGCTTATGCCAGCTTAATTGGGATAGTTAATTCACAATACACTTCAAAGTGATTCATTTTGTTTAGGGCATGGGTATTTTCCATGACCCTGTTCTATTTGTTTCTTATATATCATTACTTCAATCAGTACTTGCATATCAGTACTTGTGTTGTCCTTGATATGATCACTGTAGCCTACAACAGTGCAGACTGCAATCTACCATGACTTGTCAGCCTATAATTGGACCTAGACCTTTGGTTCATAATGTGTGTGTGTGTGTGTGTGTGTGTGTGTGTGTGTATCATGGACCCCACTGCCAGTTTGTTGAAACCTATGAATCACTTCTCAGAAAAATTTTCAACCATCCTCTTCTATAAGATTTTACAAATGAATTTATACCCTAAATTAGTCTTTCATTTGGCTTTCATATCTCTCTTTCTGGCAAAGTGACCATGTGTTTTCTCATTCAGGCAGTTTTTAGGCTCTTATAGCTTCCATGTCATAGAACATTAAAAAATCCTTCCCAAATCTTAGAATATGGTGGTACTTTAGAACATTATCTATTATCTTATCCATTTCCAATTTTTCTATATCAATAATTTTTAATAGGTTAGATTGCAGTTTCTTCATTGCCTTCTGTATCTTCTCCTTTTATATTTTTCTAATTTAATAATGATGTTTTTATATCTGTTCAAGTCAATAGACAGACTATATACACTGACCTGATTTGGTAATGACTCCCTATTATATAATTAGTAACTTTCTGGTTTTTTTAAATAGAATCAATTTAATTGTTTTTTCTTGTTATTTTGTGCTTGTAATGTATAACACTTCTTGACATTTTTCTCAAATATTATTAATAATAATAACTATTTATACTTGTTTGCAAAGTACTTTATGTACATGATTCCATTTAAGCCTCAAAACAAATCCCTGAGCTTGGTACTATGGATCACATTTTCTTCATTTTATAGATGAGGAACTGAAGCTCACTGAGGTCCAGTGACTTGAAAATGTTCACAGCACTAGGGAGTACTAGAGGCAAGAAGTCTTCCTGATGACAAGTCCAGCTAGCACTCATTATGTCATACTCTCCAAATAAATATCAACCTATAAAATGGTCTTTGGTCATTATACATATAGGAAAATATGTTAGCTGACAGGGCCTATTTTTCTATACCATATATTTTTATTGAGGGTAATAGTAGGGAAGAAATAGGGGGAAATAAGTTGATGCCTCTCAATAATCATCTGTTGTTCCACTGATTATTGGGAGCAACCTTCTCCATTTATCTTTATCATGAGAAAGCTTGGAAAGCTATTTGGAGAGTTCCCTGGCAAGAGAGATATGTATTTATTGGTAGGCAAAAGATGTATCCCCCTAGAACCTATGGATAGAATCTGCTTCTTCTTGACTTAAAGAAGAGTCTCCAAGTCTTTGGTGTCCTTTATTGCTTACTCCTGACACACGTTATTTAGCCTACTTTTCACTCTTCTCCTGAGTACTCACCTTTATATGGAAGACCCCGAGTTTTTGGGGTGGGGTAGGGGAGAGAGGAGGGAATAAATACTTATATAATTCCTAGTATGTGTTTGCACTGTGCAAAGTGCTTTATAAATTTTATCTCTTTTTTGTGATTAAAGCACTTATTAATTTAATTTGGAGACTCATACCAAATCCGTGACATACTCTCTGACCTCATGCTCTGTAATATTGGTGTTGAAGCTGCAATCATATCTATGGTGGTTTTTTTGAATGCTTGCCTTATTCACTGATGCAGGAGATGAGGAAGGGTCCCATGAGATGTTTCTGGTTGCTGTTGGACTCACAAAGAAGTTGACTCCACCAGCTCCTTTATTTCCTTCCACAAGGAGAACTTGTGAGAGAGCCTTCCACCGAATTACAACTTCCTTTTGTTTTCTCGTTGTGTTTGCAGTAAGAATGTTAAGATGTGAATTTTCCAGTGCTCCCAGTATTATGTCACTGCACAAGGATCTCACACTTAGAGAACACACATAAGAAGGCCCTGATTTTACTAATTTCTTTGTATAACCACAGAAATGAATATCACTTTGTATTTTCCTTTGTTTCATGGGCTGCCAATGGCCAAAAAATTCACCACTGAGTGGCTAGCCTGTTAGGGATGAGCTTTTCCTACTTAACTAAGAGAATCTCTTGCTGGGACTGTTGTTGTTCATTTGTTTCAGTTGTGGCCAATTCTTTGTGACTCCATTTGAGATTTTCTTGGCAAAGATAATGGAGTGGTTTGTCATTTCCTTCTCTAGCTAATTTTACAGATGAGGAAACTGAGGTCAACAGGATTAAATGACTTGCCCAGGATAACATGGCTAGTAAATGTCTGAGGATGATTTGAACTCAGGAAGATGATGGGATTGTACTCCAACTCTTTTTTTTTTTTTTAGAATGCAGGAGTTGGTATTCTGCTGGAATGGCCTTCAACAATCCAGAGCAGCCTTTATTCCACATCGGTTCTGGCTTCATTCTGCAAAATTCAGTCATCTTATCCTAGTGGTATGTGATATTGAATTAACATTTTGAATGGCTTATTACCTTTCAAAGTTAACCCATATCAGGAAAAATGGGCAGATAAATAGGTCACACACACAATAAAAAGGGGAAAAAAAGGATGGCATTTTGGTTTTAAAACATAAGGCAAGATGCCAAATGGTCATTTTGGTCTTTAAAAAGCAAAATTTGTCACGTTTAAAATGAAAATACAGGTGTTTCCTGTTAAGAAGATCTATTAAACCCAAAGGAAAAAAATCACAAAGCAGATTAGGTAGGGGAAAATTAGTTTAATCATGGAACAATTCTTTGTTTTACAAAAGGGCTCACTATAGGGTTTTTAAAACATAAGTTTCTCCGTAGCTTTAAGAATACGAATCATTACGCAAGATTTCAATTTGCAACTTTTCAGGTATATATATATATTGTGTAGGTATATAAAAATATATATGCGTGTGTGTGTGTGTGTGTGTGTGCGTGTGCGTGCACGCGCACACACAGTAAAGTAGAAAGTAGATCTGGACCTGGAAAAGACTTCCAGTACTTCCATTTTACAGATGAGGAAACTGAGGTCCATCCAGAATACACGTATAATTTTAGTTCCATCTATGGTAGTGCAGTGGATAGAGTGGCGGACCTGGAATTAAGAGGATTCATCTTCCTGAGTTCAAATCTGGCTTCAGACACTCACTGGCTGTGTGACCCTGGGCAAGTCACTTTAACTTTGCCTCAGTTTCCTCATCTGTAAAATAAGCTGGAGAAGGAAATGGCAAACTAATCTGGTATCTTTGCCATGAAAACCCAAAGAGAGTCAGGAAGAGTCAGACCCAACTGAAAGGATTCAACAACTGCAGTGACAACAACAAACAATTTAAAAATAAGAAAGCCCCTTCTTCTATGGATGGATTTCTATGGATTGAGCTTGGAATTTCTCTCTGTCCCAGTCCCAGGCAACTTTTACCTCTTCCTTCCTTTTTTCAAACAATTTCTGTTCTGTGCTAAGGGAAGAGGAAGGGCCAATCTCCTGTGGGAGGTTCAAAATTCCATAGGGAGCAAAGCAGTACATTTTACAGGGAATCAGTTAAATTGAAACTGTTCAAGGTAGATCAGGCATTCTTAACTTGGGATCCATAGGTCTATGAATAGATTTCAGGAGGGCTGTGAGCTTGGATGGCGAAAAAATATTGCAGCCTTATTTTCACTAACTTCTAACTGGAATTTAGCATTTCCTTCAATTATGAATACAGGTCAACAAAACATGCTTTGGAGAAAGGGGTTCAGAGGTTATATCAGACAGCCAAAAATGTCCATGACACACACAAAAAAGGTAAAGAACCCATGCAAAAACTGTTCAAATATAATTAACATTTTGAATTTAGATATTTTCTTCTGGTCAGCCCATTTAAAATGACAATATCATCTTCTCAAAGGTAAGCTAAAATTAATTTTTTTTAGAGCAACCTTCCCTGAAACTCTAGTTCCAGTTATCTATGATAGATATTTTTTTGAATCACAGATTTCTGAGCTTTAAAAATGACAGAAAACATTTATCAACCAAGGTGCTCATGTGGCATCTCTGGCACAGAAAAAGAAATAAAAAACGAATAGACAAACAAACTTCAGTGGTGGTTTTAAGAAAGGAAAACAAGAGGCTTAGAATGGTGATTTTTTTTTTAGGCCCAAGAAAAAGCAATGTGTATCTTCCTAAAGGACCCAGGTATGGATGGCTGTGTACAGTAATGAAGGACAGTAATTTGGTTTGGAGGCCAACGGCCTGGGAAAATAATTAACCAGCAAAATAATCATCTTGAGGTCCCAAAGCTCATGATTAAAGTAAACCTGAAACGAATGAGTGTTTAACTGGGAAGTTCCACTTATTTTAGCCAGCAGAGAATTCAGGTGGTTCCAGGGAAATCCTTCTGTCTGCAGAGAGAAGGGCTGGGCTGTCCGGCTGGGGCCCACATCCAGTCTTTTGTTTCTCCCATGACTTCCCCTCTGGGATGGATGCTGACTTGTAGCATTCAATCGGGATGAAGCTGGACTTTGGTTACAAGGGGCTGGCTGTGCCTGGCCTCTCTCTGGGCTGAGGCTGGGTCGCCCTGGCCCAGGCCAGGAATCCTGCCTGCTGAGACAGCCGGACTCAGCCATGTTGGATGCAATAACCTTGGAGGTCTGAGATGCTCCCCCTTGCTTTCTGTGGGGCTTGCTTTGCACTTTCATTGGCGGTTTATTACTGCAAAGCATGGCATTCCCCCTCCCCCCACCTATCCTCTCTACCTCCAAAGAAGTGAATTAATAACTAGAAAATGAGACAGAAATGAGATCTAGAAGGGTCTGAGCTCCTGAATGTCACTGTGAGCAAACAGCACTGGAGAGTAAAGGTTCCTTTCCATCTTTATGTTTACCGCTGTCTGTGCATTGACTTGTTTCCTGACACATGAGCCATGGCTTGAAAGGAATTCAGGCTCCAGCAAATTTTGCATTGCGCTTCAATGTGGCCTCTGGGATTGAATAAGGGCAAATCTATTATACTGTTGCCATGGAGACCCTGGCACAACTGCTGATAAAGAGTGTCTGATGTTTGGTAGGCCCCTGTAGCATGGTACATACCATTTAAAGAACGGAGTGTGTGTGTGTGTGTGTGTGTGTGTGTGTGTGTGTGTGTGTGTGAATCTGAGAGGGCGAAAGTGTGTCTGTGTATGTGTGGGGGTGGACTTGGGTGGAGGGGAGTCAGTGAGAGAAGAGGGAAAGGGGCTGGGGGACAAGATGCTGGCCTGGAATATTCTGAAGGAATGTCCTGCATTCTTGTAGGGAATTTGTAAATACTTTCCTCCTACAAAATTAATTCTGTATTATAAAATTCTCCAAGTTAAACAGATGGGGGCAGCAGAAGATACAGTCTTTTTTTTTTCTCTGAGTCCAACAAAATTAGTCTTTAATTTATCTGGAAGAGAATTAAGCTAATACAATAAGAGAGAAAACACCATCTTCTGCGTCATTTGATAAATGCTCCCTCAATCCAGTTGTCTGTTTAAAGATCAATAACAAGCCTGTAAGGCTAGCCAGCGTTTACTAGGAAGCCCTATTGAGGTGATGGATTTTAACCATTAAAATGATTTTATACCAACAAAACAAAGAAGACCAACTGCTTTTTCTTCCTTCCTTCCTTCCTTCCTTCCTTCCTTCCTTCCTTCCTTCCTTCCTTCCTTCCTTCCTTCCTTCCTTCCTTCCTTCCTTCCTTCCTTCCTTCCTTCCTTCCTTCCTTCTTTCTTTCTCTCTTTCTTTCTTCTTTCTTTCTTTCTTCCTTCCTTTCTCTCTGTCTGTCTGTCTTTCTCCTTCCTCTCTTCCTTCCTTTCATCCTCATATAGAATCTCATTTTTCACTGATATGAATTCTGCTGGCCCCAAGTCTGCTTTCCATCATAAAAGCAAATTTTTAATTCTCTGGATTCCATCTGGTGTCTCCATTTTTTGCTTCACATGATCAATATGGGCAATTTCCTTTCTTCCTTTAAAAAAATACGGATACTGCGTTTCCCAAAAAAGTCTGAAGCCTAGCTTGGACTGGCGGATGAGCCAGGGTTTCCTGGCTGGCGGTTAGTTTGAGGCAAGGCTTCTCAGTCAATCAACATACAGTAAGCAAGCTTCGGAGTGAAAAGGCCTAACAATGGGAGGGAGGCTCTCCAATCTGCGACAGTTGATAGGATTATTATTATTACAGAGTGCAAAAAAGCTCTTGCTTTCTTTTCCGCTGCTCCACAGACCTCATAAGGCCTCTCTGTGATTTCTGCAGTTAATTTGTCAGTTTATAAATTACCACATTATGTTAACGCTGAATGCTTCAAAACACAAATGTATGCACAGAGGGCTTGAATATTTGAAGTGTTTTAGTACTATGGGGAAATAATTTTGTTGTCAAGCTGTGGCAGATATAGAACTGCTAGGGGATACATGACCATTTCATCAGTACTGTGTCGATGATGGCCTGTGAACATCCAAGGGGGAAAATCATCTTTTATCACTATTGTGTACCGTGCCGGTCCAGATGGAGGATAAAACATGCATGAGTTGCCCGCAGCTCTGAAAATAATTATACTCATTTGCCAGAAATGTAGAAAGTGCATCCAACCAAGTTACCACCCATCATAGTGACATTCCGTTTGCATACTGATGAAGTTCAAAGCCAGAGACAATGGTGTTGGTATCAATAGCAAGGGGGGCTGGGCATCCTGAGTGCTATAGGATTAATAACACCATCATTTTATATCATGCAGCATTTCACTTATGCTGAATATCAAAAGCCTCCTGAGCCTCTGAGGTTGCCCTCCCCATTTGTACGATTACAGTATGCTTTAAGACTCCACATATTGGAATGGATTTTTTTTAGGTTAAAGATGGGAGGTTTAAAAAAAAAATCTGCTTTCATAAAACACCAAGAAAGTAATTGTGTGTAAATACATTTGGATGTCTTTAGGGGTCTATGGATACATATATGCATGGGTGTGTAGATGCACACACACTCATACTCATGAGTACAAGCAGTTTTGGAAGACTGCATTGGAATAGGAGGAGATGATAGGCTCATGCTAAGTTCTGGTGCCACTGCAGAGTAATTGATGAATGGGTTTTTAAAGTGTAGAATGAGAATGAATACAAGTAGCACCCCAGAGAATAATTCTTTATATTGCAATCAGCTCTGCTTATATGTACTTGCTTTAATCTCAGGAACTGGCAATAAAGAACAGACTTACTGAGTAAAAAAGAAAATCTTAGATTCCTTTTGAAAAAAATAACATTTCAAAATGTAAGAAATTTTTTGAAGTATTATGTAGCTTTAATTAACTAGAAAATAATCAATGGAATTGTAACCCAGTAGATTAAAGGATTTCTTTAAATACTTGATTGCAGTAAATGTGTGTGGGTATATGACCAAACATATGCTTAAATAAACAGGCTTGCTCTTTGGCTTATGCAGATTATTCATGTGCTCTAATAGGTATGATTTAGTTTGAAAGTAAATCAAATGTGGCATGGTTCCTTTGATTTTTCACAAAACCACATGTTCATAAGAGTTGGAAGGGACCTTAGAGGTCATCTAGACCAATCTCCTTCCTGATGCATGAATCCCTATGATAGCATCTCTTGCAAGTGGTCATCTGGTCTCCTGGTCGCTGAGACTAAAGGAAAGATTTAAACCATACCCCTTTAGCATTTTCCAAATCTGATGATTACAGCAGAAACCCCTCCTCCTCCCTTATGATTCTTGGTGCTGGGGAGTGGGGAACAAAGGAAAAGTGTGTGTATTATATGCTTTCCATTTTATAGTGAAGATGGATGCTATACATTACTGTATGCAGCTACAGTAGACTTGAGTTAGTAGAACAGTGAAGGATAACACTCCTCCCCAAACAAACTGGGCTTTATTTTTCCCAACCCTAATAAAATAACCAAAAAGAAAGTGCAATTTTGATAGAGGTATTTCAAGGACAGGAAAAAAGCACACCAGATTGCATTGATATGACCAGAAGAATTGATTTTTCTAACTAGCAGGGGTAAATTAGATAAAAAAAAAAAAAAATCTTTGCAGGTCATACAGTCTCAGTCCCACTGGGTTGGTCTTAGGACTCTGGGCACTTCCCATTTTTTCTTCACTCTCAGGGCAGTCTGTGTGTGGGGAGGCAACCCTGGGAGTGAGTAGCAAGCAGTGCATTCGCATTCCAGGAAAATCCTTAGAATCTCAAATGACCAGATGGTTCCTGACTGTAATCCACAGTTCACAAAGAGACTTTTTTAAATGCATCATCCTTTGCCTTTTTCCTATCTGCAAAAGTCTTAGTGGGGGATGTACAGAGACAAAACATCAAAGGAATGGAAGAGGAGCTCTAGGAAAAATTATAAGACTGGGAACTAGATTCTTTGGGTAGAAAGGACAAGGACAAAGTCAGATGATGAGTTGCATAGAATTATACCTATTTTCAGAACCTCTCTTATCTTGTCTACCTCTACAGTTCCTGGGTGCGAGGGGCTTGTATCCTAGCAGAGTTAACAATAGCAGTTTTGTCAAAGCCCTTCAGTGTTGTAGGCCAGGCCCTGAGAAATGAATCAGTCAAAAATATTTACTGAGTATCCACCCTGGACAGACAGCATTGGGTGAGGTGCCCTGAAAAAAAGGGAGGTAGGTTAGTGTGGCAGAAAAGGAAGGGTACATAAAAAAAAATGAAGACACAGGTCCTCAATACATTGAGAAAAGAGCCCTGACTATTCTCAGTAAACACAGAGGAGACTTGACAAAGGAATGAGTGGAACCTGATGGACTCTTAAAATGTCACTGAGGACAATGATGTCTTAAAATGGTGTTCATCCAATCCTACCTCCCCATGTGGCCAGTCACATTATACTGGTACAGATGTTACATGGCACTATAGTCAGGTTCAAACCTGGCATTTGCTACTTACTGTGTGAATCAGTTAACCTCTGACTCTGTTTCTTCATCTTTATGTAATGAGGGACTAGCCAATAAGGGTTCACTCCTAGGAGCATGTGGAGAGAGCCATGAACTCAACTCCCATTTAAGAAGGGCAGATGAGAGGGGGAGAAGCCAAGATGGTGGAGTAGAAAGATTCACATATGCTAGCTCTGAACCCACAGCCCATAAATTACCTGTAAAAAGAACTCCCAACAAATTCTGGAGCAGTGGAAGCCATGCAGCAATGGAGTGGAGGAGATTCTGTTCCAGAGAGACCAGAAAAAACGACACCAAAAGTCTGTCATGCATCGGACCTGGGGCAGAGCCCAGCCCTGCCCTGGTCATGTGGCCCCAAGAGAAGCAGATCCCAGCAGACTTCAGGGAGAGAATCTCCAGTGGCCTTGCAAGTCCCTCCACCCACAGGTGCAAAGGTCAGTGAAAGAGCTGTTTTGGCAGGCTGAGAGGGGAGCAAGTGTCTCCATAACTCAGGCCCCCTCAGGAGGCAGCAGCTGACAGGGGCTCCCAAAGCAGACAGGAGTTCAGATCCATTATTGAAGATCTCCACATAAACCCCCTGAGGGAACTGAGCCCTGTAAGGCAGCCCTGCCCCCACCTGAGCACCTGAACTTAATCTCACATTGAATAGCAGCCCTGCCCCTGATGAAAGCCCTGAGGCTGGGAAGCAGCAGTCGAATCTCAGACCCCAAGCACTAGCTGGGCAGACCTGGAAGCGAGGTGGGTGTGGAAAGGAATCTCAGAAGTCAAGTAACTGGTTGGGAAAATGCCCAGAAAAGGGAAAAAAAATAAGACCATAGAAGGTTACATTCTTGGTGAACAGATATTTCCTCCTTTCCTTTCTGATGAGGAAGAACAATGCTTACCATCAGGGAAAGACATAGAAGTCAAGGCCTCTGTATCCCAAACATCTGAAATAGATATCCAGAGGGCTCAGGCCATGGAAGAGCTCAAAAAGGATTTTGAAAATCAAGTTAGAGAAGTGGAGGAAAAACTGGGAAGAGAAATGAGAGAGATGGAAGTAAAGCATGAAAAACGGGTCAATGCCCTGCTAAAGGAGACCCAAAAAAATGCTGAAGAAAATAACACCTTGAAAAATAGGCTCACTCAATTGGCAAAAGAGGTTCAAAAAGCCAATGAGGAGAAGAATGCTTTCAAAAGCAGAATTAGCCAGATGGAAAAAGAGGTTCAAAAGCTCACTGAAGAAAATAGTTTTCTCAAAATTAGAATGGAACAGATGGAGGCTGATGATTTTCTGAGAAACCAAAAAATCACAAAACAAAACCAAAAGAATGAAAAAAATGGAAGAGAATGTGAAATATCTCATTGGAAAAACAACTGACCTGGAAAATAGATCCAGGAGAGACAATTTAAAAATTATGGGACTACCTGAAAGCCATGATCAAAAAAAGAGCCTAGACATCATCTTTCATGAAATTATCAAGGAAAACTGCCCTGATATTCTAGAACCAGAGGGCAGAATAAGTATTGAAGGAATCCATTGATCACCGCCTGAAAGAGATCCAAAAAGAGAAACTCCTAGGAACATTGTGGCCAAATTCCAGAATTCCCAGGTCAAGGAGAAAATCTTGCAAGCATCTAGAAAGAAACAATTCCAGTATTGTGGAAATACAATCAGGATAACACAAGATCTAGCAGCTTCTACATTAAGGAATCAAAGGGCATGGAATAGGATATTCCAGAAGTCAAAGGAACTAGGACTCAAACCAAGAATCACCTACCCAGCAAAACTGAGTATAATACTTCAGGGGAAAATATGGTCTTTCAATGAAACAGAGGACTTTCAATCATTCTTGATGAAAAGACCAGAGCTGAAAAGAAAATTTGACTTTCAAACACAAGAATGAGAAGAAGCATGAAAAAGCAAACAGCAAAGAGAAGTCATAAGGGACTTACCAAAGGTGAACTGTTTACATTCCTACATGGAAAGACAATATTTGTAATGCTTGAAACTTTTCAGTATCTGGGTACTTGGTGGGATTACACACACTCACACACATACACACACACACGTGTGCGCACACACACATACACACATGCACGCACACACAGAGACAGGGAGCACAGAGTGAATTGAATAGGATGGGATCATATCTTGAAAAAATTAAGGTAAATGGTGAGAGAGAAATATATTGGGAGGAGAGAGGGTGAAATGGAATGGGGCAAATTATCGCTTATAGAAAAGGCAAGCAGGAGACTTTTTAGTGGAGGGAAAAAGAGGAGAGCTGAGAGAAAAATACGAAGTTTACTTTCATCACATTCAACTAAAGGAAGGAATAAAATGCACACTCATTTTGGTATGAAAACCTATCTTACAGTACAGAAAAGTGGGGGAGAAGGAGATAAGCAGGGTGGGGGGGATGATGAAAGGGAGGGCAATGGGAGGAGGGAGCAATTTGAAGTCAACACTCTTGGGGAGGGACAGGATCAAAAGACAGAATAGAAATGGGGGACAGGGTAGGATGGAGGGAAATATAGTTAGTCTTACACAACATGACTATTGTGGAAGTCATTTGCAAAACTACACAGATATGGCCTATATTGAATTGCCTGCCTTCCCAAAGGGAATGGGTGGGGAGGGAGGAATGGGGAGAAGTTGAAACTCAAAGTTTTAGGAACAACTGTTGAGTATTGTTCTTGCTGCTAGGAAATAAGAAATACAGTTAATGGGGAATAGAAAGTCATCTGGCCCTACAGGACAAAAGAGAAGATGGGGACAAGGGAAGGGAGGGATGATAGAAGAGAGGGCAGATTGGTGATAGGGGAAATTAGAATGCTCGATGTATTGGGGTGGGGGGAGGGGACAAATGGGGAGAAAATTTGGAACCCAAAATTTTGTGAAAATGAATGTAAAAAGTTTAATAAATAAATTTATAAAAAAAAAGGGCAGATGAGAAAGGTATCTTTTCATTTCCTACCTGGCTACACTCCTTTGGGGCTTCCTTTGCATCTCTGATTCATTTTGGATTCCTTTATCAGGCCCCTGCTTCAGGTATCCACCTACTCCCCACCCCACTTTTCAGCTTTTCTTTCCTGTATTGGCCTCTGCTATTAGACTGTAAGCCCCTAAGGGCTGGGACTGTCTTTTTTTTTTTTTCCCCTATTTGTATTTCCAGAGCTTAGCACAGTCCCTAGCATATAGTAAATGCTTTGATGTTTCTTGACTATTGTCCATATTAATGGAGGCTGCTTCTGTAAATTCCTGATGATTTAGAATGGAGTTACCCAGATCTCCACTTTTGAGCATGTGTGAGCATTCTGTGTCTCTTCCTTCTCTGTCTACTATGTGGTGAAGAAAATCCTTTTGGTTGGCTGCTGAGCCAGAACAGAGAAGGCATGCAAAAGAACTGAATGGAAAAATTATTTCCCTTTCCTTTGTGGGTATAAGATATAAGGACTAAAAGATATAAGGACAACTCTCTGATATCTGGATGGATGATGGAAGGGGTGCCCTTCCCTGAACTGGACCAACCTATGTGTATATGACCTCCCAGGCAAGTCTGTGTCTTACATGGACCTGCCTCCTTTTTTGTAGTCTTTTCTTTGGAACAGGGTCTTGTGAAATTTCAACAGGAAGGGAAGAAAAGCAGAGACTGAATTGTGGAAATCTGTACTAAAGTTTGCCAGCCTCTGAGCCTAAGTTGCCAGTACATCTCTGAGGAGTGAATGCTTAGCCTCATCCATCGGTGGAGCAACCTGGCAGGGGAGATCTTGTATCTTCTGTCAAGGGAGTGAAATGTTCAGGGTTGCATTCAAAAGGGGATGATGATGAGGGGAATGCTCTCTAAGTTGGAATCTACTTTTCCCAGGAAGCAAAGAGGTAGAGGTGAGTGTGCCTTTAGTGTGAGGAAGAAGATTTTTTGTTCGTTGGTCTTTGATATATCTTTCTAGTAAATATCCCTTTTGGGCAGTGAGGAGGCACAATGGACAGAGAACTGGGCCTGGAGTTACTCTTTCTGAGTTCATATCTGACCTCAGACACTTATTAGCTGGGTGACCCTGGACAAGTCACTAAACCTTGTTTCAGTTCATCATTTGTAAAATGAGCTAGAGAAAGAAATGGCAAAGCATTCCAATATCCTTGGCAAGAAAAAACCCAAATGGGGTCATGAAGAGTAAGACATGACTAAAGTGACTCAACAATAACGACAAATGTCTCTTTATAAGAGGTAATTGATCCAAATTGGTCAAATTGATAGTTAGGCACCAATCCATGGTGTCAGTGATACAGAACAGATAACTGGCGATTGCTATTGGGCAGAACACATTTGAATGGGGGATGAAACTAAGAGCATTAAAAAAAAAACCATAGCCCCTTAGAGTTATCCCTAGAACCCTGAGGAACAGAAGTAGCAAACCAAACTGACTAACAGCTCAGAGCCTAAAAGGCTGCTTGTAAAATGAAAGAGTTGTGAGAAATAATCTTAAGGTCTGTTTCAGCTTTAGATGCCACGGCCCAGTTTAAACACTGGTTCTTCCGTTGATTGGCCTTGAATGGGTCACCTAACTTTTCTGACACCTCATTCCTTCAACAAAAAAATGAGAATGATAGTTACTTTTCCAACCTCTAACAGGTTATTGTGAAGTCCAAATAAGATGATGTATATAAAGTGCTGTGCAACCAGTGAGTGTAAGTTACTGTGAGTATTTCACTCCAGTGTTCTGTCATACCTTCCTTTCTTCTTGGTTATCTTTATGATGTCAAAGGAAGGCATCAGAGAGGATGCTAGATACAAAAGTCGGGCACAATACTGAAAGGAATTGAAGTTGGAATTGAAGGGGACTGATTGACTCATCTTTAAAAGCCTGATCTGGTGGTCTGGAGTCCTTATCATCAGCTTACCACTTTATTCGTCATTTACATATGGCCAATTGACAGCCTTCCAATCTACACAAAGACAAGAGGGGATTTTGATTAGCTAATCAACCATTCTGGCTGCAAATCTTCCGTTAATATAGTGGAACATAGTAGCCTGAAATGAAAATTTTGATAAAAAGCTTCTAAATGCAGATTTGGTTCCTCTTAGAGAAACAAAACACAGAATCATGGATTTTTTTTTAGTGGGAAGGGACTGTAGGCTTCTTATTCCAATGATAAGGATGCTAAGACTCAGAAAGGCTGTGAATTGTCCAAGGTTAGACAAATGTTCAATGACAGAGCTAGAGTCAGAACTCAGGTTTCCTGACCCTAAGAGCTATGCACATATATGGAAATATTTAATTATTCACTGTGTTCTATAGTATGGATAGAGGTTTATTTATCTAAAAGGACAGGTATATTTTATGTATGTTAAAAACCCAAGGTCCATGGTGATTGTAGGAGATGCCAGGCACTAGATAGTAGTATATATTTCCCTGTGATTATTAAATCCTAACACTTGAAGGAGTTTTAAGGCAAAGAAGCCATGCCTGGAAAATGTATTGCTGGGTGTGCCTATGACAGCAACCATTTCTAATTTATTGAGATTGCTGTGGCCAAAGTCAGCGGAGCAGGTGAACCAAGAAAAGGCACTGCCACTCAAGGGAGCCAATTCGCAAAAGGTGAAGACCATATGAAATCCCTAGTCAGGGAAAATAGCAACCCAACAATATGGCTTTGCAAACCAGAATCAGCAAGAGCCTTCACTAAGCTGAACAGAAAATCCTGGAGACAAAGCATTTCCAACATGCACGACCGAAATCTCATTTAATACGGCAAACTGCAAAGCAGAAACAAGACACCTTTACTGTATTAAGGAGAAGTAAAAAGCTACAGAAAACATCCAGTCAGATCACTGGCCTAGAATAGCATAGAAATTCCCCTCAAAGGAAGGTTCAGGAGAAAGAGTGCAAACCAAGCAGAAAACAGAATGAAGTTAATTTGTTCTAAAACCACAATGAAGAGAACTGTAGTCATTTTCAACAGAGAGAGAGGGAGGGAGGGAGAGAAGGAAGGAGAGAAAACAGAAAGTGGGAATGAAAGAGGGAGAAAAGAGAGAGAGAAGAGAGGAAAAAAGATTAAGCTAAGGAAAAGAAAGAAGAAAGAGAGAGAGAAGAAAGGAGAGAGAGAAGGAGGAAGGGAGAGGAAAGAGAGAGTAGAAGGAGACAGATATAGCAGGAATAAGGGAGAGAGAAAAGGGAGGAGAGAAAAGGAGGAGAAAAAAGAGACATGGAGAATGGGAAAGGGAGAAAGAAGAGAAAGAAAAGGGAAAAAGAGAGAGAGGAAGAGAAATTAAGTTGGGGGAAAGAGAGTGGGAAAAAATAGAGAAGGAGGTGGAAAGAGAAAGAGGGAGGGAAAGAGGAGAGAGAGAATTAAAGGGATAATTTAAAATGATCCTAATACTGAAATTGATTTTCCCCTGTTTTGAAGAGCCTGTTAAGTTAAACTCTGTAGGACTCATCCATTCACCTTAGATGAGGACATCTTTGTCCTACACAACGTGCCTGACTGCTCTGCATGTGAGACAGATGAGTCCACATTATCAAACTTAATTACCATATCTATCCCAACAGAAGCTTAAGGGTCCTTAGGAATGTGCACTTGTGGCAAGAGCACAAGCCTGGCAGTCTGAATCTTTGCACTCTTGCCTTGATGTTGCTCTTGATTAACTATGGACAATCTCAGGTAAGACCCTTCACCACTTTGACCCTTAGTTTGCTCCTCTGTAATATGAGTGATTCAGATCTTGAAGGCTCTGTCATTCCACAATTGTAATGTATTGCCCAAAGCAACATAGCTTAGAGAAGGCAAAAGGAGAAAGAATGCCAGATCAGGATTCCAAAAATCTGGATTCAAATCATAGCTTTGTCACTGAAAACTCATGTGGCTTTAGGCAATTTGGTTTTCTCACTTATAAAACTGGGGGAGTGGGAAAGGGGACAATTAGAATGGATAACCTCTGAGGTCTCTTTTGGCTCTAAACCTGTGATCCTAATATCATCGATGCTGAGATTCTCTATCAGTTGGTATACATGATCATACACATAGGATTAGAAGTCACTTATTTTGTTATTATTTTTGTTGTTATTTCATGTCTGACTCTCCATGACCCCATCTGAGATTTTCTTGGCAGAGATATTGGAGTGGTTTGCCATTTCCTTCTCCAGTTGATTTTACAGATGAGAAAACTGAGGTAAGCAAGGTTAAGTGACTTGTCCAGGGTCACACAGTTCATAAGGGTCTCCAACTAGATTAGAACTCAGGACAATAAGTCTTCCTGATTCCAAGCCCAGTGCTCTATCCACTGCACCATCTAGAAGCCCCTCATTTGACAGATGAGGAAACTTAGTTCAAGGAATTTTGAATGACTAGCTAAAGGTCACAAAATTAGTGAACATCAGACATCTTTTTGTTCAGAGTCAGCTCTCCTTCCATAGCACCACACTGACTCCTGGTTATTTAAGAATACAGTCTCAGACTCCAGATTTCCCTCCCCACTAGGCTTAAAGTCCAGAACTACTGAATCTAAATCTAGCCTCAGAAATTTACTATGTGACCCTGGGCAAATTACTTAAATGCTGTTTGCCTCAGTTTCCCCAACTATAGAATGAAGATAATAACAGAACCTACCTCCCAAGGTTGTTGTGAGAATCAAATGAGATAATATTTGTAAAGTGCTTAGCAAAGTGCCTGGCATACAGAAGGTATTTAATAAATGCATGTTTCCTTCCTTCCAACATGATTATGAAAAAGTGATTTATCCACTCCTTATTTCCATATTCCCCCAAAGAAAGGGACAACCCAAACTCAAAGCATATGAGTAATATTGGGTGTGAAAACCACTTCTGTTTATTCTTTTTGATTTTCTTGAGGAAAAAAAAGCAAACAAGCACATGTTTGAAGATTGTGGGGGGAGGACAATGGTCGGAATGTGAAGGAGGACAAGTGATTTTCTGTCTTTTGTAAATGATGTTGATAAACTAGAGCTTAAGTGATTTTCTGGAATTTCAATCCATAGGGAGGTATTTCTGAGATTGAGACTATGACTGTACATACCACTGAGATTTCTTTTAATTTGAACAAACAAACCCTGCTCCAACAGAACAAAACCGAACCACAACAGAATGAACATGGAAAGTCCCCTTGAACCCTAGTTTTTGGACTCATTTCAAAGCTATATACTGACCCAAATTTCTTGAAAATTGATCCTCTTTTTAAAGACATGAAAAGTCAGTCCAGGTACAGGGTTCCTAGAACAAATGCTGACAACCAGGTCAGGTTTTAGATTTCAGAATGAAAGTTCAATCCCATTCCACAATTCGTGTACTCAATTGACTTCTTAGAATCAGCAACCAAAATTTCAACTGCATAAACACAGCTGGGCTTGGCAAACAGGACTAGAAAAAAGGATTTGTATAATCTCTTTCCACCATGTATCTCTAAACTAATCTTAATTGTTTCTGAAGAGTTAGGATTCCATCGACTCCACAATGGTACTCTTTAAATCCCACTCTTTTAGCTTAAGGCTTTGGGTTTACTTAAAATGCAAACACCCCTGGGAAGGGTAACATGATGCTTTAAACTCCCTAGTCCTCTGGCCCTGATTTGTGGTCTTCTGCTAGTTACTCTGAGCTCTGGCCAAACTGGAACCCTTTCCTGACATGTTATGCTTTTCCGCACACCATTCCTCTTTCCTTCAAAAGACTCCCTACCTTCCATGATAGATACTGAATTTGAAATCCTTTTCATGTTGTTCCCTAAGGACCATTTGAGATCAGCTATTTCTCCCTCTGTCAAAATGCCTTCTCCATCATACTGTCCCTTACTGCTTGTGGACCTTGGACAAGTCACTTAACTTGTTTCCTCATCTGTGAAATGAAGAGGTTAGATTAGAGAGTTTCTAAGGTCCTGTCCAGCTAGAAGTGTTATTTCTGTCCTTGAATCTCTCTGGTCATTCTGTTAAATAGCTAAGTGGAAAGTGCACTAGGTCAGGGGCCAAGAAGTTGCTGTTCTGTCCTGTCCAACTCTGTGTGATCCCGTTTAGGGTTTTCTTGGCAAAGATACTGGAGTGGGTCACCATTTCCTTCTTCAGCTCATTTTACAGATGAGGAAACTGAGGCAAAGGTATTGAAGTGACATGCCCAAGGTCACATAGGTAGAAAGTGTCTGAGGCCAGATTTAAACTCAGGGAGTTGAGTCTTCCTGACTCCAGGCCTGGTGCTCTACCCACTGGTCACCTACCTGCCCTGAAGTCAAGTAGAACTGAATTCAAATCCAGCCTTAGAGCTTTATGACCCTAGGCAAATCACTTAACCTTTATTGGACTCAGCTTCTGTAAAACAGAGATAATAAAAGCCCTTACCTTGCAGGGTTATCGGGATGATCAAGGGAGATAATATTTTTAAAGTGCTTAGCATAGTACCTGGCTCATAGTAAGAGTTTAAAAAGTACTTCTTTCATTTCCTTTCCTTCCCAATATACTTAATAATTTTCTGAATTGTTATATGTGTTTATGCATGTGTTCCATTTCCCTGGTAGATTATAACGTCTATTTTCAGAAGACTCTAAATATCTTAAAATGGCAGTAATACTTTGGGAAAACCTGTAAATGGGGTAGGGGTAAGGAACGTATTTTTGTTTTTTTAATCTTTGTCCATAGCACCTAATGAAGTATCTCACCCTACTAGCATTTAATGTTTGATGAATTGAATATAGTGGAATCTTCATTCATCCCTTAGTATGAATATATTATCTACCTTTTCCTGAGAGGTACCACTGAGGCAGAAAAGGGTTGTCGTTGGGGCAGGAATGGGGTTGGGTGTGGGCTGAAGGTGGAACAAGATAAACTGCCTGCTTCATGATTTTGTCTGTGGCTGTTCTGATTGGCAGTGCGTGACTGTGGCAGAATGTGATCTGGGGATCTCAGTGGACTGCAAGTTCAGTATGAATCAACAGGGTAACTAGCACTTCTAATAAGAAAGCAGACGTTGTCAAGGTCTATAAAACACAAGAGGCTATTTTGTATTCTCCTTGTCACCTCAGTGCTGATTGAAGGGGGGAAAATGATCAGGTTGCTAGTGCGATTGCTGAGAAAAAGAAAATGGAATTTGGCAGGAATATGCTGGAGCTAGCTTACGTTGTTTCCTGAGAGCCAATTGTTAAATTTTCAGTGTGGGCATTTACACCTTGGGAAATGGTTAAAGTCTAGAAGTCAGGGCTTGGCTTGTTTGTTCTGTTGATCGTCTAGACGTAAGACAATGGCAGAGAAAACATTAATAATACAGATGAAACTTGAAAGTATGTTGAGGGTGTGTGTGTGTGTGTGTGTGTGTTCATCCTTTGTTGCTGAAGAAGACCATGCCATCAGAGAAATAATGACATGACTTGCACTTGACTTTGTTTTGAGTGAGGGAGGGTTGTGCAGGTCACCAGCCTCACTTTTCCTCCAGAGCCACCTGAATCCAGTGACCAGATATTCATCAGGATGACTGGAGATGACCCAGGATGAGGCAATTACGGTTAAGTGACTTGCCCAAGGTCACACAGCTAGTGAGTGTCTGAGGGGAGATTTGAACTCAGATCCTCCTAGTATACTCTAAGAACTTCGCTTATTAAACCAATCAATATGAAAGAAAAGTCATTCTCCCATTCCTTTTTCCATCTATGCTTTTCATCTTAATTTATGATGCCTCTAAATATAGGCCATACTCCTCAAGTGTTATTTCTTTGAAAGGAAAAGAATGTCCAGGTAAAAATACCTAATCCTCTACCAATGCAGTTCATAAACCATCTATGCCTTAGTAATAATAATAGTAGGTATTTATATAGAGCTTTAAGATTTCCAAAATAGGCTATATTATCTCATTTGGTCCTTAGAACAAGCCTATGAAGTAGGGGCTGTTTTTGCCCTCCTTGTATTTTATTTAAAAAACCAACCCATTATTTATTTTAACATTCATTTAAAGAATATTTTGAGTTCTAAATTCTTTCTCTCCCTCTTGTTCCTTCCACATCCATTGAGAAGGCAAGAAATGTGGTATCAATTATGCAGGTGAAATCATGCAAAACCTATTTCCATATTAGCTATGTTGCCCCCTGCCCCTCCCCACTAAATCAAGAAAAATAAAGAGAAAAAAATTATGCTTCAATTGGCACCCAGATGCTGTCAATTCTTTCTGAGGAGGTGAATAGCAATGTTCATCATAAGTCCTTTGGAATTGTCTTGGATCACTGTATTGATCAAAATATCTAAGTCATTCACAGGGGATCATTGTATCACTGCTACCGTGTACAATGATCCCTTGGTTCTGTGCACTTCACTTTACATTAGTTCATATAAGTTTTCTCAAGTTTTTCAGAAACTATCCTGCTCATCATTTCTTATATCCCAATCATATTCTGGCACAACTTGTTTAGCAGTTACTCAATGGATGGACATCTCTTCAATTTCCAGTTCCTTGGCACCACAGAAAGAGTTGCTATAAATATTTTTGTACATATAGGTCCCTTTCTTTTTCCTTTGATCTCTTTGGGATGCAGATATATACTATATAGATACAGTGGTACTGCTGGGTCAAAGATTATGCACAGTGTTATGGCCCTTTGGCTACTAATATGGTCAATATTGCTGATAGTTTTTCTAATATTGAACCAACCCTGCATTCCTGGTATCCCACTTGGTTATAGTATATGATCCTGTTGTAATCTCCTTGCCAGTATTTATTTAAAATTTTTGCATCAATATTAATTAGGGGACTTGATCTAGGGTTTTCTTTCTCTGTTTTTCTTCTTCTTGCTTTAGGTATCAGCACCATGTTTTTGTCATGAGAGGAATTTGGTTGGACTCCTTCTTTGACTTTTTTTCTAAGTGGCTTATAGAGTATTGAAATTGATTGTTCTTTAAATATCTGGTATCATTAACTTGTGAATCTATCTGGTCCTGCTTATTTTTCCTAAGGTAGCTCATTGATGGTCCGTTCAAATTCTTTTTCTAAAATGAGATTATTTGAGTATCCTATTTTCTCTTCTGTTAATCTCAGAGATTTGTATTTTTATAAATAGTCATCCATTTCACCTAAATTGCTAGATTTGTTGGCATATGATTAGGCAATAAATAGCTCCTAATGATTGCTTAAATTTCACTTTTGTTGGAGGTGCATTGGCCCTTTACATTTTTGATACCAGTAATTTGGTTTTCTTCTTTCTTTTTAAAAATCCAATTAACCAGTGGTTCATCTATTTTATTGTTCTTTTTCTCCATAAACCAGTTTTTAGTTTTATTTATTAATTCAGTGGTTTTTAGTTTCAATTTTATTATTCTCTCCTCTGAAATTCAGGATTTTTAATTTTATTAATTGGGGAATATCAGTGTGTTCTTTTAAAAAAAAGTTTTAGTTATAAAAATTGTTAGTTATATGCCCGATTCACTGATCTGTCCTTTCTCCATTTTATTGATATAAGTTTTAAAGATGTAAAATTTCTTCAGTTCCACTTTGGTGACATCCCACAATGGTAGGTTGTTTCATTGTTGTCATTCTCTTTAATGAAATTATTGTTTCTAGGATTTGTTCTTTGATCTACTCATTTTTAAGAGTAGTTTATTTAGTTTTGAAATAATTTTTAAATCTATGTTTCCCTGACCCTTTGCTGAATGTAATTTTTATTGTATTATGGTCTGAAAAGAATGCATTTATTATTTCTGCTTTTCTGCATTTGGTTGTGAGGTATGCCCTAATATATGGTCAGTTTTTGTGTAGGTACTATATACAGCTGAGAAAAAGGTATATTTCTTTCTATTCCCATTCAATTTTCTCCAGAAGTCTTCAGTCTAGCTTTTCTAAAATTCTACCCTATTTATATTTTACAGATAGATTTATCTAGTTCTGAGAGGGGAAATTTGAGGTCCCTCATTTATATAGTTTTATCATCTATTTCCTCCTGCAACTTACTTAATTTTTCCTTTAAGAAGATGCTATGCCATTTGGTGCATATGTGTTCAATATTGACATCACTTCATTGTCTGTGGAACCTTTTAGTCAAATGTAGTTTTCCCTCTTATCTCTTTTAATGAGGTCTATGTTTGCTTTTGCTTTGTCTGAGATCATGATTGCTACTCCTTTTTTTCTTTTACTTCAACTGAAGCATAATAAATTCTACTCTAGCCCCTTATTTTTACTCTGTGTGTCTCTGTTTCAAGAGTGTTTCTTGTAAACATATAGTTGGATTCTGACTTCTAATCTATTTTGCTATCTACTTCCCGAAATTTTATAGGTGAGTTCATTTCATTCACTGTTGTGATTACTGTGTATTTCCCTTCAACCATTTTTTTCCTATTTATTCTTCTCTTTTCCTCTTCTTCTTCTTTGTCTAGCAAAAATATTAGAGAGGTTTGCCATTTCCTTCTTTATCTCATTTTACAAATGAGGAAACTGAGGCAAACAGAGTTAAGTGACTTGCCCCCAGTCACCCAACTCTGTTTGAGGCCAGATTTGAACTCAGGAAGATGAGTCTTTTGACTTCAGGCCCAGTACTCTATCCATTGTTCCACCTGGATGCCCCTATGCCAATTAGAGGTCACACTCACTTTTAAATATAAGCTAGTTTGATAGAAAGTAGGGAGAGGCGGTGTGTGCTACAAATATTTGGAATAATATGTAATATTTGGGTTCCTTGAATACCTATTATGTTCAAAGTACTTTGCTTGGTGCTCTGGGGGGATATAAAGAGATCTCTAGGGTACAGCACCTGACCTAAAGAAGCTTACAGCCTAGAAAGGGGCAGCAAGACGTATTTACAGTGTCAAGACAAGGCAGTCCATGTTAAATGCTGCTGGCATTCAGAGGAGGGAGGAATCACTGAATTGAGGCCTACAGCACCTCTAGTCTCCCTCCTGATTTAGGAGCATCCATATGATTTTTCTGTATTTCTCCAAAGTAATGAAAACACTGGCTCTTCTTCTAAATGCTCCACTGAGCTGAGGGAAGGGGAGAAAAGGAAGGGGAAAAAGGAAAAAAAGCTAAGAAACTGTCTATATAGTGTTTTGCGTGAAATTCTTAAAATCTTTTGTTACTTACCCATGGCTCAATCATATCTGACCTGTTTCTGTCATTAACTGCTGATTCTGTCCTCAAGCTCTCCAGACTTTTCAGTTGTCAATTTATCCATCTTGTCAGATTCATAGCCAGTTTGCCTGACTCTAGGGGAATATAATTGACCATCACCAAACACTGTGTGCAACTCATATTTTAAATGTATTTAATTCAGATTCCTTAGACCACAAAGACTTGCCTTCTGTTTTAATGTTGTTTTCTGGTTCAATCAAGTCCTCCTCACACTCAGACCTGTCCCATTTTCCTCAAAATGCTTTTTCATTGACTGTCATTGCCCATGGATCTACATTATTAGCTTTACCTCCCACATTTCTGTGTTCAGAAACAGTCCCAGAATTCAATTTTTCTTTAGTCTTCACTCATCCTACTATACCCATTTACCTTTGCTCTAAAATCATATATGTTGGTTTTCAGAGAATTTTTATTTCTCCCATGTAATAATGACAACTTATTTCTATTGTGCCTTAAAGTTGACAATTACAGCAACACTGTGAGGCAAGTAGGGACAAAAATTACTATCACCATTTTGCAGGAGAGGAAACTGGAGCTCAGATAAATGACATGCTCCAAGTCACCCAGCTAGTAAGCTTAGGGGCTGGATCTGAGCACAGTGCTGATTGAAGGTTGCAAAGCTGCCTTCCCCTTCCAGGGTATGAATTTTTAGTTTGTGACTTCTCATGTTAGAAACAACCCCCCAGATTTATATTTACGGAAATTCCAAATTCCAAAGTCACAATTTATTCCCTCTGGGTTTTCTTTTTCTATTTCCTCTTTAGGGAATCAATTATTTTCCCATACTCTCTATTCTTCAAGTAATCAGTTATATTCTAATACTCCCTATTTTTCTTCCTCTTCCCAGTATGACTTGAAGGGAATGCTCTTTGAGGGCAAACTTTAGGTCTCTTCTCAAACGAACCACCATGTTCTAACAACTATGCAATAGTAGTTAAAATAAAACTTGAATAGTCATTTACACACTAACTACTGCAGAGTAATTATATGGTTTTCAATACATATTACACTGACTTTCCACAATTATGTTTATCTTTACTCTTAGTCCCCTTTTCTTATGTTTTAGACAATGCCTCTAATTAGGCTGCCATATTAACATTCTTTCCAGGTTGGTAGCTTGTCAGGAGTGAGTTGGTGGAGGGCCTTGGAAACCAAGCTGAGGACCTTGGGTTTGTTATAATGGGAAATATTGAAACCACCACAGATATATGAGTGAGGGTAATGATGCAGTGAAAGTCAGGCTTCTCTAGCTACCTGTGGCTGCTTGAATAATCCATCAACATTTGGGTCTAGCACATCTTCTATGTACAAGGTACTACATTAGGTATTGAATGCCCATAGGAATTCTTGTAACAAGTTCATAGAGTCATACATGTAGAGCTGGCAGGGACCTCAGAAGCCATGTAGTTCCACTCCTTAATTTTACAGGTAAGAACACTGAGACCTCGGGAGATTAGATGTTCAAGGTTTCAGAGCTAGTAAATGGTAAGACACAGGGTTTGAATCTATAACTGCCAATTCTAGAATCAAGTCTTTCCCCTAAATTATGCAACAATCTCCCTCAAATCAGAATGATAAAATTTCCCATTTGGAAAGGATCACAGCAGCTATTTAGTCCGACCCAGACCTGAAAATAATCCCTTTTACAACATACCTGACAAATCATTAAGGAACCTTTGCTTGAGGGCTTCCAGTGGTGGAGGGTCTACTGCTTCCCAAAACAGCCCATGCCACTCTGGGATACTTTAATTGATAGGTAATTCTTTTCCCACCAGCAAGCTTAAATTTGCCTCTCTGTAACCTCTACCTGTTCTTTTTTATTTCTGCTTTCTAGGACCAAGAAGGATAGGTTGAATCCTTCTTCTAAGTGATAGTCCTTCAAGTACTTAATAGCTATCATGCCTGCTAAGTCTCCCCTTATTGAAGCTAAAATCCCAGTTTGTTCAACTGATCCTTCTAAGGCATGATCTCAAGGCTCTTTCTCATCCTGGTTGCTTTCCTCTGAACATTTACTAGCTTGTCAATATCTTTCCTACATTGTGGCAGCCAGAAGTGAACACGAGTTGTTTACAATCTAGTTGGGTGGGTGAGATGCATGCCCTTGAAAAGATAACTACCAATTCAGTGCAGTCTATGGTCAGTGCTTAATGCACCTGACAGACACTAAATGTGATAGCGGTTTGGAACAGAGAGGCTACTTGTAGCTGAAATGATCAGGAAAGGCTTCAGTGAGGGAGAAGACATCTGAAAGATGTGTAGGATTTGGATATTCTCCAAGCTGGAGAAATGGCGACTAGGAAAATGGAGCCAAGTCTGAAAGTCATGGAACAGTGGCTTCCTCATTCTCAGTATTGTCCCTTGAGTGGAAAGGGAAAGGAGGGAAATTAGCATTAGCTATATGCCTGGCCCTGTGCTAAACGCTTTACAAATATTATCACTTTACCTTCACAACAACCCTGCAAGGGAAGTATTTTTTTATTATTCCCACTTTTCTGATGGAAGAAACTGAGGCAAAGAGTTAAGTGACTTGCCCAGGGTCATGCAGCTAGTAAGTATCTGACAGATTTGAATTTCTAATTTCCTGGTTCCAGGACCAGTGCTCTATCTGCTCTGCCACAAGCTGCCTCTTAAAGGGGAGTGCTTTAAACTTTTTCATTGGTGCCCTAGTTCTGCAAATATACCAGTCACAAGACTTTGCCCTTATCAGTAGCAGCTGCTTAAGACACAGGGTTGGTGCTGAGTTTTCTCCAAAAATAATAACAATAATAAATAATATTTATATAGCACTGACTATGTGCCAGGCATTGTGCTAAGTGCTTTACAATTATTATTCCATTTGATCCTTACAACAACATTGTGTGGTAGGTGCTACTCTTATCCCCATATTACAGTTGAGGAAACCGAGGCAAAGAGAGGATAAGTGACTTGGCTATTGTCATTGAGCCACCTCTTAAAGTAGAGCATGTTAATCTCTTCATTGGTGCAGTAAGTCCACAGATGCATTAATCACAAGACCGTCTTTGAGGGCAGTAGCTTCTTAAGTCACAGTAACTTAAATCACAGTAATGTTGAGTTTACTCAGTTAAAAATAGAAGATTTTTTTTTTAACAACAGAAACCTTAGAGTGATTGTTAAAATCTACTGATCAGTATTGTAGAGCTATAGACAAGGTCCGTAATCTGATTTTCTACTGGCCCCTAGTGTCTAGGTTCCTCAGGTGGTAATGATCCATTAAGAGCAGGTAACTTTATTTCTTATCTTCTACTAGACTATTTACTGTTGACTTTAGTGGAGAATGAATCAGGGCTGCCATCCTGCAGTCCTCCAAAGTGATTTTTTGATTCCTTCCCTTACAATCAAGGTTTGGAGCCCCCATGTCTTGCCTGCTATACTGTAGGACCCCCTCTAGCTCACCATAGCCCACTTATTACCTCCCTAACCTCACCTAACATCATGAATGGCAGTAGATGCACAATAAGGAACCATCTTCCTCTTCATTATAAGATACTGGGGCTGGCTTGAACGTATCTGTTCATTGATGTATCTCTGCCCTCCCTTCCCTATAGGAGTCCAGAATTTCATCTCAATTTGGTGAGCCACTGGGACTGACTTGAGTGTGCCCCACCATGAACACAAACACCTATAATATTGTGTAGGGTAGTATATTGACCTTCATCCTTCATACTATGATAACTCCCTCCTCTTTCCCCATCTTGTGAACCAGTTGTGTCAGTGGACTTTGAAATGTTTGTGGCATATCTGTGAGAAGAGCATCTGGGAGAAGCTGCTTCTTGGGCCTATAATGGAAAATTGAGGAAGCTGATGAAGCTGGAATGTAGATGAGAACTTAGCCTTGGGACTCCACCCCTCGAGGCTCTTCTGACTGCATTCCCAGGTAGCTACTGTTTGTGCCGGCACAAAGCTGTGCAGAACTCCTGGTAGACAAAGTTGCCAGAGGCAGGGTATTAAGAATGACACATTCCTATAGTTAGAGACACTCAGGGCTCTGCCCCCAAAGGCTCCTTTGTGGATAAGACTTTCCCAAAAGGATCCTGTGCTGTATTGAAATCAGGAGATTTTTGCCTAATAAGGATGGTCCAAGAAGGCAGCTATTAACAATGTAACAAGCCGTAAAAATCATTTCCTCCTCTCATCAACCAAAAAAGAAAAGAAAAAAAGAAAGTTAACAGATTCTCTGAGAATTTGGAATTAAGGCACCTACAATCAATTAATTCAAAGGAATAATGGGAAAGCATTTGGGGGAATTGTGAGAAAAGGGGGTTCTTGCTCACAGTTCTTCTGAATAACAAGTCTATGGAAAGTCAGTACCTTCTTTGGAAGCTAGTTCCTATCCTCCCATAGTATATTTGTGTGTGTGTGTATGTGTGTGTGTATATGTATATATGTGCATGTGTATACATATATGTATGTGTGTATATGTATATATGTGTGCATATATATAGATCTCTATATCTATACATATAAATGCATACATATGATATAGTAATCTTTATACACATAAATTTATATGGATAAATTTACCTTTTATATATGTAAATATATACACACACATACACACACACACACACACACACACACACATATATATATATATATATATATATATATATATATATATAGAGAGAGAGAGAGAGAGAGAGAGAGAGAGGCAGAAAGAGAGAGAGAGAGGTGTATGACCTTGGGCCAATCACGTTACTTCCATATGTCTCCACTGCCTCATTTTTAAATGGTATGTGGAGGGGATGGAATCAAGTCCCTTTCATGTTGAATGCTCAATATTTCAGTGAACTAATGGAGCCTTAAATTCACTCAGATCTCATTCCATTATGTACATGCCAAAGCTGAGAACCCAAAGTTAAATTAGTGAGCATCCATGTAGTCAGAAAGGGATGAGAGCTCTCTCAACTCCCCACTCACACCAGAATCTTAACGTTGAAATAAAACAAAAAAAAACAAATAACCCCACATTAATAACATATGGTGTCAGCAAAACAAAAAAAATGAGTACATCTATTACAATTAACAATAAAAAATAATATATACATTTGAATTGTTGGAAAGTAACCCGTCCTTTGTAAAGTATTAGTTATGAAAAATGGGATCTCTTTTGTTCAGTAATGTTAGGTGATGTGTCTTAGGAAAGTGAGCCAATTTTATGTACACCTCTCACTTACTAATTTATAACAAGTTAAAATTGTTATGAATCTTGCAGACCTAACACTATCTTTCCAAATGGGTGAAATTTGCAGAATTACAGAGAGAGGGTTGATGTAAAGAATGACACTTGGTTGCTAAGATTTCGTTTAGACAAGAGAACTCAAGGTCTTTAAAAACACCAACATGGAGTCTTAAAAGGAAAATCTGCTCTGCACTTCTGTGGAGTAAGCTGCTCCCAGTATTTGGAGCACCATCCAAACAAGAGGTATTTGCAATGCATTTGAACTTGCAAACCTGTTAGCATCTGAGAAGTCACGAACCAATTGAGGGAGCAGTCCCAACGCATGATAATGCATCCCACTAGGTTGCCATAAGGGGCAGATACAATTTGTCTGTAGAATGAAGCTTCACAGTCAGAGTTCTTGCATAGGGTGTGTGGCATCCTGTAGATTCCAAACAGATTTTGTGTCCCCAAACAGATGGGTTTTCCCTTTATGGGCCACTCTTAAGTTTACTGGACAAAACAGTTCCGTTATTGTCCCTTTGTGTACAAGACGATCTGAGCTCTACTACTTCCTTTTACTTGCCACATTGCGTGGGTCTTCAATCAGGGAATTTGGAGACTTACTAACTGGGAAGCATGACATTTTTTCATGATTTTGTAAGACTCAAGGGGTAATACAAATGTGAATTGTTGTTATTAAGGAGTGCCTATAACAGCCAGAAACATTTTCCCTATCAGAATTCGCTGTTCTATTATGTTCCTAGTTAAAGGATTATATCACAGATTTAGAGGATGGAAGAACCTTAGAGACTGTCTAATTCAACCTTCTCATCTTGCAAATGAAGAAACTGAGGCCCGCGGAGGTGGAACAGTCCAAGTTCACATAGGTAACGAGTAACAGACTGTTGTTGGGCAATCACTTTCAATCGTGTCTGACCCTTTGGGACCCCATTTTTGAGGTACTCTTGGCAGAGATACTAAAGTGGTTTGCTGTTTCCTTCTCCAGCTCATTTTACAGATAAGGAAATTGAGGCAAAACATTGGTCTTGAGTCTATTCCTCTAGCTTATTCCTGTCCATCCTTCATCCCAACTCCATACCTGGAGGAGAGTTTAGATTAGGTATGTTATTGAAAACAAAAGGCTGGTGATCTTCACCTCAATTCCTGACCAAAATGACTTGTTAAGTGACTTGCCCAGGGTCACACAGCTAGTAAGTGTCTGAGGCCACATTTGAAGTGAGGAAGATGAGTTTTCCTTACTCTAAGCCCGGAGCTCTATCCTCTGTGCCACCCAGCTGCCCAGATAAGTAGAAAAATTTGAATTCAAATCTGAGAAAGAAGCACAGATGTGATTGTCAGTTGAGTTGCTGATTCCCTTGGTGCATCTATCCCTGGGAGAATTACAAAATCACATGAGATTTCGAGTGAGGGCATCCGCTGTCTTCTAATACGATGCGTTCAAATCACTTTTGGACAACTCCAAGGGGCAGTTAGGTGACATGGTAGATAGCATGCTGGACCTGGAATCAGGCAGATTCATCTTCCAAAGTTTGAATCTGGCCTCAAACACTTACTAGCTGTGTGACCTTGGGCAAGTCACTTAACCTTGTTTGCCTCGGTTTCCTCATCTATAAAATGAGCTGGTGAAGGAAATGGAAAATTACTCTGGAATCTTGGCCAAGAAAACTCCAAATGGGGTCATGAAGGATTGAACATAACTGATAAATGACTGAACAATAATTGTTAGAAAATTTTTATTTCCATTGGACCTAAATTTATCTCTCCAAAATCTCCACCTAGTTTTGCCAAAAGAAGCAGTCTGATCCTTTTTCCACATGATAGCCCTTCAGAGATTGATAAAGAGAGAGATTCTCATTGCAGATCATTTGTCCGACCTGCCACTATGCTTATCAAGAGGTGGGTGTTGAGTTGCTGCCTCTAACTGATTCCTCCCCATCCTACATCTACAACTGGCAGAGAGTTTGGAGCAGGCATATTCTTGCAAACTAAAGGCTGGTGATTCTCACCTCAATTCCTGACCAAAGTCCAAAAATATATCACTAAATGGAAAGTGACAAGTTAGAAATGGAAGTTAAGATCACTAGGAACCAACCAACTTGGTCATATCAGATCATACCACGCTACATTCATTTCCTTTGTTAATGGGCTTATTGCACTAGAGGAATGCTATAGACATTATATATCTGGATTTTAGCAAGGAATTTATCAAATTCTCTTACTATATCCTTGTGGAAAAGATGGAGGGGTCTATAGTCTGGATCATAGTATAGGAAAGAAACTCAGCCTGGGCTTAACAATGGAAACCAAAGAATCTTCACTAATGGCCTGTTTTGTTCAACCTTTAAAATTTTATTTGTAGATATAGCAATAATAACAATAGCTTACATTGGCACTTTAGGACTTACAAAGTACTCTGTATACATTACCTCATTTCATTCTTTTCACAGTCGCGGATATAAATGGAATGCTTAACAGATTTGCAGATGATATCAAATGGTGAGGTATTCTGTGTTAGCAATTCTGCTAAAGTGATGGTGAGAGATTTCAGATTCTCCCAAATGTTTTGGTAACCTGGAACAATGGACCAAGGGGGTCACTGATGGGAAGAAAGTCTCCATATACACCAAAATATTTGTGGCAGCATTTTTGTGTTGTAGCAAAGAATTGTAAATAAAGTTCATGCCCATTGATTGAGAAAAACTAAACAATTGTGGTACACAAATGTAATTATACGTTCCTGTACTATAAGAAAAACCAAAGATGATGAATACAAAAAAGCAATACAGAGTGAAGTAAGCAGAACCAAGAAAAAGCTGTCCAAAATGACTATAGAGATATAAATGGAGAGAATGGCGGTCAAAAGTGAATGTTGCAGAATGGCAAAGAACAAGGATGGCCCCAAAGAAGCATCATGGGAAGATACCTCTCCTACTCCTTTGCAGAAGTAGAGGGGCTGTAGGTGTGGAAATTCTATATATTTTCAGATATTTTTGATATATTGTTCAGTTTCACTGATTTTTCTTTCTTTTCCTAAAGAAATTCTGGTAGATAGGATTGTCCTGTAGGAGGAAAATGGGCATGGATATAGGGAGAAATTTATAAGATGTAAAAATGAAAGATATCAATAAAATTTATTTTTAAAAATGCCTTGAATGTATGTTCAGAATATAAATCACACCGTACAAAATGGGTGAAGATGAGGCTAGTCCATGTGAAAAAGACTTTTAAAAATTTATTTAAAGGCTCCAAGCTCAATATGAGTCAATGGTATGACGTGGTAGGTTAAAAAGTTTATGAAGCCTCACTCAAATGCACAAAGGACCCGTGACTTGTGCCTAAATTTCTGTGACTTTGTAGATAAGTCTTAGGGGGCACCTTAGGCTTGTACGGGTGTCTGGCCCACAAATGTACAACATTATCAGTGTCAAAGGCAAGTCTTCCTATCTCTGTGACCAACACCTCATTCACCTGGCCATTGTGTAATGATGTGATTTAGTCCTCCAGGACAAGGGACACAGTAGTCCCATTGTACTCTGCTCTAGTCAGGATGTACACAAAATTTTGTGTACAGTTCAGAGAACCACATCATTAGTCACATCATTTCAGGATTGTAGATAGAGGAGCATATAAGAATGATCACCAGCCTTGAAATTGTCATATGAGAACACTTAGAAAGAATTGAAGGATGTCTAAACTGAAGAAGAGAAAACCTTGGGGGAACTTGACATCTGTGTTAAAATAAAATATCTGTAGGGCTGTTATATGGGAAAGAGAATAGATTCCTTCTTGGTCATAGGTGACATGACTAGGATCAATGAGGGAAAGTTATAAGGAGGCAGATTTTTATTCAAAATGAGGGATGACTCTTTTCATAATCAGAAGTGCACAAACATGGAATGGCCTCTAATGGAAGAGAGCCAATTCCTTTGTATTGGAGGTGTTCAAGTAAATGTTGGGTGACAACTTGGTGCTATAGAAAGAATTCATGTTTCAAGTAGATGTGGGAAAAGTGGATTTCTGAGTTTTCTCTAAACTCTGAGATTTTTGTAATGATTTCTGTGTGAATTTTTCACCACACTTCTTGAGTCACCAGTTTGCAGTCCCTAAAATTGGGAACTCTTCGAATATTGATCCCATTAACAGAGACTAGTTTCTTTGATGATCTAAATGTGATTTTTCCTAAAGCAGTGGTCTGGCCATATCACTCCTCTCTTCATTAAACTCCACTGGTACCCTATTATATATATATATATATATATATATATATATGTATATGTATATATGTATATATATACACACACATATATAAATTTATAATTATATAATAATTATAATAGATAATATAATGTATAGAAATAATATAATGAACATATAATTATATAATATAATTTAGAATAAATTTCAAACTCTCTATTCATTAATTAAAGTCCATCACAATCTGATTCCAATCTATTTTTCCATATTTGTCATACAGAATTCACCTTTTTTCTTGCGGTTACTCAGGGAATAAACATTTTTAAAGATCTTATTATGGACCAAGCACTACCCCATCAGACTATGAGCTCCTTTAAATTAGGGGCTGTTTTTTGCCTTCCTTTGTATTTCTAGAAAATAATGTCTGGCACATAGCAGGTATTTAATAAATAATTGTTGACCTGACCTGACTTGTTAAGTATTGGGGATACAAAGGAAAACAAGAATGCTCCTTCTATCCTGGTATATATCTGTGGTATTCCATCGCCCATTTTCATGCTTTTGCACGTGTACTCTCTGGCTTAGAATTCCTAGTTTTGATAAAAGTTCAACTCAAATGCCACATTCTACCTGAAACCTCTCCCTACTCCTTGTCCCTCTGCCGCTAGTATCTGCCTGATGAAATTACACTGAACTTGCTTTGATTGTATTTTGTATATTTCACATGTAAATTTGTTGTTTTCCCCAAAGAAAGGCAGGGACCCCCGGACAATCCCTGGCACACAGTGAGCAGATTAAGGAATGTTTATTGATTAATTAGTTCATGAACCTTCTAGAATATGGCTTCTCAATCTGAAGTCCATGAATATGTTATTTTTTTAAAAAAATTTAGATAACTCTCTCAATACAATTGTTTTCCTTTGTAATCCCATGAATTTTATGTTACTCATCTCAATAACAACATTCTGAGAAGCAGTCTCATAGTCTAGGCTAAAACCTACCATTACCTAGTAGAGGTTCATCTGGAGAAAATGGGATATAGTTTATATTTTATTATGTTACATATTATATTAAATTTAGACAGATAAATTAGATCAGATAGATGATGGAAAGATAGAGAGATAGATAGATGGATAGATGGATAGATGAATAGATAGATGGCTGGATGGCTGACTGGTTGGATGGATAGATAGATAGATAGATAGATAGATAGATAGATAGATAGATGATAGATAGATAGATGGATGGATGGATGGATGGATAGATAGATTTTAAATGAGGAGAGGATGTGTGGGAAGGTCCGGAGCATAAGGGATTGTTTGGTCCTGGTGAGGAAATTGTAGTTAAGATTCTTGTGCAACCAGGAGTTCAAATGAGAGCACTTTGGGCTTGCTTTGAGGGGAGCCCACAAGACTGCATTTCCCTATTCTGTAGCATGGCTGAAGTCTGGTCCTGCTGAAGGATTTTTTGTTTTCGTTTCTCCCTGATCCTCCAATTCAGCAGCTCTGTAACAAGGCATGAGGCTCTAGGAACTCCTCCCTGTAGGCAGGGACAATAACGGCAGTGATGTTGCAGATAATAATTGCCATTCCAGAAAGCCCCCAATTTGCATGACTCTCCCATGCTTTGTTTTCACACACAAGAAGAAATTTTGTCCTAAGAATTTAACTTTCAACTTCACATTCTTAATTTTTTTAAAAAAATAATTACTCTGACTTATTCCCTGCATTTTGATGGGGATAAAGTTAAACCTTCACTTTGCTCTGAATACCTATGTGTACAGACAGATGTGTGCGCACACACACATACACACACTCTATGTGTAAGGCTCTCTTTAAAATGTATTCACTAGAGATAATTATAGAGGTCTAACACTTCTGCTCTTCAATTAATGCTATAAAATTAATGGTCCTTCATTTTTATATCCAGAGCAAATGATCGTGTCATCTCCAACTGTATGTACTCTTCCTCTACACAGAATGTGATTAGCCCCCTTTTACATTGAATCTGAGCACGTGATCTTATGGTGGGAAGCAGAAGCAGCCCTTCCTGGTGCTTTTCAAAGGTTTAATTATGAAATGTTCTTAAAAAGCAGTTTCACAGCTTGACACTGAAGCATGCTCAATGACTGATCTTCTAGGGTTGTGGCCTTAGGAGAATGTGGAGAGGAACCTGATGACAATTCATAAATCTTCTGTTTTCAAGTGAGATTTGCCAGACATCGCAGTAACCATATTTCCCAAACAAAGCCAGATCTATATAAGATAATCTGCCAGGTGGTAAGCATGCAGTAGTATTCAAATAATATAACCACTATAATTCTACCTGGTTGCAAATTTACCTGTGGGACTGTCTGGTCACAGAGTAGATATGTTGGATGTGCTTGACAAGTTTTGGAAGCAAATCAGAAATAACATGTTTCTTAGACAGGAAAGAAGAACAGGCATGTGATAATGCTTTCATTTCAAGGACTGAACATTACACACAGCACTGAGTTCAAGGCTCTGTGGCATCTGAAGTGAGTAAACAGCCTCCTGAAGGAAACTGTGCGTGTGTGTATGCATCCATTCATTTAGACACATCTCTTTACATTTCTGGCAAATTAAATGAGTTGAAAAAAATGCAAAGCTTAAGTGCCCTCACACTTAGAATCGACGTTCACACTCTCATTTGGAGTTTTTATCATATAATGGAATGCCATCTGGTATGTGAAGTCTTGGGGAAGGGTGTGCAAGTTTAGCTGACTTGGGGGAGAAAAGGAGGAAGTGAATGAGGAAATGTGATAAGGACACTCAGACTAACATCACTGTGGGAAAAAAAAAAGTAGATGTTTTTAAGGTATCTAGTTGAGTAAACATCAGTGGAACTCTTCTTTTATCCAGGATGTCCTAGATTTCCCTGGATTAATGGATGCATTTACCTAAACCAAGGTTTTACTTCTATTATCCAAGGTTACTGGTGAACTAGGTGAAACAAATATTCAGAGAATTCATTTCTTTGATGCAAATGCTTTTTAACAAATTGCATTCTTCACTGGACATCAATTTCTATACATTGTGAAAATGAACAGCCAGAAATTGTGAGCAGGGTAAATGCAATGAAAGATGTCTGATTGCCTGAAGGTCTAGGTTTTTGTGTGTACAGGGATATCTGCTATACTCTTCCATCTGATAATAATAAAAACAAAAATCGAAATCAAAATACCGCCTTATGGCCTCGTTGGTCACTATGTATGCCCACTCTACTAACAACTTCATTACAACAGCCTAGCCTTTAAAAGGAGAAATGACAACATTCTAGAAATGCAGCCTTTAAAGTGGAATTTCTACTGATCGTACAATTCAGGGTGATGTCCACTATCATACTGGATTCAAAGCAATTTTTTGGAAAAAGCATTTATTAAGCACCTGCTGTATACCTGTCACTATATTTCATTGCAGGTGACACAAAGACAAAAATGAAATTGTCCTTCCTCTTAAGAGAAGGCAACATTCTATTGATGTGTCTATAGATACCTCAGTTTTATATGGATAGCAATACATTGGGTGGACGGACCATTTATGTGTGTGAAAATATGTGCACCAATCTGAATACAAATAGCACATATAACTTGAAGCTCAAATCCATTGCCATAAAACTCTCCTCATTGATGGAAAATGATTACCGGGTGCTCTATGCCTGTGAGAAGGGAGGTGGAGTTGATAAAAGTTTAGACAATGAGAAATCTTGCATTAGACTTTCTGGAAATAAATACTCTAAAAAATAACTGGGCCACCCAAAATGAAGCCTGACCCTTGACATTTGCAGTGGGCTCACATTCACCATTGCCCCTCTTTTCTCTCCATCTTTCTCTATCTCCTACTCCTCTTCCTAAAGCATCAGTCCCCAGAAAATTCCCTCCAACGTCATCCACAGACGCAAAGCCAAATGAAAGGGGAATTGAAATGAGAGGCTGAATAGATTCCATTTCTTTCAGACCTGCCGCTTGATTGACTTCAGGTGATTTGCTTGAATGGCTTTTGTCAAGCTCCCTCTCTCTCCCCTCCCTACTGAGTGACAGTCTCACTCCACCATATTACACACATTTTTCATCTTTCTTTCATCTCCTTGTTCCTGCTGGAGACCCGACCAAATAGTTGGACTCTTGGTCCCAATGACCTTGAATCCGTTAAACAATAGGGTGAAATAACCTGCTTACCCAGGGAGATTTTGAATCCTCTACAACCAGCTTGGTTTCTGAGTCTTCCTACTTTCTGATTCTTGCTTTATATTCCTCTCTTTGAATGCTACCAAGAATTCCTTCCCTTGAGGTGGGAGGGAAGCTTCTTTTATATATAATCAAGATACTGTAGATATTATGGTAAAACAGTTCTGTAATTCTACATCCCATTGCTTCCAAAAGGGAAACATTTGTCCTAACACTTTAGTGTATTCACCTCGTTTTGAAATGAAGTTCATGTTCCCGATTTGAGTCTCACAATGGCATTTATAATTGGATTCGGTAGACAACATAACGAGAAATCAGATTTTTTTCCCAGTAAAAAAATGATTTTAAAAATATAATTACCTAATAATTCCCAAGAAATGGTGAGGTTCGCCATTTTTTTCATAACTCAATCTTAAACAGATCATTTTTTTTTTTCTTGGAGAAACTCTGAAAATAACACAAGGGAGCCTGAGCCACTGCACACAGTTAAGCAGTGCAGACGGAGCACAGTGATTTCTGCAGCAACATTAAACCGAAGTCATAACAATGGGTAATATTTTAATATAATGGAAAATGATCATTAACTTTTCTTGTAGAGAAGGAAATGAATTTCCTTATTGTACACACTCTGAGCAGAGTGTGTGAGAGAAAATTTCAAAGGCTATTCTATCTAACCAGAAATAGGCTTCAAGTACCATCATGACACATAGAATCAGATGTCTGCAGAATTTAACAAATACCTCGTCTAAAGAAGAACGAGGTTAAATCACTCAAAAAAGATATGTAAATGAACTTGAGGCTTTCAGGGTGATCCATCTTGCACAGAAGCCAGGTCATTTTCTCTAGAAAAGGAACTTTTAGAAGATCTCAGGTAACTCTTCACCTTTATTGTTCTCCCCTGATCCACACTCTTAAAGCATCTGCCCTATAACAGCGCCCTGAAATTCTTTTCACTAAAACCACACCTAGGTACTTAGCACATGTGTACTTTTGTCAAATACCCCTTACAAGATGAAAGATCCACTGAATTCCTACTTCAATGAGGAGGCATGGAAGTGGCCTTGGATCCTTTCTATAAGTACTAAAGTCATCCCTTCCTTCACTTATCCATCTGGAGACCTTGGTAACAAGCATACACACACACACACAAACACACACACACACACACACACACCATCTCTCTAACTTCAGAATTTTCCCATAAAGATTCATAGAAAAATTGAATTCATAGGGCTTAGAAATGACAGGAAGAGAGGAAATGAATTCACATTCTCTCTCTCTCTCTCTCTCTCTCTCTCTCTCTCTCTCTCTCTCTCTCTCTCTCTTTTCTCTCTGTCTCTCTGTCTACCTCTGTCTCTCTCTTTCTCTCTCCCTCCCTCCTTCTCTCATGTGTATCTTTCTCCGTATATATCCATATATATATATATATATATATATATGTAGACATCCTATGTAGCATGTGTACATGTAAACTGCGTATTTTTGTGTGAATATGCATGCATACATATAAGCATAAATATTGGATTGTTCAGGCATGCCACAGGAGGAGTGGTTAGCTCTCACCCTAAAGTCTCTTTTACAAGGTAGAGTCTCTTTAACAATGTGTGGTTTTGCTTTGTCCTGGGTCCTTGTTCTCTTTTGACTTGGTTCTTTGTTCTGGAATTGACTAAACCTCCCAGCTTTCCAGCTACAGCAGCGATAAGAACATTGTGGTGGAAGTTTACAAGGCTGAACTTTTTAAAGGGTTGAACCAGGACTTTAAAAAGACACAAACTCCCAGAGAGGAGTGAGGCTACACAGAGTTGCACTTGGTTCCCTGGAGAGAGGGCTGCACAATCACAGGACTCTCCAGGGAAGCACATATACATTCAGCCATGCAGAGAGGACTAGACTGGCAGGGGGTTGGAGAGGAAGAAGGAGAGAAGGACCCACTGCCAGACTTAGACTCAAAGGGAAAGGACTGCCATGGCAAAGGAGCCATAATGTGGATGAACACTGATGTCTTTAAGAGTACTGAGGCATGTGGACTATAGGGCTATTGATTCTCTAGCATCTCTGAATTCTTTTCCTTTATGAAGTGAGGACTATCCAGGATAGTAAATATAAGCCATAAGGGCATATACCTCTGGGGAAGGAGTATATCAGACTGGGAGGCTATTTGAATTACTAGAAACTCTGAATTCTTTTCTGAGTGTGCGTGCTTGTGTATAGAGATGATAGTTGGGGAAAGGATGTAGGTGGACAGCTGAGGGCAGTACTCTTAAGTCTGAAAGACTTACATATAGGGGAAATAATTCTTTGAGGAAGTCTTAAGGAATTCCCTAAGAAGGAAGAGGACAGTTATCAATCAACTAATTGCTCATTACCCTCCCATCTCCTCTAGGATTCAGTTCATTTATCTATATTCCATTCCTCTAATTTCTAACGTCTGTGTATTTAGGGGCTAATTCCTTGTTGCCTGAAAGCAAACCCCTATCTCTCTTATCCTTGATAAACCTCCCCTTGACCTTTGAAAATGCTATCCATACCCCTTATCTCCACTTTCTCCGTTCGCACCCGCTTCTCAGTCCCTTAAAATCTGGCTTCTGTATCCACTGCTCAACTGAATCTGCTCTCTCCAAGGTCACCAAAGATGTCTTTAAGGCCAAATCCAGTGACCTTTTCTCAGTCCTCATCCTTCTTGACATGTCTGTGATAGTTGACATTTTGGAGGGTAGATGTTTTTATTTCATTTTTTCTTGGAGTTGCCAATAGCTGGATTTTCCTGGTACTTGGCACATAGGATAAGTTCATTAACGTGTATTGAGTTTTCCTGGATTCTTTCCCCTCCCTGAGTTTTCATGGCAATACTCTTTCAGGGTTCTCTTACTACCTGTTGGACTGTACATTTACAATATTTTGCAAGTTCATGATCCAGATCCTGTTCCCTGACTGTGGATGTACCCTATTTATTTGCCCTAGGCCCTCTAATCTCTCCATACTCTGGGAGATCGCATCAGATGCCTTTAAACTTTCATCTCTATGCAAGTGAATCTCAGATCTATATATCTAACCTTCAACCTTCTCCTGAATTTCCAAACTACATCTCTACCTGGATAGTTTATAGGCATCTCAAACTTAATACATACATTATCTTTCCCCCTAATCCTACCTCTCTTCCTAAAATCCCTATTTTTGTTGAGGATATCACCATTCTTGCAGTCCTTCAGCTATGCATCATCCTGGACTCTCTATTCTCTCTCATCCCCCATATCTAATTGGTTATTTCACCTTAACATCTCTCTCATCCAACAGTCTTTCTCTTCCTCCTAACTATCCTGTCCTGGAGTACTGTATTAGCCTTCTGACTGGGCTCTCTGCCTGAAGCCTCTCCCCTCTCCAATTCATCCTCCATTAAGCTGCCACATGGATATTCCTAAAAGTCATGCTGACCATGTTACTCCCCTTGCTCAAGAAGCTCCAATGGTTCCCTCTTGCCTGTAGGATTAAATAAACACTCTGTTAGGCATTTCAAGTCCTTTACAGTCTCACTCCAGCCTAGCTTTCCACACTGATTGCACATTATTCCTAATTATACCCTTTATGACTCAGTCAGATTGCTCAACTTGTTGTTCCTCATACATGGTAATCTATCTCCTATCACTTATTGTGTTCATCCTTTGTTGCCAAAGAAGACCATGCCACCAGACAAATGATGACATGACTTGCACTTGACTTTGTTTTGAGTGAGGGAAGGCTGTGCAAGGTCACCAGCCTCACTTTCCTTCAGAGCCATCTGAATCCAGTGACCAGATATTCATCAGGATGGCTGGAGATGACCCAGGATGCACTTGGCCCTTTAGGCCAAGGTCTTTGCAGGTGCTCACTTAGGATGAGGCAACACCCATTCATTGAATAGGACTGTTTAAGAAGTAGCCAGGGCATGGTTTCATAAGGCCAAGAAAAAGAAAGATATCAGGTGGGGGGTGAGAACCAGCAACAGTTACTATTGATCGTCACTGTAAATGTAGGAGAATCCAGAGGGGCCCTTAGGCAGGGGCTCATTGGTGTCCCAGCTTCAGTGTGCAGTTTTTGGGAGAGGGGAGGGAAGGGGAAGGGTTGAAGAGGGGAGGAGGGAGGGGAGGGGAGACAAAAGAAGCCAGTAAAACCCAAGTCAACTGGGCATCTTTTGGCCATCCAAATTTTCTGCCTCCCCCCTCTCCTTCCTTCTTCTATCACCTATACCTTTGCACAGGATACACCCTGTGCTTGGAATGTTCTTCTCTTGCCCCTCCCACTTAGAAACCCTAGTTCCTTCAAGGGTCTGCCTAAACACTTCCTTCTTCTAGAGATATTTCCTCACTATCCCATTTATCAGGTCATAAATCACTGTGTACTTACTTTATTCATATCCTAAATGTACTTATTTGTGCCAGCTTCTAGGTAGCACAGTGGATAGATTGTCACTTGAGGTAAGGTAGACTCATCCTCAAACATAGCTGTGTCAAATCACTTAATCCTCTTTGCCTCAGTTTCCTTACCTGCAAAACGAGCTGGAGAAGGAAATGGTAAACCACTCCAGTAACTTTGCAAAGAAAACCGCAAATGGGGTCATGAAGAGTCTGTCAGAATTAAAAAGACTGAAGAAAAAAGCAATAACTTATCTATGAATGTGTTGTATTCCCCTACTAGAAGGGGAATCCCTACTCCTTGAAGGCCGGGATTGTCACTTTTTATATTTATGTCCCTTGGGAGCTAGGTGGTGCAGTGGATAGAGCACCAGTGCAAGAGTCAGAAGGATCTGAGTTCAAATATCATCTCAGACACTTGACACTCACTAGCTGTGTGAGCTTGGGCAGTCACTTAACCCCAACTGCCTCATCCTGGGTCATCTCCAGCCATCCTGATGAATATCTGGTCACTGGATTCAGGTGGCTCTGGAGGAGAAGTGAGGTTGGTGACCTGCACAACCCTCCCTCACTCAAAACAAAGTCAAGTGCAAGTCATGTCATTATTTCTCTGATGGCATGGTCTTCTTCAACAATGAAGGATGAACACACACACACACATACACACACACATATTTATATCCGTAGCTCCTAGTATGCTGTCTGGCACTAGTAGGTACTTAACAAATGAATGAAATTCAAACTGCTGGTTTTTCTTCGGTTACTTATTTATTATATCTGCAGATGTGGAGGGATCTTGCTCTGGGTCAGTAGAGGGAATGTGCAGGCCCTTTAAAGTGTTGAAGTACGAGGAGACTGGCTAAGCCCTCTCTCTGCTACCAGCAAGGTTATTTGACAACTTGCAACATTAAAAAAATCAATACTCTCTTATGGCTATACAGGTGTTTAGTACAAATCAGCTCTACGTCAGTTCATGCTCCTCATCCCCTCCCTCAAAAAAGTCTGGTAATTCCTGCAGGGGATTCCTCTCTGTGTCGTTCACCAACCCCCCATTTGGCAAAAGGACCATTAGAATGCATCATCTAGACACCATTCAGTTGCATTCTTGCATTCATGCCAACATGTCTGATGATAGCTATGCTTGGCTTCATGTCTGTCCTGGGATATGCACCGCCTGGCAACAAATTCCATTTTTGTGAGAGGGTTGAGAATATTTGTTATCATCAGAGAGAAAACAGCTTTTGGCTTCTTTGGAAGATAATCTCAGTACACGGCAAAATGAAACCTGAATTCTTAAAATGCAATCTGACTTTAGCTCTCAGTCTCATCATGATTTGTCCATACCATTTGAGGACACTCATTCAGCTAAATAACTCCATAGACTTGGACCCGATTGGGTAGAAAGAGGGAGAAGATATTACAAATTGAAAAAGAAGTTTTAAGTACTATCTTCTCCCCTTCTCTCACTTTTCATTCTTGTCTTGCAGGTGAATTTCAACTTTTTTACACCCCTATCCCTCCGACCCAGAGTATGTTAATGAAGGATCTTGGGACAGATCTTGTGAAAAATCTCGTGAAGACTTAGCCAGAAGATACTGAACAAGAATTTTAAAGAGACTATGCAAGATGCAAAAATAGAGATGCAGGAGAGATAGTGGTATCTATGAAAGAGGAAAAACTGGGTTTGCAAACTTGTTTGGGGGCAGCTATGTGGCACAGTGGATTGTGCTGCGACTGGAGTCAGGAAGACTCATCTTACTACATTCAAATATGACCTCAGACACTAACTAGCTGCGTGACCCTGAGCAAGTCACTTAACCTGGTTTGTGTCAGTTTCCTCATCTGTAAAATGAGCTGGAAAAGAAAATGGCAAATTACTCTAGACTCTTTACTAAGAAAACCCCCAAATGGTGTCACAAAATGTCACACTTGAATGAAATGACTGAACAGCAAAACCTCTTTGGGATCAGGAACTCTACTGGTGTAGACACTAAAAAAGCAAGAGTGGTTTGGGGTTGGGAATATCTTCAACATTCATGCTGGCGATATTCCTTTGTTGATAGGCCTGAGTTTTATAGTACTCTTTGGCAGGCATCCACATCTCCATACGTTTTGGGGAAGTGGGAATGCTCAATATTGCAGTTATAGGGAATAAAGTCTTATTACTTCCTATGGTCCCTATTGGCAGAGACTGTTTTTGAAGAAAATATTTCCACAGTAGGTATGTTCAAGGAGACCCTACAGCACAACTGAAGAAAAGTCTACAACTTATATCTTTTTTTTAATAAAAGCAATTTTATTGATTTTTTTTTATATTACTATCACTTCTCAGTAACACTCTGCTCCCTCCAATTCTTCCTTGTAACAAAAAAAGCATAATTAAGAAAAAACAAAACAATGTATTAACTATATCTGAGAACTTTCTGCCCTTCTACTGAAAAGAGGGAGGAAAGCTTCACTGTCAGTCCTTTGATATCAATATTAATATCATTCACTGCATTGATCAGTTCTGAAGTTTTTCAAAGCTGTTTCCCCCTGCAACATCATGATCATTTTATTGGTCATTTTCTTGGTTCTGCTTACTTCACTCCATATTTGTTTATATTACTCTTCTTGAGTTTCTCTGATTGCTTCATATTCTTTATATTTTTTTTATGACAAATAATATTCCATTGCATTCCTATGCCACAGGTCATTTCATCACCCCTCCACTGATAGAAACCCATGTTTTTTCCAGTTCTTTGCCATAGCAAAAAGGCTGCTACAAATATGTTTGTATAAGCAGAATATCATTAGTTCTGTTTTTCCTCAAGTAGAAAAACCAAATGGTGAAATTATTAGTTCTTAGGAAACATGCAAATTTTCCATTGATGACGGAAAGACAGATAGGTGATAAAACTAGAATCAAATATTGTAGATTTCTGTGTGTGATGGGACCAGGGGACCCTCTTTCCCTGCAACAAGGATTGTGTTTTTCTAAAAGCCAATAAAAGAGCCGATGGGACCTAATTGGCTCCCAACCTTGCTTGATGCAGTTTCCTGGTCATTTTAGGGAACAAAGAGTCCCACTCACTTAAGAGTTGAAGTCTCTCTCCTTTGGTGTATGTGTGAAGACCACATCAGTCTTTGTACCCTGCCCTGTCAACCAGATATATTTCCTTAGGCAGATGATAGGAGCTGAGGTTGTAGAAGGTAAGTGCTACCATATCCGTATTGCATTTGGGCAAAATAAACCTCCTTTGGTTAACTACTTAATGACATATGAGTACTTCATTTTGTACCCAAATCAAGCCTGAACCAACAAGGTGCTGGTGGCTGGCATCAAGTCCACCCCAACCCCATCCTAGATATTAGAAATGGAAAGGACTTGGGAGATCATATAGTCAAAACTGCTCATTTTATATATGAGAAAACTGAGACCCTTGGAGTGACTTACCTAAAGTCACACAACTAGAGAGAGAAACCTGGGTTACCTAACTGTAGGTAGTCCAGGGCTACTTAGCATTTGGGCAAGGTTTGTTTTATTTTTTGGTTTAAGTGAAAGCTATTGATCCTAATGATTTTGAAAAGATCCAAGAGCAGGAGACATCTTCAAAAAGATTCCTGTGTATAAGAATAGGCAGTTTTATGTCTTTCCCCTAAAATATTGGTTTGGGATGCACAATTAATAGAGAATATGAAACCCTTTACCTAGTAATATGACCTCTGCCTAGAGGGACAATTGTTGTTGTTGGGTTTGTCCTTCGTTTTCCAAGAAGACCATGACATAAGAGAAATGATGAATGACTTGAACTTGGTTTGAGTGAGGGAGGGCTGTGCAAGATCACCAGCCTCACTTTCTCCTCCTGAGCCATCTGGGTCCAATGACCAGTTATTTATCAGGATGACTGGAGATGGCCCAGGATGCAAGGAAGACCTTGGCCTTTTAGGTTAAGGTCTTTTCAGGTACTCACTTAGAGGTAATACCTATTGAGTGAATAGGCCTTTTTAAGAAGTAGTCAGGGAATGGCCTTTTTAATGAACAAAAGAAAAAAATAAATCAAGCTTGGAGGGAAACAGAAACTGTTAGATATGTTGCAGTGGATGACTGCTGGGCTGGGGGTCAGGAACAGTTGAGCTCAAAGTCCTCCCTTTAGCCCTCATGTGACTCAGTTTGTCTTCTGTAAAATGGAGATGATGGCAATCATGCCTATAGTACCTACCTCCCAGGATGGAGATTGCACCCATAATTTCAGTGATATGAGACTCCCTGATGAGGAAACTCCCTTCACCAAAGTAGTTTGGCATTGTCTCTCCTACTTATAGATTTAATTGCCTGGAGCAGAGGGGTTAAATACACAACCAGAGTACTCTGAGTGTGGCCAGAACCAGATTAAAATGCAATTGGGTAATATTTAACAGAATAAATGAAGTACAATAAAACATAAGTAACATTACATTTTATGACCATGTCGACATGCCTCATGTCTTATTTTATTATATATCTTATTTTAAGAAACTGCCACAGTCACCCCAACCTTCAACAATCACCCCCAATCAGTCAGCTGCCATCAACAACAAGGCAAAACCCTCCACCAGCAAAAAGATTATTACTCACTGAAGGCTCAGATGATCGTTAGCATTTTTTTAGTAATAAAGTATTTTTTAATTAAGGTACGTACATTTTTTAGTCATGATTCTATTGCACACTTAGACTACAGAATAGTGTAAATATAACTTTTATATGCACTAGGAAACAAAAGGATTCACAGGGCTTGCTTTATTGCGGTATTTGTTTTATTGTGGTAGTCTGGACCCAAACCTGCAATACCTCTGAGGTATGCCTATATGCATATGGAATGTCTCCCAAAAGGCAGTGCAGTTTTAAACATTAATGGCTTACAATTGCACTAAGACTTTCGGAACACCCTCTATATATAGGTGCATTTGTATGCATATATATGCATACACACATATATGTATGCATGTCTATAGAATATATGAATATCAGTTATATATGAATATATATATGGGTATCAGTTATTATTCAAGCTTTCCCTCTGTCCATTCATGCTGCAAAAATTATTAATAATAAACTTTATTTAAACAATTCCCACTTTATTTGGGTAAAAATGCACGATGAAAAAGAAAAATAATTTTTAAAATGCTTGCCAAAAGTCAACGTCCATTGTTGTCAAGTAGAGTGAACTCATTCAAACCTCTTTCTGAGTCCTTTCCTTTGTAAACTAGATCACTTTGGACCAGTCCTTTCCAGGGCATAGACTTGTGATTGTGTGTCCATTATATGTCCATATGATGAGTTTCTTCCAGTCCATCTATCCATCCATACTCTCTAACTTATTCCTCCATGTGACCAAGTGGCAAGCCAGCTAGCAAGGGTTAACTGGCAGCCTGCTGGCAGCTAGAATAAAGCAAAGCTAACTGGGCCATGAGGGAGACCAAACCCAAACTCATGTTAGCAGGGTCCATGAATCGACTGAGCTAACCAGCTGCAAGAAACAGAAGTCTGTCATGAAGGCACATGTGCCCAATTTGAGGTGAGGAGAGTGGCAGCTGAGAGAAAAAGAGAAAAATAGGTACTATTGTGACAGGATGAGAGATATTGGGCATGAAATCAGTGGCATGGAGTACAAAGAAGTTCAGAAAAATAAGGGAGAAAAATTCATAGAGAGAAGAAAAATAGGGAAAAATGCATCCAAAAGCCAAGGATGGGTGCCATGCCAGTGCTTTGGTTGTGGCTGTTGTAGTTGTTGGTGGTGGGGGAGTGTGTGTGTGTGTGTGTGTGTGTGTGTGTGTGTGTGTGTGTGTGTGAAGCTGCTTCATAGAAAAATAGAAATAAAAAGACCATTCCCAATTTTTTTCCTTCTCTCCCCAGATGCTGGTGGGAGACTTTTTGTTACTTTTTATACAGTGTGTGTGTGTGTCTGTGTGTATGTGTGTGTTTGTATATACTGGTTTGCCTGATGGAATTTAAGTTCCTTCAGTACAAGGATTTTCACTGATGTCTTTATATCTTTAGCACCTAGCACATTTCCTGGCAAATATTAGATACAATAAATGTCGATTTTGTTTCAATTCTATCAGGACTAGTTCTTGGTTCAGTCTCTTCCATTCCCAAAATCATGCTTTCAAATACCATGCCAGGTCCCTCTGTCCAGCCGTGCCCCATTTCTTGTCATACTGTATGTCCTAAGGGGAGGGGTGGGCAACATGGAAGTGTCTGCAGCTCACTCTATCACGTCTGAGGAGTTGCCCCAGCAGTTGACGTCACAACTGTTAGTTTTCCTCTTTAGGATTATAGTATTTTTTCCCCCAGTGGTTCTTGTTGCCCTAATACACAGCAAAATGAGAGGAATAGGAAATGGACCTTCTATTTCACTGATATAGGGAACTCCCAAGATGAGGAAACTCTGTATTAAGGTAGGTAGCACCTTTCCTGCAACCCAGTCTTACTTGTCTTGAGCTGAGGTGTCAAACTCTCTTCCTATACATGGAGCAAGTGGCCAGCCGAACTTCTAAGTACAACAGGACCAGATTAATATGTAATTGGGAGATGTTGAACAAAATAAATAAAAATACAATAAACATAGGTTGTGTTAATTTGCAGTTCACTAAGTCAATATGCTTTCGGCAGAGTTTCTATTCAAGTGTGATGCCAAGCCAACTGGAGCACTGAGAGACTGAATGACTTGCCAGTATGTGTCAGAAGCCAAACTTGAACCCAGGACTTCCTGGCTCAGAGGCTAGCTGTTCTTTTGTCCTACCTCTCAAGACTAGGTGACATAATGGATAGAGCACCTGGAGTCAGGAAGACCTGAGTTCAAACTCAGTCTCAAGACACTTACTGTTTAACCCTTAATCCTGTTTGCCTCAGTTTCCTCATCTGTAAAATGAATTGGAGAAGGAAATGACAAACACTCTGGTATCTTTGCCAGAAAAATCTGAAAAGTGGTCATGAAGAGTTAGGTACTGAAATTGACTACACACATGCACACACACATGCACACACACGCATGCACACGCACACACGCACACGCACGCACACGCATAAACACACACACACCCCAAAACCCACAGAAATAATGCTGTCTCCCAACATAATGAAACAACCTTCAAGTTGAAGTCTTCCTGAGTATGGTAGCAGAGTGGCATATACTTATTTTTGATTGTACCTTAGCACCTGATACTTTCCCCCTGAGAATGAAGGTACCACCTGTTCCCTGCCCTATGTTCTCTTGCTCACATGCCCCATCTCTGTAAGTAGTGTTAAGTTTTACCATCCCTACAACCAAAGCTCCTGTATCCATCCATGTTGGAATCCTTCCAAAGGCTGGCCCTCAGAAATTTGCTTACCTCTATACTCCTGGAATGTAAAGCTGAGGAATGCTGCTGCTCCCATGGTCTGTGTCCTTTCAGAAGTCATTTTCGTTTTGGACTGTATCCAATAAAGAGTGTTGACTCTGTAGCTTCAAAATGACTTTATAGAGATATATACATATACATATATACATATACATGTCACATTCTTAGTGATTGAATCACCTCAGGGCTTAGTGGCGACTCTTACCCTCCCCATCAAAGCTGAGTAATTAAAATCCATAAAAGAGATGCAGCCAAATCAGCACATGTTAGGATCAATAAAATCACAGTTGAAAGAGAGGAGCCTCATACTGCCCTGAAGGTCAACAGACTGAGCTTCTGCCAAAGCAGGGCAGGCAAGAAATTCCACAAGCAAGTGGCCTCCAAGAAAAACACCCTGCCTCCAATTCCCTTGAAGGAGGAATTTCTGAACCGTCAGCAGGAGTGCGTCAAAGAATTTTAATTGATGTGATAGAGCTGGGGAGAGGAGGCAGTCTCTGAGGTAGCTACAGGGCCCAATCATTTAAGACTTTTTATGTCATAACATCTTGCCTTGTACTCAGAAGCAAATAAACACTTCTAAGCCTGGGAGTAGGTGGGGGTAACTGTGGTACCGTGGAAAGAAGACTGGCTTTGTGTGACTTTGGGCAACCCCTTTCTGCCTCCTGGGTCTCAATTTTACTCTTCCGTAAAATGGAGAGTGTGGATGACCTCTGAAGTTCCCTCCTCAAAATATAGGATCTTATGATCTCTGGAGCACATGTATCTATACATCAGCTATAAATTCACACAATTGAATAAAGCTTTTATTAAACATCTGTTTTGTATTAGATGCTGGGGATGCAAAACCAAAAAGGGTACTCTCCCTGTTCTCAGGAAGTTTCCATTCTATTGGGTAACCAACATACACATACAGGATAATTATAAATATAAACACAAGATAATTAAAGGGGGAGAGCACTAGCACTTGGGGAGGGGAGATTGGGAAAAGTTTCATGTGGAAGGGGGTGCTTGATCTGAGTCTTGAAGGAAGAAAGTATATATCCTGTCCCATTCAGCTCTACATGACAATTGCCTTCTAGAGAAACAGGAGGGGAAGAGAGAGGAGCCTGGAGCAAAGACTTATGTGTATCTAGAATTATAGGTCAAAACACATAAAGATCAACTACAGTCAAATGGATCTTGATGGCTTCTGCTTGGGGACCTAAGAACCATGGTGTTGCAGTCAAGATTTTGGCTGCAAAGGTGTAGGTTTGGAGTGGGAGAACTCTAATTTCTTCTTTTTCACCTTTAGGATATGATATAAATTTCTGTTTAGCTTTTTGTCCTATTTTCTTTTTTTATTTAGTTAATTTATTTAGTTTTTAGTTTTCAACATTCACTTCCATAAGTTTTAAACTTTCTTTCCCTCCTCTCTTCTTCCTCCTCCCCAAGGGAGCATACAATCTGATACAGGTTTTACATATACATTCCTAATAAACTTATTTTCACATTACTCATGATGTATAGAAGAATTAGAACAAATGGGAGGAAACATGAAAAAGAAAAAATAAAACAAAACAGAAAAAAGAAAAGAAAAGAAAAGAAAAGAAAAGAAAAGAAAAGAAAAGAAAAGAAAAGAAAAGAAAATAGTCTGCTTTGCTCTATATTCAGACTCCACCAGTTCTTTTTCTGGATGTGGATGGCATTCTCCATCATGAGTCCTTTGGAGTTGTTTTAGGTCCTTGCATTGCTCAGAGGGGCTAAATCTATCAGAATCAGTTCTGTTTAGCTTTTAAAACCTTTCACAATCATCTCTGAACCATTTTTTCCGGTCTCATTGGATGTTACTCCCCCTCCTGCACACAGTGATCCAGGAAAATTGACCTTCTCTCTGCTTTTCCCACATGCCATTCTATCTATTGTCTCTCTACTTTTGCATGGAGGCTATCTCTCCTGGTCCATCCTTTCTAGAATCCTCATTCTATTTAAGACTCAGTTCTACCATCTTCTCTGTGAAACCTTACCTGATTCCTTCCATGGAGTTCAACTTCCCAAGTGACCTAGTATTTAACTACTTTGTATGGATTTACATGTATTCTCTTCATAATTATTCCATATATACTTCTATGGACACATTTGTCTACCCTTTTCTTGGGTTAGGGATTACTTCCTTTATTGTATTTGGATCCCCAGCACATTGCCTGGCACATAGGTAAGGAATTGGCAACTGATGTGTGAGAATTGTGAAAAGAAGGTCTAAGAAGTAAGAATTTTTATATCATTTCAATAGATTTGAAATGTTTTATTTGATTATTGGGCAAAGGTAGGAGAAAAGCAAAGTGTTTATGTCTCCATTAGACTCTGCCGAGTGAGGTATGAAGTAGTGACAAGTGGATCCAGTCCATAAATATGGTAGCACCTAGAAAGCAAGGTTTTTCAGTATCTTCTTTCATTTTTACATCCCCAGAACTTGGCACATAATATGATTCAATTCAGCGTGGCAGATATTTATTAAATAAAGAGCACTGGGTCTACAGTCAGGAAGATCTGGGTTTGAATTTGGCCTCAGATATTTACTAGCTCTGTGACCTTGGACAAATCCCTTAAGGCTATTTGTCTCAGTTTCCACATCTGTAAAATGTGGATAATAATAGTACTTATCTCTAAGGGGTGCCATATCAAATGACACAATAATTGTAAAGTACTTAGCATGTAGCAAGCATGATATAAATGTTAGTTATCATCATCATCATCATCATCCTTGTCTTCATCATCATCATCATCTACTACATGACAGGCACTGTGCTATGCACTAAAGATACAGAGGCAAAAAAATGAAATGGTCCCTGCTCTCAAGGTGTTTATGTTCTCCTGGGTATGCTTAACAAATGTAGAGTTGAATTAATAAGAAATGGAGATAGAAAGTGGGGCTAATCGGTGGATAATCTTGAAACTGGCTTAAAAGAGAATTCTGAATTTGGTGTCGGAGGTCACAGGGCGCTCCTGTGTCTTCCCCACCTCAGGAGCTGAATCACACCATTCTTCCCTAGCAGCTGCTGTTTCTGGGTGGTCTTTCCATATCAAGCCAAGTCTGTGCAAAGATCAGTTGAAGGAACTGAAGATATTTGAGCAGACACTGAAAAGAGTAAGGGGATAAGAAGTAGTAACAGATAAAATTCAAGAAGTGGGAAAAGACTGATATTAGCTAGAAACAGATTGTAAATGTAGTTCATCCCTCACTCCACCAGCCCAAGAAGCCTCGGCACTTAGGAATAGGGCTGAATTGCTGAAGAGGGCTAGTTAGATGTCTTAGTCTTAAGTAAAGACCCCAGATGCCTAATCTGCGTGAGAGTCATGCAATTTAACAATATGTTCTCCAAGGAGACTGGTGGACAAATAGAGACTTGATACTAGAAACAGCTAGAGGGGAAGAGGGGAAGGGAATAGGCATTTATTAAGTGCCTACTGTGTCCCACACACTGTATCAAGCACTTTATGTATATTACTTCATGCTGTCAGTGATCAAAAGTCACAGCCAATGGCTCCATAAAATATATTTTCAAATTTTTCTGCAGTCCTTTTTCTGACCTGGTGTGGTGTGTGTGTGTGTGTGTAGGAGTCAAAGGATGGGGGTGGATTAGGGAGAGGAGCAGCAGGTAAGCGTCAGCCTTAGTTCAATGGCCCACGTAAGACCACAGATTTGAGCTGAGATCATCTTGTCCAATCTTTTTATTTTACAGTGGAAGAAACTGAGGCTCTAAGAAAGAAATTGAGCTGTGCAAGGTGGGCTAATAAATAGTAAAGCAATGAAAGCCTAACCAGCAATGGTAGGAATCAAAGCTTTGAAGCAAAGTGTCCATCACATCAGTACAGAAAGTGGATCACCAACAGACACAACAGAGGCACACTCAATGGCTGATTCAACAGTGTCTCTGAAGAAAGTGAGATCTTTCCCAGTTAAAGGCAAATAGATCAAGGCAGCAAATCTGGAAAGCAAAGGACATCATTCAAGTGAAGTTCAGTTTTCAGGATGCACTATTCAAGAGGGACTAGCACATAGTAGGTGCTTAATAAAGCTTCTTAATTGATAGATTGATTGAAATGAGAGCAAAAAAAAGAGACATCTGAAGGATAGCAGCAGTAGAAAGCAACACTTGAGTTTCTGCAATGTGTCCTCTGAAACTGTGTCTAGGGTTTAAGAGAGGGGTGAATTGACTATATCCTCTCACCTTATCCCTTCTGCTGGATGCCCTGAAGTTGTACCAAAAATTGGTTCCGGCATCACTAAGACCTGTCTTTCAAGCCAACACCAAGAAAGCTCCAGGGGAAGCCATGTCTCATGCCAAAAGTCTATTCTCACAAATAAAAAACTCTAGAGATATGGCTCAAAGAAATCACAAGTCAAACTCTATTAAAACTGACTCCAAGGGACTGTCCCAATATTCTGGTTGTTATAGATTTTGGTTATGTTGAATATTGATTGAAACAAATGGACTATTGACTGATGCTTGGAAATCTTTTAGTTAATTGAAGGATTTCAAGGTGGGGGGACGTTAGTTTTTGTTTGATTCTTTGGTTTACTTACCTATTTTAGTTTTTAATCTTCACATGGAACCCTCCTATATAACAAAGAAAAAGCCAAGCAAAACTGATCAACACAACAGTGTATGCAACATTCTGTAGGGATACCTTGCTACCATGAGCAGGGGAATGTATTTTATCCTGTGTTCTTCAGGATCGTTCATTTAACCTTTCAGTAGCACTTTATTGCTCTTTTAATTTACCTAATTATAGTCATATATATTGTTTTTGTGGTTCTGTTTTCTTTGCTCTGTCAATTCATATAAGTTTTCCCATGTTTCTCTGAATTATTCATCTTCATTGTCCCTTGAGTCTGTGTTTATCCTTCATTGCTGAAGAAGATGATACCATCAGAGAAATAACGACATGACTTGTACTTGACTTTGTTTTGAGTGAGGGCAGGCTGTGCAGGTCACCAGCCTCACTTCTCCTCCCGAGTCATCTGAATCCAATGACCAGATATTCATCAGGATGAGTGCAGATGACCCAGGATAAGGCAACTGGGGTTAAGCGACTTGCCCAAGGTCACACAACTAGTGAACATCAAGTGTCTGGGGTGAGATTTGAACTCCTGCATTGATGCTCTATGCACCACCTAGCTGCCTACTTGTCCTTAATGTAGCATTTCTTTGAAACAGTATTGCCACTGCATTCATAGTCTGTTGAACTGAAATTGATGGGAACTTCATTATAATTTGAAGAAATTTATCCTAACAGGACTTAATCAGCATTTGGAAAATAGTTGTTTTCAAGCTAAGCAACAACATGGCTTCTTCCATTGTTTCATACCTGATATATCAAGAACCTTCCTTTAGATCTCCTGACATTATGTGGATAATGGAACACAGGAACGTTTAATTGATTATTATTACTACATGACCTATCCACATCCTTGTATTATCTATGTCACTTACCCTGTATAATTTTTCCCTGCTGGTATGCTCTATCTTACTCAGGCCTTTCATATGCTTAGCCATTGTTCTTTAGGAGAACCACAACTTTAATTCTTGAATGGCATAATAGATAGAGTGTTGGACCTGAAGTCATGAAGCTCTGAGTTCAATTCCTGCCTCCGACTAACTGTGGCAAGTCACTTAACCTTGGTCTGCCTCAGTATCCTCAACTATAAAATAGAGATCAAAAAAACACCTACTTCCTAGGATGGTTGTGGGGATCAAATGAGATAATATTTGTAAAGAACCTAACACAGGGCCTGGCATACACTAGGTTCTTTTTATATATATATAAATTTATTTATTTAACTTTTTACATTCATTTTCACAAAATTTTGGGTTCCAAATTTTCTCCCCATTTATACCCTCCCCCCACCCAAATACACCAAGCATTCTAATTTCCCCTATCACCAATCTGCCCTCTCTTCTATCATCCCTCCCTTCTCTTGTCCCCATCTTCTCTTTTGTCCTGTAGAGCCAGATGACTTTCTATTCCCCATTAACTGTATTTCTTATTTCCTAGTAGCAACAACAATACTCAACAGTTGTTCCTAAAACTTTGAGTTCCAACTTCTCCCCATCCCTCCCTCCCTACCCATTCCCTTTGGGAAGGCAGGCAATTCAATAGAGGCCATATCTGTGTAGTTTTGCAAATGACTTCGATAATAATCATGTTATGTAAGACTAACTATATTTCCCTCCATCCTATCCTGCCCCCCATTGTTTCTATTCTGTCTTTTGATCCTGTCCCTCCCCAAGTGTTGACTTCACATTGCACCCTCCTCCCATTGCCCTCCTTTCCATCATCCCCTCACCCTGCTTATCTCCTTCTCCCCCACTTTCCTGTATTGTAAGATAGGTTTTCATACCAAAACAAGTGTGCATTTTACTCCTTCCTTTAGTCGAATGTGATGAGAGTAAACTTCATTTTTTTTCTCAGCTCTCCTCTTTTTCCCTCCACTAAAAAGTTTCCTGCTTGCCTCTTGAATGAGAGATAATTTACCCCATTCCATTTCACCCTCTCTCCTCCCACTACATTTCTCTCTCACCGTTTACATTAATTTCTTTTAAGATATGATCCCATCCTATTCAATTCACTCTGTGTTCCCTGTCTCTGTGTGTGTGCATGTGTGTATGTGTGTGAGCGTACACATGTACGTGTGTGTGTGTGTGTGTGTGTGTGTGTGTGTAGTCCCACCAACTACCCAGATACTGAAAAGTTTTAAGAGTTACAAATATTGTCTTTCCATGTAGGAATGTAAACAGTTCACCTTTGGTAAGTCCCTTATGACTTCTCTTTGCTGTTTGCTTTTTCATGCTTCTTCTCATTCTTGTGTTTGAAAGTCAAATTTTCTTTTCAGCTCTGGTCTTTTCATCAAGAATGCTTGAAAGTCCTCTGTTTCATTGAAAGACCATATTTTCCCCTGAAGTATTATACTCAGTTTTGCTGGGTAGGTGATTCTTGGTTTGAGTCCTAGTTCCTTTGACTTCTGGAATATCCTATTCCATGCCCTTTGATCCCTTAATGTAGAAGCTGTTAGATCTTGTGTTATCCTGACTGTATTTCCACAATACTGGAATTGTTTCTTTCTAGCTGCTTGCAATATTTTCTCCTTGACCTGGGAATTCTGGAATTTGGCCACAATGTTGCTAGGAGTTTCTCTTTTTGGATCTCTTTCAGGTGGTTTTGCCCTCTGGTTCTAGAATGTCAGGGCAGTTTTCCTTGATAATTTCATGAAAGATGATGTCTAGGCCCTTTTTTTGATCATGGCTGTCAGGTAGTCCCATAATTTTTAAATTGTCTCTCCTGGATCTATTTTCCAGGTCAGTTGTTTTTCCCATGAGATATTTCACATTCTCTTCCATTTTTTCATTCTTTTGATTTTGTTTTATGATTTCTTGGTTTCTCAGAAAGTCATTAGCCTCCATTTGTTCCATTCTAATTTTGAGAGAACTATTTTCTTCAGTAAGCTTTTGAACCTCTTTTTCCATTTGGCTAATTCTGCTTTTGAAAGCATTCTTCTCCTCATTGGCTTTTTGAACCTCTTTTGCCAATTGAGTTAGCCTCTTTTTCAAGGTGTTAGTTTCTTCAGCATTTTTTTGGGTCTCCTTTACCAAGGTATTGACCCGTTTCTCATGCTTTTCTTGCATCTCTCTCATTTCTCTTCCCAGTTTTTCCTCCACCTGTCTAACTTGATTTTCAAAATCCTTTTTGAGCTCTTCCATGGCCTGAGCCCATTGGATATCTATTTTGGATGTTTGGGATACAGAGGCCTTGACTTCTATGTCTTTCCCTGATGGTAAGCATTGTTCTTCCTCATCAGAAAGGGAAGGAGGAAACATCTGTTCCCCAAGAAAGTACCCTTCTGTGGTCTTATTTTTTTCCCTTTTCTGGGCATTTTCTCAGCCAGTTACTTGACTTCTGAGATTCCTCTGCACCCCCGCCTAGATCCTCCCAGCTAGTGCTTGGGTTCTGAGATTCAAATGCTGTTCCCCAGCCTCAGGGCTTTCAGCAGCAGGCGGGGCTGCTATTCAGGGTAAGATTAAATTCAGGTTCTCAGGTGGGGGCAGGGCCGCCTCCCAGGCTCATTTCCCTCAGGGGATTTATACAGAGATCTTCAGTAATGGATCTGAGGCCCTGCCTGCTCCAGGAGCTCCTGGCTGCTGCTGCCTCTGCCGCTGCCTCTCAAGGGGGCCATATACTATGTTCTTAATAAATGCCTGTTCCCTTCCTTCCAAAACAGTGGTATTCCATGACTCTTAGTCATATGGCATCACAAAAATAATGATGCTAAGAAGATAGACTTTTGTTTCCAGGAGAAGCTTGGAATGTTAAAAGACATTGTCCAGCTTTTCAAATGTAGTTCAGACTGCTCTCCTATTCAATTCTGGGACTGGTTCATTGTTCATCCACAATGTCAATCCAAGATACATATATATTAATGGACCAGTACTATGGGTTATTCATCCAATAATCTGAGCATCGGACATTCTCTATCCATTTGCTTTTCCCTGTGTAGATAAGCCAACCTCTTGTAACTGATTATGAACCTCATTCAGAGAAAACTGAAATGTTCTAGAATATGACACAGCCTGCACAATGCCATCCACAAACAAAAAAATCTGGAAGTCTCCACAACCTGTAGCAAATCCTTTTTCCATTTCAATTCTGTGCTAGGTGTCTTTTATGGAAATGATAAATACCCTTGATGAGCTTTGCTTGAAATGTTAAATGATGGGGCCACAGGACAAAGTTCTTTCTATTTTCACATCTTACAATTTATCTTATATGATGTGGCATCATGGAAAACTTTGTTAGAAAAGAGACTTTAAAGTGGCATTTTGCTTGATCAAATTGATTAAAAAAATAATTTAAAAAATAGTGAGCACAGTAGAATATTTTATTCTCTACATTTTCTTGAGTGACTATAAAATTATATTCTGTTCTAGACAAAAGCCTGTCTGTCATACTGTTGTCAAGGATGTCCTTTAGGCATGTATAGATTGGTCTCAGACAGATTTTGTAAAGATGGGGAAAGTCAAAAAAGGCCCTCAACGTTGTTGTCACATTTAAGTAAATGCAGACAAAGTCTATGCTGCTTTTAGTGCTTCTTCTCTTTTTGTTTTTTTTAAATGCAATTGTACTTCCTTATACAAAATTCTAAGAATTGGGGGTGGGGATGGAAGATTAAAATTGAAATGTGGTGACTTCACTGTCACTTCTAGAGAAAAGAGTTTGTTTTAAAGATCTTGATAGATCTTTTCCATTTTTCATTTTTTCCATTTTTCATTTCATTGTTGTTCTCTTTTTAATTCCATCCTAAACTATTTTGAGGATTTGTTTCCTTATTTTATAATTGAGTAAACTGAAGCCCAGGGAATGACTGTCCAAGGCACATTAATAGTAAGTAAGTAGTAGAGTCTGGATTTGAAATCAGGTCCTGTGACTCAAAAATCAAGTACTGCTTCCACTGAATTTCATTACTTGTCTTTATGAATTTTTACCGTAGGGTCTATAAAGATATATGTGTGTATATGTATGTATATACATATATGTGTATATACATACATATATTCCTATAGAACAAATTACACTTAAGTTTAAAATTTTATACACATATATATAATTTTAAACTTAACAAACATCAAATAAAATAAATATTTCCATATACAAAGTAGAAGAGAAAAAGATGATTGTATATGAAACTGTAATTCTCTGTTATGTATAGTGTAGTTTCCTTTTAAGGGCATAGGGTGTTGCAAAAAGTCAGTGTTTAAAGCTTTAAAAATTATTAAAGAACTATGTTTATTTTAGGCCTTCCTTCTGTTCTCTCCAATGAGTTCTTTTAAAATGACTCTCTTTTATTTTATTTTATGTTTGGCAGGTCTATTGCTATTTCCTTATCTCCCCACCTTGCCCTCACAAATGAGAGAATCCTTCTACAAATGAAAAAAACTAAAAGTCATAAGAAATTCCCACTTTGATACTGTCTGAAACAATATTTCTCATGCTGTACCTTTCATTGGGTCATTTGGAAAGCTTTCCGTAAGTTTAATTCTTCCTCCCCTGCTTCTCATTGTTTTTGAGATAATTCTGCTTATAATCTTCTATCATTTTCCTTCATAAGACATTTAGTCTAGACCAGTATTGTCTTTGACTGCCATGTCTCTCTGCATAGCAAGAAATCAAGTATTTGCTGGCTAATTCAGTATCTATACTTTTTTGATCTCCTTGCTGTGATATTTTATTTCTATTGGTTTAGTTTACTCAGAAAATTGTGATAATCTATGTAAATAAATCCTTTTATCAATTTCTGATTTTTCAGTGTTAAAACCTTAAGTAAACAGATTGTTAGTCTTGCCTCAATTTCATAGCGTATCTTCTCACTTTTATCCTTTCTTCTAATTATATATTAATTTTGATCTTTGCTTTTAACAAGTTGATGGGTTAATTCAATTAATTCAGAAATAACTTTCATATTGGTTACTAGTAATTTCATATATATGGTACCACATTTCATATATACAATTAATTCAGAAATAACTTTCATATTGGTTACTAGTAATTTCATATATATGGTACCACATTTCATATATACACACACATATACATACATACTTATACATATACATATATACACATACATATATATATATGTATATACACTGTTCTCCCCTGTAATTACCTTTAAATTTGAAATCACTCAGCACTGCAGTATATTTTTATTTCATTGTTGCTGTTAAGTCATTTCAGTTGTGCTCAACTCTTCATGACCCCATTTGGTATTTCTTGGCAAAGATACTGGAACGGTTTGCCATTTTTTTCTCTTTATTTCTTTTCACTTTACAGAGGAGGAAAATGGAATTAAGTGACTTGCCCAGGATCACATAGCTATATAAATGTCTGAAGCCAGATTTGAACTCAGGAAGATGGATTTTTCTGACTCCAGGTCCATCATACTATCCATTGTACCACCTAGCTGCCCTGATTTTTTTAGGGTAGACTTTATTAAACTTTTTCAACAAAATTTCTCTATTTTCTCATCCCCTGAAATAAGGGCTAGCTCTTTCAAATAGTTTATTCATTTTTAAGAGAGAATAGAAATGAGATATACAGCTGAGTCTCTCTTGGAAAGGGAGGTTTAAGTAGAGTTCCTCCTTTTCCAGAGGATCAGTACTGGGGAAATCCTAGTGATATGACTGGAGTAAAGGTAACAGTCTACCTCATGCTTCTTTTTCCTGGGTGTTCTGCTCACTTTCTTATTCCAATAACTGTTCACTTGGTCTGCCACCTCAGGTTCTGGGCCATGCAGCATCTGCTTAATCAGGCACAGCCAGATTCTCACAATTCCTACACTTTTTCTAGCTCTGACAACTGAATTGACTAGCTTACCCAGGTCCTCATGCCTAATCCACAGACACAGTGTGATGGAGGGGAGATGTGCTAGATTAGAAGACAAAGGTCAAATTTTCATGCTTCCACTTAAGCTTATAGTTCTATAGTTTCCACATTTGAGAAAAGGAGATTAGTCTTCAAAGACGCCTGACATCTCTGAATCTAAGATTTGTGATATTAAAGAGATCTTTGCTCTCCCTGTGTGCTTCTCCCTCCAAGCAGCAATCCATGTTCTCCTCCAATCAACATCCACAACATATGGAAAAGCAAGCCCTTTCCTATGTCTTCGATAAGTTCAGTTAGTAGTTTGAGGAGATCTCAGTTGTGTTGGTGGCCAAGATTCTCCAGTCTCATCCCAGCCCTCAAGAAGTCAACCTTTTGGTCTACTGGGCTCTACTCAATGTAGTAGGGCTGGAGAAAGATATGGTTTCTCGGGGCTTTCTCAGTCTCACCCTCACCAGGGAAAGACATCCCAGTGAGTCACAGCCCAACTTTATCATTGCCCCTCAGGCAAGAAAAGAAATAAGATCTGAAAAGAGAATAGAGGATTTAGCATCTGGGAAAAGGAGAGTATTTCTGAGGTCTTCCAAGGGGAAGGAATAGGAAGATCAAATGTTATTCTGAGAACCCCCTCTAAAGTTTCCTTGATGTCAGCCTGGCAGACAACCTGGTCTCTCCAGATGGTGGTATCCATGGACCACATATTCTGAAAACTTACTCTGTTTATTGACAGTTGAGAAATCTCAAAGTGATAGAACCAAGATAAAGCATAACGACGGGGTACCAGGGCTGAATTTGGTTTAAGGTAGGGCTAACCCTTCTCCACATTGCAGTGGGAGTTGCTTTCATTCCTTGAAAAGTGAAGAACAACCTCCCCTTGCCTTCGGCTCAGACTTGGGGATGTGCAGCATTGTTTAATCCTCTCAGACTTTTCTTGCTGCCCGAAGTCAGCAACATGTAGGCAGTTATCATTTTATGATGAAACCTACAAGTCTGGCTCTATCCCCAAATATCTTTTTTTTTTTAAATATTCTGAGATTTCATCAATTAAAGATGAATTTAGGTTGGCAAATATTTCTGAGAAAGTTAAACTGTGTATTTCTCTCTCTCTGTCTCTGTCTTTCTCTCTCTCCCTCTCCATATATATATATATATTTGTGTGTGTGTGCGCGCGCGCGCATGCCCCAGGTTGAGCTGTATTATCATACATTTATGTAGGAATGGATGTTGTGATGGGGTAGGGGTAGCTAAGTGGTACAGTGGATCTAGGAAGGGACCTGGAATCAGAAAGGCTCATCTTCCTAAATTCAAATCTGGCCTCAGACACTTAATAGCTGTGTGACTCTGGGCAAGTCACTTTACCCTGTTTGCCCCAGTTTCCTCATCTGTAAAAGGAGCTGGAGAAGGAAATGGCAAACCACTCCAGCATCTTTGCCAAAAAAAACCCCAAATAGGGTCCTGAAGCATCAAGACGGGTCTAAACAGCAACAGAGAGGAAAGGGAGAACTGGACTCCCCTGCTTCCCAGAAACACTTGAGCCTAATCACCAGCCGGTCAGATTGACCCTGCTTCTCCCACTGGGCTCAACTCGGAAGCAAAACAAAGAAAAACGTGCAGACCAACAGACAACAACAAACTTAGGTCAACGGAAGAATCCCCAGGGGAGATGACAGCCTGCTGCTCCCCGCAGGTGAGAAGAGCGACCCGTCCTGGAAATACTAAAGGGGTTGGTTTTGTGTGGAGGAGGAAAGTTCTGCTCTGACACACATTTTGAATGTCTCTCCCAGAGCTGCTTACACAGAGGACGATGCATGGCAGTCGCTTGTTCAACACCTGTCTCCAAACCACAAAAGGCTGTCTCAAACCTCCTGGGATTTGAACTTGAGGTTTGAGGAGATGCTCAGCTGCTGTTCAGGCCGAGGACTCATTCCCTCCAGCAAACAGGCTCTTCCCCGGATAGGTAAGCAGTTCCCTTGCTCCCAGTTCATCCTCTCTGCTGTGAGCCGTGCTGAGCGAGTTTTCTCCATGTGGGAGGGATCTGATACGTCCCGCTAAGCTGACACATCCTGCAGGCTAGCCTAGGGAACCGTATCACTTGGCGCTTCTGGGAGAAAATCCCAGAGGTAACTCACTGATCAGAACAGAAGTGCTGTGGCTTCAGCTACGGGGAAGGCAGGCAGCCGGGCTGTACCGCGTAGGTGTCAGCACCGCGGCAGAGTGGTGGATGTGCCATGAGAGCTGTTTCAATATTCAAGCTGAAAATGCCGGTCTGTTAGCTATGAGGTCATGAGGTTAGAGGTCATTTTATTCTCTTCCACATACTTTTTTTTACAGATGAGGAAACTGAGATCCGGAAAGTCAAAGGTCATATAACTAGTTAGTAGCAAAAGGGGGATCATAACCTGATTCCCGACTCCTCCCAGGGGATATTCCCACTACAGTGTCCCACATTCATTATATTTGTGGAAAAAAAGAAGCCACGCTTCCTCTCTAAATACGCGTACCAGGTAACTCCAACATTTTCTCACTTAATACACCTGAGTTCACAAACACAGCATCCTGGAGACTCCCCAATGGGTCAGTGCTGCTGCCGCTGAGCCAGACCAGGCAGTGTTTCCCACTTTGGTGTCATCCGAAGCGAAGTCCGAGTGACACAGCTCAGATTAGAAACTTCCCATTTCCTTTGGATGATGACTCCACAATGCAGCTACCTTCTCTTTATGAAGCATTTCCAGCATTAGCTCTGATGAGGCTTCCTTTCACATCCTATTTAGCTTTACCTAATCAATCTATTAATCATCTATTAATTACCTAGTATGTGCCAGACAGTGCTAGAGATAAAAGAAAAGGGGCAAAAGACAGTCCCTGCCCTCAATAGCTTACAACTTAATGGAGGAGAGGACATGAAATAAGTAAATACAAAGCAAGCTGGATACAGGATAAATAGAATAATTTTCAGAGGGAAGGCACTGGAATTAGGAGGGGTGGCAAAAGGCTTCCTGTAGAAGGTGGAATTTTAGTTGGGACTCAAAGGAAGCCAGGGAGATGTAGTCAGAGAGGAGTAGGAAAAGTGTTCCAGGCAGGAGGGAGAACCCAAGAAAATGCCTGGAACTGGGAGATGGACGTAAGATCAATCTCATAAATAATGCTCCTTCACCTCCCCAACATGGATGTTTATCATTGACCTGCCTTCTTGTCATTAAGCTGAGCATCACACGTGGAGTTTGTTTTACTTTTCCACATTTCCTGTTTCTAAATATGTTTTCTCAAAATCATGAACACAATCCTAGGAATAAATTGGAATTTTCACTATTTTATTTGGAAAGGCAGCAAGTCAGTACAAGGGATAGAGAATTCCGGACTTAGAACCAGCAAGATCTGAACTCATTTCTCACCTCAGACACCTTTGGAAAGTCACAAAGCCCTCTTGGCTCAGTTTTCACATCTGTAAAGAACAGTATCAGCACCCATCTCACAGAGTTGTGAGAATTAAATGAGAGAACATAAGAGATAACATAACCGATTAAAGGAGATAACCAATTTCAATTGAGCCTCATTTTGTATGAGTGTTCTTGAAAATGTTACTTTGGGGCATATTAGGGGATCAGGTCAGATGGATATCCCATCACTTGGGAACTTTCTTGTTTCCCCTGTACTTACTTACCCCATTGGAGAATTTATTTGGTGATAGTGGCGACCACAACACAAATTGTAGATCTCTTTTCAATTCAACTTAACTAAAACAATTTATAAGTAAATAGAACCTTGATGTAAAGCAAAGACTAGTTAATTTCAGGGAGGGGGAACTATCACCTCAGTGGATTAGGTAAGGAAGGTGTCCTGTAGGAGATGACCCATGGGGTGAGATTTAAAGGGACCTAGGGATTCCAAGAAGTGGAAGTGACAAGATGGGGGATAGAATGTTCTGCTACATGGGACAAGGGTAAGGAGGTCAGTCTGGATGGAACGTAGAGAGCTAGAAGGGGAGGAATGTGTAAAAAAATGTGGAAAGATAAGCTGGAGTCAAACCATGAAGGGTTTTAAATGCCAAACAGAAAGGTCTATATTTTATCCTAGAGGCAAAAGAGAGTAACTCGACCTTCTCAAAGAGGGTAGTGACATGATCAGATCTATGCTTTAGGAATATCAATTTGGAAGCAGCGCAGAAGGATCGATTGGAAAGTGCAAAGATCTGAAGCAAGCAGACCAGTCAGGAAGCTCCTTTAATATGCAGGTGAGAGGTGAAGAGGTTCTGAACCAGGGTGGTGGCCATGTGAATGGAAAAAAGAACTTGCGTCTACTCAGGTGGTCTTTTACAATCTTCATCCTTTTCAACAGTATGCTGAATTTGATACTGTTAACACCTTCTTCTCCTGGATATTATCTTCTCTCAGGGCTTTTATTACACTATAGTCTCCTGGTTTTCCTCCTTGTCTAACCTCTTCTTAGTTTCCTTTGCAGGTTTATCACCCAGTTCATGCCCCCAAACTGAGTATTTCCCAAGACTATGTCTTTGACTCCCCCTCTCCATTCTTCTCTTTCTCTGTTCTCTCGTTTGACTTCATCCATTCACATGGATTCAATCATTATCTCTTTATCAATAATTCATAGATCTATATCTATATTCCCTCTCTTCCTCCCTCTCTCTCTCTTGCTCTCTCTCTCTCTCTCTATCTTGCACGCGTGCACGCGAGCTTTCTTTCTCCCTCTCTCTCACTCTCTGTCTCTCTGTGTCTCCTCTCCTCTCCCCCAATCACCAATTACCTAAACAATATGGAGGCATCTAAAACTCAACACGACCAAAACTGAACTAATTATTTCTTCCCCAAACCCATTCCTCCTGTAGACTCCCATATTTCTGTTAAAAGTGCCACCATTATTCCAGTCTCCTGGGTTCCTACCCTTGACTTTATTCTCAACTCCTAATTCTACCTCACCCCACATAACCAATCAGTTGCCAGGTCTTTTGCTTCTACCTTCACAGAATGTCTTGCTTCTGATCCTTTCTCATGGCTCACATAGCTACCACCTTAGGTCCTCTTCATCTCTTGTCCAAATTATTGCAACAGACATTAGTCTCCCTGCCTCATATCACTTCCCACTTCTATTCCATCCTACATAATACTTCCAAAGTAATTTTCCTTAAGCATGGAATCTGATCATGTCACTCTCTTACTTGATAAACTCAAGTGGCTCCCTATTTATTGCCTCTCGTTTCAAATTAAAACTCCCCAATCACCTGTTAAAACCTTTCCCAACCTTGCTTCAACCTGTCTTTCCAGTCTCATTGTACATTCCTCGTCTTCCTACTCTGCCATTTCTTTCTGTTCCTTACACATGTTGTTCCATATTCTGTCTCCATGCCCTTGCACTGATCTGTAAGGGCCATGGCTTCTTTTTCCAGTAATATACTCTCTCCTTACTGCTACCTCATAAAATGCCTATCTTCCTTCAAGATGTAGCATAAGTACCACCTTCTCCATAAAGCCCCTAATCGGCAGTATGCCTCCTTCCTGAACCCATTTATTTCTCTACTTTTTAGTAGTATTCCATTTCTTTATATTCATTCTCCATATACTTATATATGTGTTTATTCTCTCCTGCATTTGAAGGTAAGCTCCTTATGAATAGGCAGAGCTGCATACATTGTATTTACATACCTAGCATCTGGCTCATTTTAGGCTCTTAATAAACACTTGATGATTGACTGATACAATAATGTTGTAGAGGATGAATATGGAAAATTAGCTAAGGAAATTGAGGGAGATTGAAAAATAAAAAATGATTTTGTGTTTTCAAATCTGGGGACAGGATGGATAGTGGTAGCCCTAGCAAGAAATAGAGAAGATAGGACAAGGGGAATGTAGGGGGAAAGACAGTGTGTTCTCCTTTGGACCTATGGTAATGTCCATGTGGACATACTGTTGGAAATGTGTAATAGACTTTACACTCAGGGAAGAGACAAGGGCTGTATATATGTACCTAGCAATCATCAGCCTAGAGATGATAATTGAACCCACAGAAGCCAAAGAGAGGCTGTAGATAAGAGGAGCCAAGACAAAGCCTTAGGTGTGATCATGGTAAAGGGACAGGATGAGAAGGATGATCCAGCAAAAGAGTTTAAAAAGGAGTGGTTATACAAATAGGGGAACAAAGAAAAAGCTGTGTGGTGAAAACCCAAGAGCAAAGAATATTCAGGAGGAGAGGCTGGTCCACAATAGACTTCAAGAAGGATGAGCATTAGATTTGACAATGAAGACAGACCCAATCACAGACAGGGAAGGCCAGCAAACTATATCGATAACATTTATTTTTAAAATTTATTTTTTAAATTAATAAGCATTTTTCTCCTAATCTCCCCCAATTGAGGGTGGTAACAGTGTAGGCATGTGAAAATTGTAGGGGGAAGGGAGAAAATTCTAAGAATGAGCTTGAAAATCTGAGAACTTATATGGTTTCTTCAACCACTTTTTACTGTCCCCAGTCATTGGTCTCCCTCACTCCCTCAAAGCCCCTTTTGCTATTTAAAAAGCACTAGCAGGAGCTACCTCTCAATCTCTAGGGCCTCTGGTCCACTTGACTAAGTTTAGAGAATTGTCAGGAAATTCTGTGACAATGCCCCTTTCTTCATACCTTTTATGACACTCTACTCCCCATAGTCTATGGGATTCACCTGGAAACCAATGTGAGGAAAGAAAAGGCCATGTCTCCTGCTCTTGTCCCTGTACAGACACATGCATACAAATAAAACTGCCACTGAAAGAGATGCTTTTGCTGTGAGACTCTCAAGCTAACTTTCCCTCCCTTGGACTATCTTTTTCCCTTTCCTGTTCTCACTGACAAGGCCAAGAACTTGGCTTTGGTCACTTCTTCTGTACAGCTAACTGGCACAGTAGAGAGAGTGCTAGGGCTGGAGTCAGGGAGACTCGTCTTCCTGAGTTCAAATCCAGCCTCAGACACTTACTAGCTGGGTGACCCTGGGCAAGTCAATCCTGTTTGCTTCAGTTTCCTTAATTGTAAAATGAGCTAGAAAAGGAAATGACTAACCTCTGCAGTATCTTTGTCAAGGAAGTCCCAGTGGGGTCATAAAGAGTCAGACACAACTGAAAAGTGAATGAATTTGTGCTCAGTCACTACCATTCAGTCAGGTTCCCTTATACCTTTGCCTGTACAGGGCATCAAGGAGTAGAAGAAACAGGGGGTGGGTGGGAAGGGGGTGCAAAAAGGCTAAAAGACTAAAGGCACCAAACCAAAGCTGACTTACATTAATGGTTTACTCAGAGCTCCAACCTCTAACCTTCTGCACGAAGCTCCAAGCTCCAGCCTTCAGTTCTGCACAAAGAGATAAACAATTTTTTAGAGGCATTTTTTTTGTCCTGCATAGTCCCAGGTTCATATCATTTGTGTACCTGGGACACTGCACCTGTATTTATAATTTTCTTCCTGTGGGGAAATTATATATAATTCAAATAAACAAATATTTGTAAACTTCTAGTATATTAAGGAAACTGAAAAAAAATTCACTGTTACAATTTTGCCACCTAAGAACATGATGGCAGATTCTCCACTAGTGGCATTAAGGGATAGGAACTCTATTGGAGATTGGAAATAGGTAGACATTCCAAGGCATAGTAATTTTCATTTAGACTCCCAAGAATACTCATTTGGTCATATTAGTTATAATTGAAACATGACTGACTTTATAACAAATATAACAAAACTTTACCCATGCCAATGAACATTGACTTTCAAAGTAGTCTCCTTGGGAGATTGTACACTTATTTCAAGGATTCTGCCATTGTTCCAAACAATTCAAGAACTCCCATTTTGGAATCACATTCAGATTCTTGTTCCCAGTTTTTTCTTTTATCCCTATTAAAACCTGCTCTGTGCTAGCTGCCAAATGGAAATTATAAGCCAAATACTAAGACATTAATGAATATTAACATCTTAATGTGTTACTCTTCCTGTAGATTTTTCCATTTTAAAAGAGGAGAAGGACTTCGTCCAAAGGAATAGAACTTTAATGGTAGAATTCCAGTTATCATCAACAGGAAGAAGAGGCATCTGGAGGAGAGATGCCCATCCCAACATTCCTCAAATTATCCCACACTGTCTTTTTAAAATGTAAATCTTGCTCATACTGAATTTCCCCTCTTAAAAAATAAAAAGCCAAAATGTACACATTTGAGGACTCAACCCTTTATACAGTGTCTAGTTTCTATTTGGAAATAGAAAAGGCTATAAGGCTACTACATCATAACATCATGGAACTTGAAGCTATTACAGGACCTTAGACGTCATCTAGTTCAAAGTTCTCATTTTAAAGATGAGAAAACTGAGGCCAGGGAAGTGAAGTTCCTTTGCCTGAAGTCACTCAGGTAGTATGTGCTAGAGTCAGGACCTGAACCCAAGTCCTCTGTCTCCAGATAAGCACCTATCAGAGATGTAGGGAGAAGCCCAACGCCTAACAAGTTAACAAGCAGAAAGATTTAATACACAAATTCTCATTACATAGTACCACACGTGTATCAGTCTCTATCTGACGGTCAACAGTATCATTACATAGCTCAGAAGATGAAAAAGAAATGTAAATCATCAAAATCATAGTGGTCATCTAACTTCAACCCATTTATTTCATAGACAAGGAAGAGGCCTAGAAAAGTTAGGTGACTTGCCCAAAGTCACACAGAGAGCAAATATCAGAGGTTGGATTTGAACCCAGGTCCTCTGACTCTTGGTACAGGTAGGTGGTACAGTGGATAGAGTGCCTGGCCTAAAGTCAGAAAGACTCATCTTCGTGAGTTCAAATCAGGCCTCAAACACTTCCTAGCTGGTTTACCCTGGGCAAGTCACTTAACCCAGTTTGCCTCAGTTTCCTTATCTATAAATGAGTTGGAGAAGGAAATGGCAAACCACTCTTGTGTCTTTGCCAAGAAAACTCCAAATGAAGGTCACAAAGAGTTGAATATGACTGAAACAACTGAACAACAACCTCTGACTCTACAACTAGTTCTCTTTCCCCAAAACCATCCTGTCTAGATGGTATCATGGCAGACTCACATGAAGACACAGAATCACACAGGAAGGCATGAGGCTGTCTGAGAGATGATGAGATGCCAAGAGCCAAGACCATGAGCAAATGCCAATTAAACTGTGCATGCATGCAGTACTGTAAATAATGGCTTTATGCTGAGACATAGAACAGAAAAGAATAGAAAATGGGGAGGGGAGAGAAGTATCCTCATTACCAATCAGAGAAGGAGATGGGGTTTTAGCAGTCCTTATTCAAGTCAGGGTCTTACCAAATTCCTTTTGATTTAGGCATGAAGGATCCATTTTTCTTCAAGGAGAAGGCAGATTCCTGGACCCAAGCCGCACAGTGTTTACCTCTGAATGTAAGAGTTTCCAAGCAATCAGATAGATAATACTCACTTAGTTTAACGGTCCATAAAGGGATCAGTGGACAGGTATCCTTCCACCACTCAATAAAGAAAATAAAAAATAATAAAAATCTATATGTTTCACACCCATTCATCTTTAAGATCCCTATTTAATCAATGGCAATGAACAGAGTGACTACCTTAGGAATTGCCCTGGAGTCAATTCATTTTAATGCTTGTCAACTAATCAAAAAAAAAAAACAAACAAACCCAACGGTCCAATCTGTTAGGCACATGAGGAATCTGGAGACAAATGCTGAGGAAATCTTGAACTATTGGTTCATAAAGATGCAAAACTGGCACCAAGATGCATTGACTTTATAGAACAACACGCTGTGATGCTGTGGAAAAGATCCTGACAGCCTAAGGTCTAGAGGTAGAAGGCACCTCAGAGGCTACTCCCACCTTTTGCAGTTTAGACAGCTGGAACCCAGAGACATTAAGTGACTTGGCCAAAGTCTCACAGGTAGTAAGCATCTGAAGGGGAATGTAATTCCATGTCCTCTGACTTGAGAATCAGATTTTGAGTCAAGGAATATGTATTTGAATTGTTGCCTGTGTGATCTCACGTGAATCACTTAACATCACTAGGCCTCGGTTTTCTCATCTGTGAAATGAGGGGGTTGGACTAGACCTCTAAGAGACCTCCCAGCTCTAAATTAACAGTCTTCTGAACACTTATTGCTCCCTTCACAACAGTGTGGACACTCCCCTCCAGATGCAGGTCACTCCCTCATCAATAGCTATCATCCAAGGCAACTGTAAATCAGGGTGCTTTGAAAAGTATGGGAATCTCTCTACCCATCCATTAGCAAACTTTTACAAATTGTTTCTTTCAATTGACTGAGACACTGGTCCTTTCCATAGAGGAAGATCTCTCTATTTTACAATATGATACTGAAGTCTCTGTAGCAGATTCCTAAAGTCTGAGATGGAACTAAATTCTCCCCTACTCCTGATTAACCTGGGGGGAAGGGAGCTCCATGTGAACATCCGGTCAATGTGTGGAAAGTGTTGCACCTTCTTCTTTGGAATCTAAAACAATGAAATCAGAAAACTGACACAAAGATAGTGTGTTGAAAAATATTCCATGAATTCCCAACTGGGGATGGAGAGCAGATCTGACAGAGGAGCACTCCAAAAGGAAAGAAAGTCATAGTGAATCTCTCCCCTCACCCCCTCCCATAATCAATCCCATTCTAACGCACATGCATATACTCATGCTCATTTGTCTGTTTTTTTGGAAGGGAGGCACTTTTTAAAATTTATATCGCTAATGCTTAGCATAGTGCTCAATACATAGTAAAGTGATTAATAAAAGCTTTCCATTTTCATTCATTCATTTCTGAACTACCATCTCACTGAATACCAAGGGGAAATGATCTTTTCCCCTTCCCATCTGTCTCCAATCTCCCATTCTTTTTGGAGGAGGAAGAGTCTGGATTTGGGATTTCACTTGTGTAGGAATCTCCTAATGAGGGAGTTGTTTTGTAATGTATAACTTGAGATTAGTTCCTGGATCACTTAGAGGCTGTGACTTGCCCAGGTGTTACATAGTCAGTGCATATCAGAGATGGGACTTGAATCCAAATCTTTCTGACTTTAAGGCTCCCCTTTCAATCCACTATGCCACACTGATCCTTCTTAAGAAATTTATTTTATTTTTTAAAAAAAATTTCAATGGTTGCATTCTTTTTTTTTAAAAAATAATATTTTATCCTAGGAAATTTAAAGGAGGTCTTTCTGAATCAAATTGAATGCTCGTTCTGTAAGGGAAATTAAAGAGTATTTAGTCTGACCCTCTAATTTTATAAATGAGGAATTTAAAATGTTAAGAGATTTGAGAATATGGCAAAAAAGGAGGAAGTCAGGAAGAGGAATCAAGCCATATTTTATTCAGCATGTCACTTAACTGAACTCAGGCTGTCTGTTATCCACTAGACTTCTTTTCTTTAATGTTTTATTGTTACCTTCTGTTTTTAACATTATAATCATCTTCAGATATAGCCTTTCTCCCCCACTCCCCAGTCTTAAACCTTCCTTTGTAATCAAGGAAAACAGTGAACTAAAAACCACTGATGTGATAATCAGACTTGATGGTGTATGCGCCATTTTGTCCCCATAGTACCCCATCTCTCTGCCAAAAGGAGGGAAGTATGTTTCATTTTACATTCTCAGAAATCATGATTGGTCATTGCAATTCCTCCTAGTTTAGCTTCCCTTTGTAGTCCTTGGGGTGCTGTTTACTTTACTACTCATAGATGTTGTTCCATATTTCTTTGGATTCCTCATATCTATCATTTGTTACTGCACAACAACATTCAATTGCATTCATATGCCACAGTTTATTCAATCATAACTCCAAATGATGAGTTCCCACATTGTTTCCAGTTCTTTGCTACCCCCACCAACACAGATAAAGAACTTCCATTTTCTCTCCAAATTAATCAAGCCCTCAACAGAGAGTACTCTTCCAGTTCCAAAGTCATAAGCACCTCAAGCAAAGTAGTTATTTTCAGACTGGGGAGTTCTCAACCCTCAGAGATGAAATGACAGCTATTTCCTGAGCCCAGTGAACCTGGGAATTCTTTACCTGATCTAAATGACAGACATTGTATATACATGGTCCATATCCCAGAGGGTTCAACTCTCCCCTAAGGGATTTGAGGGATAAATGGCCACAAGAAGAGAGAAATAGTAAGGACAAGATGCTAGAAGTGGCAGCCCAGGGATGCATGGAGGGAGTGGACTTTGTGACTTGCCCAAAATCAGTGTCGGTATACAGAAGAAATAGGAGTAGGTCTTCCTGGCTCTAAAACCAATGTGCCACATGATCAGGATAGTAGTGGACTATGAGGCTCAAGGGTTGTCAATATCTAGATTACTTGTCCCTCTGGGAAGGAAGTATCTTCTCTTTTTTTTCCCCTTAATCCTAGTACTTTGGGAAAAGACCTTGATGTCCCTATCTAAGTTGCTGTCTTGGAACAGAATTTAGAGTTATTTTTCATTGAGTACAGTGGTTGTATAAAAACTATACTTCCAATGGTTCTGATTCTGATGATTTCTATATGACAATGAACAGATAACCTCTGAATCTCTAGTGCCTATAAAATGGGAATGATAACACTTGGACGACCTAATTCACATAGTTGTAAAGAACAAATGAAGTATGTAAAATGTCTTATAAACTGAATAGGACTATGTTAATGTGGTGGTATTGTATTCTAGTAGTACAGCTAGAGAATTGGATCTGGAGTCAGGAAAGACGAGTTCAAATCCAGACTCAGTATCTTGTGTGACTTGTATAAATCACTTAACCTATGTTTGCCTCTGTTTCCTCATCTGTAAAAGGGGATACCAATCTTCCAGGATTATTATGAGGATTAAATGAGCTAACATTTGTAAAACACTTTGCAAATCTCAAAGAAATACGTGAATGCTACCTATTACTATTAGCGGTGATAAGATACACACAAATAGACACAAAACAAAAAAATGTGGGAACGTGCACAAGGCACCTAAGGGATACTATGAGACTTCATAAAAAGTCCTAGAGGTGAGGAGGAAGGGAAAGTTCCTTTCAGGCTGGAGGAATGAAGGAAAATAACATGGAAAAAGGTGGGATTTCACTGCTAATGGCTTAGATTTCAGTTAAGTAGAGTTGAAATGGGAAGGTATTCCCAGCATAGGGAAGACTATTCAGAGAAGAAATGAGGTCCAAAAGTGCAGGACTATCTATTCAGGGAACAGTGGAATGCCAGTTTGGTAGGAGCGTTGAGTTTGGGAAAGAGAACTGTGGTGCATAGGGCACAACTATCAAGGTCTAAACAGGATTGTGGCAGTGAAGGACTTCAATGCCAGGCTAAGGAGTTTGGACTTTATTGCTAAAAGTCCCCTTTGTCCCCTGATTGCTACCCTCAGGATGACACCATTACTGACCAACTGGAATTATTACAGGAGAAGGGTGAGGTGGGCTGCCACCTACTGTCATCCCACCTCCTGCCTCTCTGGGCATTTATATACTATTTCTCTTCTTTCTCCCCCCCACCCCCACCCCCCTATAGATTGCAAGGTCCTTAAAGGCAAAGACTGAGTTGTTTCGGTTTTTTATTCCTCAAGGTCTGGCATGGTGATTAAGTGCCTGTAAGTACTTGTTGGGTTGAACTGAATAGAATTTCTCAAGCATCACTGATAAACTAATAGGTGACTTTGGTCTTATGATTTTCCTTGTCACATAATTTGACCCAGACCTCTTGGAATAGTAGGTCATGATAAAGCAAATTGAGGAGAAATGTGGTATTCATGCATTCATTCAGTGACTACCTTGTGTATTGTCATGTGCTAGGGACATGCAAACTTGAACTACACTTTCTAAATTAAGGCCAAATGAGATGGAAGCAGAAAGCTCCCTCTGAAGAATCCAAGTATTGAGTTGCCCAGAAAGGAATGTTACCCGCCAGAGTTGATTTTCTGCTGATTTCCCAGTCTAATATTTGTCCTCAGCAGCATTTTGTCCATATTATGTGGACAGACCATTGTTTCCCACCAATCCCACTATGTAGATGGGGACAAGGGAATTATTAAGAAAGGAAACGCAATTGTCCCCCTTGGCTTATCATTACTAACCAGGCAGAGGAAAGCTTCATCCCTCCATTGATTTAGATTAGCCCCTTAGTTTCAACATTATTAATTACACAAGTTAGCATACAGTATGTCAACATCAAATCCTGCCTTTCTTCAAATTAACCATTTCCTCTGTAGCTTCAAAGTCAGTACTTGCTTTTCCAGATGCTATAGGGAGCAGAGCAGAACTGCTTTGTAGATGCCATTTCAACAGTCATAAACCAAAGTTATTAAACTGGGGGCTGTGCTCAGAAGATGCAGGTCACCCTCTCTACGAGAGGCCACAGGGCTGGCCCCTAGAGAAGGGATTTCCATAATAACTCACCGTTTGCTGAAGTTCTCCCGGCGCATGCATTGCAAAGCAAACAGAAGGGTTAATTTAGTTCTCTAATCTCTTGTTATAAGCCTAATTATTTTACATGTCTTCATTTCATTAATGAATCGCTGCTTTTTACATGCATCTCCTTCCCCATTGCTTTGTTTAAACCTCCTGGTGGGAAGGTTTAGATTAATTTTGTTGTGCCTTAATGAAACTGTATGCTACATTAGATTTAACCATTTGGCATGCACTGCCAACATCACCATTATGCATAATGAATTATTTTTTGTGAGTCCCAAACTAATGCAGACCTCCAGTGCTCCCCTTCCTATATTGTGACAACACAGCTGGCAGAGAGACAGCACCAAGTTAGGCTGTTGTCCTCCTCCTCCTCTTCCTCAGAGGAAACCACTGTGGCTGAGAGTCACGGGTCATGGGAATGCTACCCTGGGCAACTTCCCCCTCACAAAATTTCATTTTCTCTCCACCTGCATGGGGATTTCTAGAGCACCTATCACCAGAAGGTGCCCATATAATTGGTGCTTTTTCAGGGGTCTTCAAATAATAAATCAACCAGTACTTACTGAGTGTCTGGTCTGTGCATCAGGCTTAAACAATGTGTGTTTATGGGGGAGGGGAAGGGCAGAGATTAAGACAAAAATCCCTGTCCTCTAGGGAATATCAGGATTTACCTGGATCCCTATGCCTGCATCTCCTACCTTCTTTCCATAATCTTTCTAGTTACAGCCGCTTATAACTCACCTAACAGGTGTGATCCTGCCCCGGACTCAGGTATTAATTTTGCCTCTAGGCAGGGGGAATCACAAGACATCCTGGGGTCACTGAGTCAGCCTTGCTCTTGGTTACACTTCTCCCTTACCCCGAGTAGGTCGATGTTTGGTGACTCAGTTTCTTAATAATTTGACTCCCACTGTGTTCTTCCTTAAGTTAAGTCCTGGACTGGTCCTCTGGGCACCTACTACTTAGAGTTCCTGATAAAGACCACCTGACTTGCCAAGTTTTCACTCCTGGATAGCCTGCAATTTGTAATGTATCTATCCTGCTTGCATATATACCCTCAATCTTGAATCCAGTTTGTAACATGAACTAAAAGATACCCATCTGTTCCTTCCCTTTCTGTCTCAGTTTCAAATTTTCTTTCACATTCATATTCTTCTTTACCTGTCCCTTGAAAGTTATTATTTTTCAGTCATGTCTGGCTCTTTGTGACCCCATTTGGCAAAGATACTGGAGTGGCTTGCCACTTCCTTTTCCGGCTCCTTTGACAGATCAGGAAACTGAGGCAAACAGAGTTAAGTGACTTGCCTGGGGTCACACAGCTAGTAAGTGTCTGAGGCCAGATTTGAGCTCAAGAAGATGAATCTTCCTGACTTCAGGCTTGGCTCTCCATCTACTGAACAACCAATCTCTATTTCTATGTCTGACATCTGACCTTTGCCTGTCCTTTGGATCTCCCTGGACTTCTGGAATAAGCTTTTCCTAGTTGGACACATCCTGTTGCCACCAGACCCTTGTCTAATTCTGACAACTTTCTGAGCAGTAAAATGTCTCAAGTCCTAAATGGGAATCTAAAAAGCCATTAGAATGATAGCGATGTGTGGTTGAAAGATAGCTAGATCTGTAGTTGACCCTGATAATTATTAGCTGGATGCTCATGGGTAAGTAATTTCTTTGGGGTCAGATACTGTCCTATTTCACCTCTATATTCCCAATGCCTAGTGCAGTATTTTACACATAGTAGTTCTTAATTAATATTTGTTTAATTGATCTGAATACCCCATTCTCCCCTCCATGATCAGGACTTTGCACGACAATAACTCTATTACTTCACTTAAATGGCAAAAGCCAATTTAGGCTTAGATCCATCACAAAGACTACAGTTCCTAACAGGGCAGTTTGCAGAATACATTTTTTTTTCTGCTTTTGTAAACCCTTAGTTAAGTTTAGATAGAGAAGGTTGAGGCAAATCTTGAGATGCTGTCCAATTGCTCAACAAGATTGACTCATATGCTGAATACAGTGGGATATGAGGTTAGATTGGATGGGATTTAAAGCCAGAGAGGACTTCTGTTTCGACCTACTCATTTTGTAAAATCTATATTTGAGGAAACAAACCCAAAATATCCTTCACTCTCACACAGCTAATAAGTAGAAGATGGGATTCAAACTCAGGTCTTCTGATTTCAAATCCAAGGCTTGACATGTTGAGCAATGAAAACCTTGGCACATTTTGTTGGATAATCTCCTTCAAGAGCCAGCTTCAGGGCATCCTTAGTAGTCTGAACCAAACTTTCACCCTGACTATTTGCTTGAGGGTGATGGGGCATGATGGTGACAGCTCAGATAAGCTTTCTGCCCATAAATCCCATAATCTCAACTGAGGTAAAAGCTGAACCACTGTCAGAAATAATAGTGTCTGGTAATCCTCCTGTTGTGAATAATGGGTGCAAAGCTGAGTCTGTTATAGCAGAGGTTTGGGAGAGAATTCTCACATTCTGGTGAGAAGCAGGTTGCTATAATAAAAAAAAATTCTCTCCCTGGTTGTACACAGGAGAAAGAGAAAAAAGTGAATTCCTGATATATCCATGGAGAAAACTTTTTGATGGTAGCAGCCACTCACAATGGGAAAATTGCTATCCCTGGTGGTTTATGTCATGGATTCTGACATGCTCTGCCCATAGGTTTAAATGGATAGGTGACCTTAGAGGTCAGCTGGTTCTACTCCTTCATTTTATAGCCAAAAATGGCTAGACCTTGACAGTCCAAAAGACTTGCCCAAGTTCACGTACTAGTAGGTGGCAGAGCTAAGATTCCAGGTCCTCTGACCCAGCAATCTTTTCACTGTCCCATACTTTTACTTTTTACAAATCTCTTCAATAACAAAATCAATTTCTGGCCTCTTGGCATATCTCCTAGAAGGAGTTTTCATGTGAACAAGGTCTAGATATATGGCCAAAATAACATCCAGAAGTGATCTTCCAGGGTAGCAATGCAATTTCCTGTGAAAGCCACATTTTGGGTGGATAACTCACATTGAGGGTTTGTGAATGACATGGATTCCTTCTGTCATTTTTTTCTGTTGCTCCCCTCCTTTTTACTACCCTTTTATGCATACACAGGCCCATCTGGAATCCTATGCAAGTACTTCTATAATGTAATCAACATTCCCATCAACATATCAGCCTTTCCAGTAGAGGGGATGCTCCCAAGCCTTGCTTGGTATTCAGATAAATAAGGGATTCAGCAGCCAATGCTTTAGCTTTAAGATTGCATAGTGTGGAGCCAGAAACACTGAACAAGAGTTGCTTGTACCAGATATATGTTGGGATAATTAAGTGTACAGGATTATCCTTAGTAAAGAGTACTATAAGAGTCTTATGAAATGTGTACAAATTATAAAGGCTTGGTCTAAGACATAGAAGTGAAACTTCTAGGCAGGTAGGTGGCCCAGTGAATAGAGGTGCTGGACCTGGAGTCAGAAAGACCTGAGTTCAAATCCAACCTCAGATGCTGATTAGCTGTGTGACTGTAAGGGAATCACTTAGCTTCTGTTTGCCTTATCTGTAAAATGGGGATATCAACAGCACCTACTTTCCAGGACTGTTGTGGGGATCAAATGAGATAATTTTGGTAAACTACTTTGTAACCTTAAAGCACCATAAAAATTCTATTACTGTTGTTGTTATGAATAATAATCTTCTGAGACAACAGTAAAACCTTCACTAACCATTTATCTTCCATATGGTTGAGGTAATACATTCTTGAGGAATAAGTCACTGATGCCTCTATCCAATCTGTCACTTTGTGGCTAAGAAAGGTTTTTATAAAGCCTTCTGCCCTTTCACTACACTCTCTTGGTTTTCCTCCTACCTGTACAGCCACTCCTTCCCAGTCTCCTGTCTTCATCTATACCCTACCCAATAACTGTGGGCTCTCCCAAAGGTTCTGCCCTTGAGCTTATTTTTTCTCAGGGACCTAATCATCTCGAGTGGGTTCAATTCTCACTTCTCTATAGGGATGAATTCCAGATCTATACACCTAGTTTCTCTCCTGAGTACACCTAAATTGAGTCAGCCAATTTCCTGGATTATGTGGTGTGAAAGTTCTACTGAAGTGTGTGGAATATGGCCTCTCAGGAAAAGCTCCACATTCTCAGCAGGGGTGGATAGTTGGGGAATTTATGCCTGGGACAAGCTTGTCTCTGTAGCAGCAGGTCTCAACCTTCAGCTCCAGCAGGATGAGTGGTTGAGGTTTGTCCCAGTGACATCAGCTCATCCCCCTCCACAGCTTGAGCTCCAGGCAGGGTCTGGGGGAGAGATGAAACCCTCAGGCTACTGTGGAACCCAAGAACAGCTTAGTTCTCCCTTCCCCCTCCAGTCTTTTCTAGGTACTGGGGGCTGGGCAGCTTCCTCAGCATGATTTATCTGACTATCCCCTAAGGTTTCCTTGCTTTCCCCATGCTGTATTAGGTGTAAAACTGACCCCTTTCCCAGGATTCTCTGGAGGTGGTCTTCCTTGGGATTCAAAAGTCGTGCGTGGATAGAGAAAATCTCTAAGGTCAAAGGCATCACTGATCTTCTCTCTAACAACAGGATGAGGCAGGTAAGCACAGGAGTCCTTTAATATCTTGCTGCTGCTCCAAGTGCCACCTTTCCCTCCCACCCATCAACTAAGTATACACTGGAGACAAAATAATAGATTTACATTTATATACATCTATGTAGCACTTTAAGTTTGCAAAGCACTTTGCATATGTTGTGCCTTTCAATATTCACAACTACCCTGGGATGCAGATGTTATTCTTATCCTCATTTTACAGGAGAGGAAATTGAGGGTGAGAAGTGACTTGCCCAGGGTCACGCACTCAATAAAAAGTCTGAGGCAGGATTTGAATTTGGGTCTTCCTGATTTCAATTCCAGAACTCTTGCCACTATGCCACCTGGACATCTCATTCATTACCTTTGAAACCTTGAACGTAGTAATATTGAATTGGGAAACATAGTTTTTTATTCACTGTTGCTTTTGGCTGAGGAGGGGGATGGGAATATCTACATGGCTGGAGTTTTCAGCTCAGTGTAGAATCACTGAGGGATGAGCCTTCCCCTGACACACTACTAGCCGTGTGATCCTGGGCAAGTCACCTACAGTCTCAGTGCCCCAGGTCAGTGTGCCTTAAACTATTAAGACAATTCACCTCCTCAGTAAAATTTTTTATTTAACAAATTATATATGTGTACTATTGTACAAATATATTCTATTAGGAAATATACCCCCAAATAGACATTAATTTAAAAGGAGATAAAGTAGAAATTAAAAAGTTAAATTATTTTATTTATTAATAGTACAAAAACATTTTTGCTCTCACTAAAATATTTCTAGTGAGAACAATGTCACTAAGTATGCTCTATTATTTTTAAGGGTCCTGAATGTTCTAGAAGATATGGTACTTATAAGTAATTATTGTTGTGGTAATTAATTATTTAGTTATTTTGATTTATGTCGTTAATCTAACATGCATCTTTAGGCACTTTATTGAAATATACACAAGACAACAATTAATAGTAGGTCATAAGTCAGTGAATGTTTTTATATTAATCAGAGTAAATATTTTTAGGAGAGTGTCTGGACCTGTGAACTCATTGGTGTGGGGGCTCCAACGTGAGGAAGGCTGAAACCTCTCTGCAATCTAAGGATTTGGTGAGTTGCCTTGAGCACAGAGAATTTGGCCTTGCCCAGGGTCACATGGCCTTTGTATATCAGAGGTGGGATATGAAACTCAGGTCATCCTGGTTCCATGGCCAGCTCACCATTTACTCTACCACCCCAACTCTCATCATTTTTATTGCTTTTCATATAGTTTCTTTATTTCATTCTATGTTTTATTTGAAATTGTGTGTTGCTACTACTATTATGTATATATATATATTTGCATAGCTACTTTTATACAGTTATATTCCAGGCAGATTGGAGTATAAGTTATTCTCCTAACTCTTTCCTGCCTATTAACGGTCCATTCACTGAGCCTGGAATGGCTCCCTTTTCATCTCAAGACTGTCAAACACCTTTTTCCTCATGGTTCAGTTTCAGAGGGAGCATCTCTTATCTGACTGTCCTCACTGTAAGTTTTTTCCCACCTCAGTTTATTTTGAGGTCTTTGTGTCTTGACCTTGCCTTCAGCATAACCTTATCTTCATGATAGTTATTTGTGTATATATTATCCCATGTAAGCTCCATGAGGACAGGGATTATACCTTCATCTTTGTAGTATTAGATGTAAGTTCCCAAAGTGGGAAATACCACCTCCAGTGGGGTGTTGGAATGATCCAGGCGGTGGTAGTAGTTGCAACAGGGGGATGTTGAATAAAAATAAGGGAGTGGTGGAAGCATAAGGAAAGAAGAGAAAAAGAAAATTTTGAAAAACCATTCATACATGACTCATCTGTTGTGTAACAGAGTTAAAGTCATAGTGATTACATTATTTTCCTAATAAACACACAAAATTCACATTATAATGTTGTGTCATCAAAATTTCAATGCAAGAAAAAAATTCACAAATTTACAATGAAAAATTTTAAGACGCATCATCTTTAAATATATATATGTATATTGAAATGATGCAAATTTAAAAATAAAACCATTAAAAGGTTAAAGAAAATAGATTTCCAGTGGGGCGCTGAGTGGTATTTTTTTTTTAAAGGAGGTGGAAGGCCAGATAAGTTTGGGAACCTCTTTATTAGTACCTAATTCAGAAGTATGTACTGAGCTGCATCAGGTACTGTCCTAGGTGCTAGAGATACTAATGCAAAAGGAAGACAGTCCTCATCCTCAAGGGGTTTATGTATTCCTAAGGAGGGTAATGTGTTTACAGAGGAGCAAATATAGGTTACATGCAAAATAAATACACAGTGATTTGGAGTGGAACTGGGGGAATCAGAAAAAACCCCTTGAAGAAGGCAACACAGGATACAAATCAAAAAACTCTGAGATACCACATTACACCTATTAGATTGGCTAACATGACAAAATAGGAAGATGATAAATGTTGGAGAAGATGTGGGAGAGTTGCAACACTAATTCATTGTTGGTGGAGTTGTGAGATGGTCCAACCATTTTGGAGAGCAATTTGGAACTATACCCAAAGGGTTACAAAAATGTGCATACCCTTCGACCCAGCAATACTGCTTCTAGGACTATATCCCCAAGAGATCATAAAAATGGGAAAGGGTCCCACATGTACAAAAATATTTATAGCAACTCTCTTTGTGGTGGCCAAGAACTGAAAATCAAGGGGATGTGAATGTAATGGAATACTATATTGTGCTATAAGAAATGATGAACAGAAAGACTTCAGAGAGGCCTGGAAAGACTTATATGAACTGATGCTAAATTAAAGGAGAAGAACCAGGAGAACTTTGTGCACAGGAATTTTTCTGGTAGACTTAGCACTTCATTGCAATGTAAAGACTTAAAAAATTCCCAATGGTCTTTAAAGGTAAAATGCCTTCCCCATCCAGAGAAGGAATGATGGAATTCCATTGCAGAAGGAAGCAGATCATTTTCTTTTGTATTATGTTTTGATTTGTTTTATTATTTCTCCCACTCATTTTAATTCTTCTATGCAACATGACTAAGGTGAAAATATATTTAATAGAAATGTATGTGTAGGGCCTATAAAAAAAAAAGGCAGCACTGGAGCTGAGACTAAGGATTCAAGGGGTAGAGGTCAGAAGGGAGAGAAATCCAAGCATGATGAACAGCCTGTGCTATGACACAGAGGAAGGGGATGGGAGGGCTTGTATGGGGGATACCAAATATGACTGGGGCCTTCAGTACTTCTATAATGCCACCTGAAAAAATAGGCTGGAACAAGATTGTGGAAGGTTTCAAATACCAAACAGAGGAATGTGTATTTGAGCCAAATGGCAGTGAAACTTCCTGAGAAAAGGGAATATAATATGATATGATATGGTCCAGGCTGCACTTTAGGAATATTAATTTAGCAGCTGCATGGAGGATGGATCAGAGAAAGAAAGAATTGGGTGCAGGGAGGCCAATTAGGAAGCTAGTGCAGCAGTCCTGGCAAGTCAGGAGGTCTGGACTGCAAGGCAGAGAAATTATACCAAACTTCTTGTATCTTTTTCCTTGAGGCCCTCTTTTATCGATCCTGCAAGAAGAACATGCATAGTTGGAATATGATGCCACGTGGTGAATCCTAGAACACAGGACTTCTCTGAAACATCAGAACTAGACAAATCCAAACTAGGAATATCCTTTGGTAGGTGATAATTGTTTGGTGACATGCTGGAGCATTATTGAGAAAGAACTGTGGATGGACAGAGCAAGGTCATGCTGTACAAAGACCTTCCTCACACGATGTGGTGAGGCAGGCTACATGTGAGGAAATCTCCTGGTAAATCCTTGTGCAAACATAGAGAAGACACAAAATTGTTTCCTCTCTGTTGTTATCATTCAGCAATCTGCCCTCAGATTCTGTTGTATGTTCCTGGAAATTCTTGGTTCTATCCTGGCAATTGGAAGGTGTTCTTGGTTCAAACTCTCACCAGGGAGCACCTGTTTTCTCCTACATGCACTGCATGAATTGGATTTGGCGGAACACTCTCATTTTGATTTGTAAACCTCCAAATTAGATCCTTTTCTAGCACACTTCTCTTTTAAAAAATAACATTTTATTTTTTACCAATGACATTTAAAGACAATTTTTAACATTCATTAAACAAAATTTTGAGTTCCAAGTATTCTTCCTTTTCTCACCCCTCTTTCCCTGAGATGGTAAACAATTTGATATAGACTTTACATGCCTAGTACACTTCTCTTGTCTTTTCCTCCATGCAACTCTTAACGGTGAATGTTCTGGCTGGACAATTGCCCAGATATGAATTATTTTGCCTTATGTCAAGGCAAAAAGCATGGGTTGGACTGGACTAGGACACCCTCTTCAGCTCCAGAGCCTCTGGAAACCCTGGGGACTCTCTTTGAAGTATTAAAATCTACTCCATTAATGTCCCCTGAAAGATCAGAGTCTCTCAAGCTCCCTGAATTTCTTGCAGCTTTGTGCTACCAGGCCCAAAGATTTTCATCCAGGGCATTTAACTGGTATTATACAGACTGGCTCTGGTTAGCACCAAGCTCCAGAAATTTTCCCTTATTAGGAACTCTGCTTTCCACGTCAGCTTGTTTTCCTGGTCCTCTACAAATCCCTTCAGTGGTGTCATCTGAGCCTAAGAAAGCTGACTCTGTAGTTCCCTTCAAGTCAGGGAAACCAACATTAGGAAGACCCTTCATAACCAAGAGGCCAAGAACCAATTCACCTTGCCTCAGGTCAGAGACTTTTGAAAAGAATAAAGAATAATTAATAACACAATAATTAGTAATTGCTGATAACACAGAGGAACTATGAGATTGGAGTTCCCTTGAGGTAAAAAGTCAGCAATGTCATTGAAGCTTAGAACAGATAAAGGAACAGTCCATTTGTCATCATGTATAAGTAGCCCTGATGAGTTAGCTTCAGAAACATAACTAGAAATTTTTCAGTTCACATCAAGTACCATAACCATGCCGAGGGCAAATAGGATAAAGAACCCCCAGGTGATGGGGGACTGAATGGGGATGGTACTGGCTCATGGGAAGGAGGCAAAGGCTCCAAAGAGAGACAGTTGCTGGGGAGACCACTATGTAGCATGTAGTAGAAATAAAGTCAGGGAGTGAGGAAGGGGAAGGAACTCACATAGTCCATAACCTTCCCACTTTATCTAGTTATTCTTACTAACTTGCCAAGAGCATTCAAAGCCTTTCATAACCTAACCCACCTCATCCCTCACCACTCCCCATCTTCCCTGTCTTCCAATCTTCTTATACCTTACGCCCCACCACGTACTTCTCATTCCAGTGACATTGGCCTCATGGCTATTCTATGGAAAAGATCTTTTTTCTCTCATTTCTTTTTCTTTGGGTGTTCCTTCTGCCTGGAATGCTCTCCCTCCTCATCTCTGCCTTCTGCCTTCCTTAAAGTCCCAACTGAAATCCCATCATCTGAAGGAAGTCTTTACTGACCCCTCTAATTCTAATGTCTTCCCACTCTTAATTATTTCCCATTTATCTTGTATATAGCTTTTATGTATTTGTCTACATATAGTTTCCCCATTAGATTGTGAGTTCCTTAAGAGCACGGACTGTTTTTTGTCTCTTTTTGCATCCCCAACACTTAGCACAGTGCCTGGTACATGTTTTTTGCCTGACTATGCTAAGTTCTGTTGCTTTTATGCTGCTGAAGCTTTTGTAAGTAAAACTAGAATAATAATACTTATACTGCCTGCCTCACATGGTTTTATGAAGAAAGCACTTTGTAAATTATGAAGTTCTTCATCAAGATATGTTATTATTATTGTTACTTTGTTGTCACCTTTTTCAAGTCAGTCTGGGCAAGCCTCCAGTTCCCTTTAGATAGATACTCATTGGCTATGGGAATTATAGCATATGGTCAAGAATGGGTGAAATAATCTGACAGTGAATGTTATGTAAAATGAGAGTTTATAAAGTTGATAAAGAATGGCATGTTGTGGGCAGATAGATAACCATACAGCTATTTTGATGACTGGAAGTCGTTAGGGATGGTCCTGATAGTGGTATCCTGCTGATTCAGATCTGATCTTAGATTGAAATGAGGCACTCATAAGTCATTGAACAGTTAAAAAAAGAGATTTACTTAGCCTCAACATAGTAAGGTTATTCAATGAAGATATTGAACTTAGCTTTGGTGCACTTAGCCTTAGTGGATATGGTCTCCTTATTTCAATATGGGAAACATATCTGGTCAGCAGGGCAGGATTTTGGTGACTTGAGCAGTTTCACCTTAGTTGACATCCACTAAGTCTAAAAGATGCAGATCTCATTTTGGTAAGGCATTTTATGTCAAAAAGTCACAACAATATAGCCAAATATTATCGAAGGAAACATAGCCCCCTATGCCAATCAAATACCTGATTTGTTCTCTTTTGGGAGGGAAACCCAGGTGGTACCCAAAACTCACTAAGATATTTCAGAAGGGAGTAAGTTCTTGGAATTACTCCAAACCCCCTAAAATCTTAAAATGACCAATCTCTAGGCTCCTTTGTCCAAAATGGGGAAATATAAGGCTCCCCATGCCAAGACCACCCCTCTCTTTTCACTCTTTCCTATTTGGAAACCTGCTGTTTTCAGAGCTAAGGCCCAGCAAGCAAGCTACATTCTGAGCTTGGCATAACAGTAATCCTTTGTGCTCATTCTCTGGATCAACTCTGCTATAGCTAAATCACACAGAAAAGTCTGACAGGTCCTATCACAGAGAAATATAACACAAGAGATGGTCCAGAGTCAAGTTTGTGTGCTCTCTGTCAGCCCATTGGCCTGAGGTGATATACTATGGAAAGGTGAATCTTTATTTTAAGAGCCTCTGAATAGTGTCCCAGAGAAATGAGATGTGAACCAAGGATCTCATTTAGAGGTGGCAGAGAAGAGAAGGCTGAGGGGCTGCAAAATTCACCTTAGGAACAAAAGGACTTTCTTAGTTATAGTGAAAGGTCTTACACAAAGCAGAATTTGAACAAATGGCACAGTGGATAGAATATTGAATTGGAAATCAGAAAAACCTGAGTTCAGAAGGGGTAGAGTCAAGATAGCAGAGTAGAAGCAGAGATTTGCTAGAGCTCTCCCCTCAAGCCCAGTCAAATATCTGTAAAAAATGACTCTAAACAAATTCTATAGCTTCAGAACCTACAAAATGATGGAGTAAAGCAAATCTCCAGCCCTAGGCAGCCCAGAAGGTCAACAGGAAGCCTTTATCATTCTGTGCACAGACAGGACCTGAGCAGACTTTGGGGGACTGAATCTCTGGAACCTGTGGCAGTTTCCAGACTTCACAACTCCAAAGAACTGGGGACAAATTGGAAGGTCAGTGGAATAGACCTGTGTGAGAGTAGAGAGGTTCAACCCTAGCCCCAGGGTGGTGGAGAGGGTGGAGGAGCCTGTGGCACCTGCATCAGGTGCAGAGGCAACAGCTGTTTTCTAAATCCAGTGTGGGGCTGACAGTATACTTCCCCACCCCCACTGGAAGCAGAGAACTGCCTTGATAAAGAACTTAAAAGTCAAATAAATGACTGGGGAAATGAGAAAAAAAACAGAAAAAGTATCAGTCTATAGAATCTTTTGTGACAAGGAAGACCAAAATATACAACAGACGAAGAGAACAAAGTCAAAGATCCTATATCCAAAGCCTCCAAGAAAAATATGAATTGGTCTCAGGCCATAGAAGAGCTCAGAAAGGATTTTGAACATCAAGTAAGAGAAGTAGAGCAAAAATTGGAAAAAGAAATGAGAATGATGCAAGAAAATCATGAAAAAAGAGTCAACTGCCTGATTCAGGGGACCCAAAAATGCTGAAGAATATAACACCTTAAAAATAAACTAACCCAAATGGCAAAAAAGATCCAAAAAGCCAATGAGGAGAAGAATTCCTTAAAAAGTAGAATTAGCCAGATGGAAAAGCAGGTCCAAAAGCTCACTGAAGAAAATAGTTCCTTAAAGATTAGAAAGCAGCATGTGGAAGCTAATGACTTCATGAAATAACAAAAAAATTATAAAACAAAACCAAAGGGATGAAAAAATAGCAGACAATGTCAAATATCTCATTCAAAAAACACCTGACCTGGAAAATAGATCCAGGAGAGACAATTTAAAAATTATTGGACTACCTGAAAGCCATGATCAAAAAAAGAACCTAGACATTATCTTTCAAGAAATTGTCAAGGAAAACTTCCCTGATATTCTGGAACCAGGGGTTAAAGTAGATATTGAAAGAATCCACTGATCATCTCCTGAAAGATATCCCTAAAGGAAAACTCCTAATAATTTATAATTCCAGAGCTCCCAGATCAAGGAGAAAATATTACAAGCAGCCAGAAAGAAACAATTTGAGTATTGCGGAAATCAAGATAACAAAAGATCTAGCAGCTTCTACATTAAGGGATCAGAAGGCTTGGGTTATGATATACCAGAGGGAAAAGGGACTAGGATTAAAACCAAGAATCACCTACCCAGAAAAACTGAGTGTCATACTTCAGAGGAAAAAAATGGTCATTCAATGAAATAGAAGACTTTCAAGCATTCTTGATGAAAAGAATTAGAATAGAATAGAAATATGACTTTCAGGCACAAGAATAAAGAGAAGCATGAAAAGGTAAACAGCAATGAGAAATCATAAGAGACTTACTATTTACATTCCTACATGGAAAAATAATATTTGTAACTCTTGAGACTTCTCTCAGTATTAGGGTAGATAGAGGGATTATATACATATTGACAGAGAGCACAATGTGAGCTGAATATGAAGGGATGATATCTAAAACAAATAAAGTTAAGGAGTGAGAGAGGAATATATTGGGAGATGGAAAAAGGAAGAAATAGAATGGAGTAAATTATCTCTCACATAAAAGAGGCAAGAAAAAGCCTTTTCAATGGAAGGGAAGAGGGGGGAGGTAAAAATGGAAAGAGTGAATTTTATTATCATTGGATTTGGCTTAAGGAGGAAATAACATGCACACTCAATTTGGTATGAAAATCTATCTTACACTACAGGAAAGTAGGGGGGAAGGGTATAAGCAGGAGTTTGGGGTATGATAGAATTGAGGGCAAATGGGAGGAGGAGGTAATTAGAAGTAAATACTTTTGAGGAGAGACAAGGTCAAAAGGGAGAATAGAATAAATAGGGGGCAGGATAGGATAGAGGGAAATATAGTTAATTTTTCATATCATGACTATTATGGAACTGTTTTGCAAGATAACCTATATCGAATTTCATGCCTTCTCAGTGTGGATGGGTGGGGAGGGAGGAAGGGAGAAAAATTGGAACTCAAGGTTTTAAAAATGAATGTTAAAAATTATTTTTACATACTACTGGGAAATAAGACATACAGGCAGTGGGGTATAGAAATACATCTTGCCCAACAAGAAAATAGAGGGGAAGGGGAGGAGAGAAGAGAGAGGTGTGATAAAAGAGAGAGTAGATTGGGGGAAGGGGTGATCAGAATGCACAATCTCTTGGGGTGGGTGGAGGGGAGAGATGGGAAGAAAATTTGGAACTCAAAATCTTATGGAAGTGAATGTTGAAGACTAAAAAAAACAACCAAACCTGAGTTCAAATCCAGCCTCAGACATTTACAAGTTGTATGACCTTGAGTAATTCAGTTAACCTCTATTTGCTTCAGTTTCTTCAAATGTGAAATGGAAATAATAATACCTACCTTTAAGGGTGGTTTTGAGGAACAAATGAGATAATATTTGTAAAGTTCTTAACAAAGCTTCTGCTACATAGTAGGTGCAATATAAACGCTAGCTATTATTCTTATTATTATCATACAAGGGAGAAAAAGAATCATTTTAGGGAGTCTCTCATTGTCACCAAGATGGCATTATATCAGTGCATTGCGGGGAGGACAGCCCTGTGACAAAAATCTAATGTTGCCACCAGCCAGGGGCAGAGGAGTGTTGATAAGGTCTGCTTCTAGCTTTCTGGATACCCCACCAAGTCCTTGGCTATAGCACATGCTTCACATTACTGACTATATTCACCAACATCATGCTGATCTGTCTTTCATGCCACCTGAAGTAATGGGATATGTTCTCATTTCCTCTTTTAAGTTCTCCACTGCCACCATTTGTATCACCAAACTCAGCTCTTTATTAAATTCATCTACCAACCCCTAGGTTACTCTTCCTCCTTTCTCAAGGAGTCTGGCATCTGGCTCTGTTTTTCCATTCTCATGCCACCCCTCAGATCTGGGTGCTTCAGTGTAGATGTTGATGACCCTACCATCCCAGTTCATCAGCTTCCTCCATCTCCACTCCATTTCTGATATGCAAAGGGATGGTAATATTGGTGATTACTCATAATTATCCCACCGCTATGATCCAGAATTCTTAAATTCCTCTTTCTAATCATAGCTTTTTATTCTTCAGTCTCTTCTGCCTCAGCCCTCTTAACTCTATTATTTGCCTTCCCTGTGACCTATAATCCCTCCATCCTTCCATGTTCTCCTGGTGTATTATCTTTGCTCTTCTCATATACCTCTCTTCAATCTGGGCCCTATGGTTGATCAATTCAACCAATTAACTACCCTTGACCTCTTTGCTCCCTTGTCCCATCATTATCCATGCCTTGATAAACCTCAAATCTAGGTCGCATTTACCATACGTTTTCTTCACTCCTACTCATGTACTAATCAACACTCTTGAGAAAGTCACAAAACTGTCCCAAACAAGTTCATTACACATTTATGATATTTAATATCAACTGGGCCTTACCGATATGTAGTAATTCTTTTATTCTTCCTTGTGTAACCTTCCACAGTGCCCAACCTCCTCTCTTCTCAAACCTCTTACAGAACTTCCTATCTCTTCCCTCTCATCACAGAGATCTCTATTGAGAAAATAACCCACCCATTATTATCTCCCTCTTTTCTCCCACTCTGTACTTCAAAACCCTTCCCCATCATTCCTTCATTCTCCACTCCTCTGTTTGGGGCTCTGGTGAGGAGACTGGAACTCTCCTCAACCCCAAAGGTAGTAGGAAGTCACTGGTGGTTATTGATCAGGGGGATGACACGGTCAGACCTGTGCCTTGGGAATATCACTTTGTGAACTATAACAAAAAGAGAAGTTTAAGTAGGGAGACCTATTTCTCCTCCTCTTCCTCCAGCCCTCATATACAAAGATCATTCCTTTGTATAGTATGGATTTAATTGTACTTATATTTCTATTAATGATCATGGATTTGAGTCAATCTCACTTAGTCCCCATAGAGATTATAGCAAATATTTGTGAAACAGCTGGACAGAGCTGGAAATGCCTGTTGTCCTGGATCTGAGTGAAGTCAGTTGGCTTCCATGAAGTTGGAACATAAGCCTTGTCTACAGTGGTGGTATTGGCAGCATATGACCCAGATTGCCTTCTCCTGTAGGACTTGTTTTTGCATCTTCTAATACTCTCACTTGTTCTCTGAGATTTCTACCTTCTGTAACTTCCAAATAAGGGATATCAGCTGGACACAATACTCCACTGAATGATCATACGATCTGCCTTCAGCCTGCCTTTCTAGCATTACTACGCATGACTTCTCTTCTTGAATTCAATGGTCCAGTCACATTGGCCTTACTCATCCTCATACACGATTATTCATCTCTCATCTCCGTGACTTTGCACTGGTTAGTCCCCTCCTCTTCTCTGCTTCTTTTTTGAATTTCTAAAAGAAATTATTGAATAAAACAAGCATTTCCATACTACAAGACTATTATATACAACTTGCTATTACTTTTCAATATATAATAAAATTATATACATTTATTTTTTCCCTCTTTTCTCCCCCTCCAAGATGTCTACCATTAGACACAAATAGGTGTGTGTGTATGTATGTATGTATGTAAAATTATTCTATACATACTACTATTTAATAGTTCTTTCTCTGGACACAGATAGCATCTTTCTTCATATGTCTTTTATTGCTAATTTTGTATTTATCATAGTCAAAATGACTTAGTCTTGCTTAAAGCAATATTACTGTTATCATATGCAATGCTTCCTTGGTTCTGCCCATTTTGTTCTGCATTACTTTGTGCAAGTCTTTTCATGTTTCTCTAAGATCATTGAGTTCATTATTTCTTATAGCCCAACAGTATTCCATCACAGTCATATGCCACAATTTGTCCAGCTACTCACCAATTGATGGGCATCCTATAACACCAATGGGATACCCATATCAGGAGGTTATGGGTGTATGCATGTGTATTTCCAGGGTAAATTCACAAAATATAAACTCTCTTCTTCAAAAATGAAACCAAAATATTTGTTCAAACACCAGAAAGTCAAATCCATCGTAGTAACCAAGAAATCAATACACATTATCAATGCAGGGACTACGGCCTTCCCCAAGCCTTCCCTCCATCAGACCTTCCCACAAACAAGCTCCCTTAGGCAAAATCACTCCCTCTTTCACTCAAGCAAGCTGCTCTGCTCTGCTCTGCCTGTTTTTTTCTCTCAGCTCCACCTCACTCTCTCTTCCTGCTCCAACCTTCCTGCTCCTCCTGCTCAGCAAGGTTCCTCCCACCATGGGCTTCATGCAACCCAGGCTGTGGTTGGCCAAAGTTCAAAGCAGGTCACACGGGTCTATTAAGGGGCAGGGAAGATCTCCTTACACATCCCAGGAATTTCCAATTCCTTGCTACCACAAAGAGAGCTGCTATAAACATTTTAGAACATAGGCTTTCCTTCTTCCTCTTAGAATATTTAGTTTCATTCAAGTCTCCTTCCCCCTCTAAAAGTTACTTTTTATTTATTTTGCCTGTAATTATTCTTGTGCCACAGACGTAGAGTCTGAAAGAACCTTAAAGACCATTGAGTCCAACCATTTCATTTTATAGGCGAGGAAACTGACTCATCAAAACTTATCCAGGGTCACGCTATTAAGTATCTGAATATACTGAGACACACCACCTTGTGCTGTCTCACTCAATAGAATATAAACTTCTTGGGAGCAGAGACTATACCTTTGGAACCACAGCACTTTACTCAGGGTCTGACACATGGTAGGCACTTAATAAATGCTTGTTGTCTAATAGACTATTGAATATAATAGTATTATTTTAAAGGATATAAGCAAAGACATTACACCTTTGACTAGTAGGGACCAGGGAGAAATTAGTAACCTGGTATTAGCCGAGAAAGGCTTGTGTTTGATCTGAACTAGAGTAGTTTATGCAGGAAAATATTTCTGACTGATATAAATATATCTAGGAATTTTTTTTTTTTTTTTTTTTTTTGCCAATGGGGTAAATGCCACAATCCCTGTGAGGTAAACAACACAGAGTATGTTCTCAGTTGAGGTGGAAAAACAGGACACTGTCCTGTTGGGGGAGACAGGCACCCCAGTACACTGATATAATAATGCTGTTGGCAAATTTGTTGAAGGGGAGGAGGTAGGAGAATAGGATGGGTCCGAAAAGATAGTTTTCTATCATTATTATTCCCAACTTTCATTGTAGTTGTTCCGTCATTCAGTCATGTCCAACTCTAAGGAACCCCATGGACTTTTTCTTGGCAAATATATTGTATTGTTTTGCTGTTTCCTTCTCTAGTATGTCCCCATTTTACAAATGAGGAACTGAGGTAAATAGAGGTTAAATGACTTGTCCAAGGTCACACAGCTAGTAAGTGTCTTAGACTGGATTTAAACTCAGATCTCCCTGACACTAGGTTTGGTGCTCTATCCGCTGTAGCATTTAGCTGCCCCATTATTTCTAATTAGATGCTGGCTAACTGAGGCAGCATAGCATAGTGGATTGAAAATTGGTCTTGTAGGCAAGAATACCTGTGTTCAGTCCCACATACTGGTTGTGTGACCCTGGGCAGGTAACATATCCTTTCAGTATTCTTCTAGGCAATTCTCTAAGACCATAAGTTGCCAACGGCACTGATCTGCATTGGCAAAGGGTATTCTTCACCAGGAGCTCCCAGTGCTAATGAAATACAGGTCTGATCCCTATCTCCCAACTAGATGCTAGGGAGTGTTCTTACTTGCTGCTAAAAAATATTGTTAGCACCTTCTAAATTCAGCCATCTCTAAATATGGCACTCTGGGGCAAAATATCATTGCCCTACCTTAGGAATAGCTCTGCTAGAGAGTCTCGTAGACACAGTCCCATATGAACTCAGCAAAATTCTTAATTTCCATCTTAAAGTCAAGTCTTAAGGCTTAACAATTCCTCTGCCCAGTCTCTTTACAAAACAAACAAATAGAACCCAAAAACCCTCTGTCCCTGAATTTAGAGAACTCTTCAAAGCATGTGTGTGTGTGTGTGAATTAAAGAAGTCATTTGCTTTACATGGTACCTTTTCCTACAAGATGTAGCTCATAGCTATTGAAATGACATGATGGGGATCCTTCTATCAGACTCTATGGATTTTTTCTTGGCAAATATATTGCAGGGATTTGCCATTTTCTTCTCTAGTGTGTCCCCATTTTACAGACGAGGAACTGAGGCAAATAGAGGTTAAGTAATATAAGGCACTTAAGAGGCAAGGGAGTCTCTGCTTCTCCCAGAACTAAGTCATGCTTGTCACATAACTTGGGTGATAATCAGATCTGATGTCCCTGTCTCCTGATAAAGTATTAATATCTGCAAATAAGAGATTAATACCAATATTTTTTTAATTATAAATATCTTTCTTCCTCCTAAACAGATGTATGATCATTCCATTCCTGCAGATGTTGTCCAGAGGCTCTTAACATGTGTGAGAAAGACAGCCTTTTTAATCTTTCCCTGTAATCAGCTCCCATGAGTCTAAGTGCTGAGTATGGAGAAGAAGCCAGGGCCACTTGATTGTACTGGAGTTAGGGAAAACCAGCGGAACTGCTATGCAATACCTAGCCCACAAAGGCTCTCTTTACTAACCGATGTAAGTGGAGCCTGTCAGGAAACCAGTATTTCCCGTGCTGAACCAGGTCCTCCATCAACATTGGCGGCTTGGCAAAGAAGAGCTTAGGCAAAGCTGCTTCCCTGATCCCATTATTGATAAGCTCTTAGAGCTCATCAATGAAAATTAGGACTTGTTAATCCTGTACATTTCCCCCCCCTTGATTTTTAATTACAGAAGAAAGGAGTAATGGATAACTTTTGAGGCTGCAAAGACACTGGGGCTGTCAGGAGAAAATTAAATTTACAGTCAGAGAGTTTTGTTTTCTCAAGCGTCCTTGTAAAATGCAAGAGAGGCTGCCTGGCATCACAGGGCAATTCAACCCACTTCCTAAACTGGCAGGGTTTTCCTTGAAGAAATCCTCCTTTGTTTGCCAAGAGACAATATTAGTGACAAGACTAGACCTAAAGGGAACTCATTCAGAAGAAAACTGCATTAAAGGAACATTAAGGTTGGTGTTTTAAAGTCTGATTTAAACTCATGAAAGCAAGGAGATTTATTATTGAAGCCAAGCTGCTGAGCTGACTCCCTCTCTGCTGATGATCAGAGCTCAGATGATGGAATCTGTGCAGTAACATACTTCCTGTGACTGGAGACATGACTGGGAAAGAAAAAAGAAAGGTGAGTCGGTGTCAGTGGGCAGGAGTCCTGGGCCTTGGGTCAGGAAAAACTGAGTTCGAATACAACTTTAGGCATTTATTAGCTCTGTGACCTTGAGCAAGTCAGTTAATCTCTGCCTCAGTTTCCTCAGTTGTAAAGTGGGGATGATAATTGTACCTACCTCCCTGGGTTGTTGTGAAGATCAGATGAGAGATTTGTAAAGTGCTTGGCACAGGACTCAATACATAGTTGCTCCATCATTGCCAGAGCTAGCTCAGTGTGACTCTGAAGGAAAATGTGGGAGAAAAGAGGTATTAGACTGACTACCAAACTGAAAGTCTACAGAGCTGTTGTGCTGACCTCATTGTTGTATGCCTGTAAAACCCGGACAGTCTACCAGCACCATCACTTCCACTTGCATTGTCTTAGAAAGATTCTGGAGATCACCTGTCAGGATAAGATACCAGACACTAAGGTCCCTTCTGGAACTAAACTGCCAAATTCTGCTTCAGAGAATGCAACTCTGATGGGCTGACCACAAAAATGTACGCTTACCAAAAAGACTATTTTATGGAGAACTTACACAGGGCAAGGGTTCATATGGTAGTCAGAAAGGGTTCATATGGTAGTCAGAAGAAGCAATCCAAGGACACTCTTAAGGTCTCTCTGAGGAACCTTGGAATTGATGTTGTGACATGGGAGACTTTGGCACAGGACTGCCCAGCATGGCATGCCCTCGTCAGAGCGGGTGCTGTGCTCTCTGAGCAAAGTAGAATCAAAATAGCTTGAAGGAAATGCAGGATGATCCAATTTAGAGAATCCACCCCAGATGCTGACATAGACTATTTGTGCCTGATCTGTGGTAGAATGCTCTGAACTCATATTACTCATTATTAGTCATATCAGCCACAGTGGGACACACTGAAACTTGACTCCAGCATAGTGAAGTCATTTTGGTCCTCTTTGAGAATGAAGGACAACTAGACCTCCTGGGGTTGCTGAGAAGATCAGATGAGAGATGTGTAAAGTGCTTGGTGCAGTACTCCAAGAGTAGCAGGCCCTATGTAAATGCTATCTATTATAATTCAAAGTGGAAATGGACCAAAGGCAACTACCGAAACTCCGAAAGCAGATAAGGGCAGCATCTCATTGGTATCAAAAAGCCAGGGAAGAGCTGAAGAAGTTGATCGATGCTCATTTTGCCATAAAATTGCACCCTACCCTGAAGTTAACTTCACTCTCAGTCTGGAAGGCCATGTGTTCCTTTGAGCTCCTGAGTCCAGGTTCATACATTACAATTATGTCCAACAATAGAGAGAGGGGGCAATTGAGCTGTGGAAGCAAGAAGGTAGCAGCTGTTGCCAAAAACTCTAATGAGGGCACCAGCTTCTCTCCCACTTTAAGCCTGCCTGTAGGCAGTAGATAAAAGCAGTAAGAGCTCAGGCTTCTGGACTGATGCTTAGATTGGTACATTATGTTGCTGTAGGAAAGCTATGTATGTTGGAAGGAGAAATAAAAGGACTGCCAGGTGACATATCTTTACGGAAGATCACTGTAGCTCTGGGGTAAGGTGTTCCTCAGTAACTTTCCCTGAGGTCTGCATTTGGGTTCCCTATTGTGTCTTGTGGCCATTTTGTGCACTGGATTATAAACTGCCTGAAGACTTAAGCACAGATGGGAATGAGCAATGATGACTCAGACCCACAATCGGTAACAACTGAGGTCTGGACATTATTTTCTAAGCCCTTCCCTTTTCTCTCATTCTTGATTGTGTATGAGGTCACAAGACAATGAAGGCTTCAGCAATAACACTCTGGAGAAGCTAGAGATTCAGTAGTACCACAAAAAGTTTAATTTCCCGAAAGGTTATGTACTCTCCTCAGGGAGTCCCTCCCCTGTTCCCCAGGGAACTCATACAGACCACATAAGGTGATCCATTCACTCCCACTATTCAGGCTTTCATTTGGCTTGGAAACGTTAAATATTTGCAAGATGCAATGGTAGTTTCTACCTGAATAGCAATCTGGAATCTAGCCAGTAGACCAGCTGCCTACAAACCCTACAAATCAGCATCTGATTTCCAGATTAAGAGTGCCAGTGTCAGTGTTGGAATAGTATGATAGTGCCACCTTGGAAAATCCAAAGATGCAGCTTTGAGTCCTTCTTCTTTACTGGTAAGTGGGGCTATGCCAGGAAACTCATCACCTCCCCCAGTGCCAAGTTTCCCAGATCTGCCTGCCACCAAGAAGTTTTGACTCCACTTCCTCGAGGGTAACATTGTCAGACAGAGCAAATCATGGCAAGTGTGAAGTATGTGTAAGGACTTCCAAAAGAAAGATGATCTAATCTAATTTCACATTCTTTTTGGTCATCCTTGTGATGGTCAGGATAATCTATTTACATACTTTGGACCCTGTGGCCTCTCTATTTTTTAACCTCATATAGTCCTCATCTACACTTTTGTAGATTTCAGGACCATTGAGTCGGGGATATAGGATAAAAAGCGAGGCCTAGGGTATTTAGAGTATAGGATGGGCTATCAGTACAACCCGGAATCATCAGAGACTAGGATCTGGAACCAGAAGTTTAGTCTGGTTTTGGTGGGAGGATGTACTTTTTGTACTAGGATGTACAATTTATAGGCACTGAAGGTCAGAGAAGGCAACGGATCCATTCATGCAGTCTCTAATAAAGCTTACAAGATCAGGTAGACAAATATTCGCAAAAGGTTTTTAATCTAGGTAGGCTGTTTAGGCAACAGGAATCCAGGCAAGAAGATAGGGATTGGGAGTCAAAACAAAGACACAGTGACTAGGTACCGTCAGGTTGAGTCAAGGCAAAGACTAGAGAGTCCAGGAAAGATATAGGAAGCATGGGAAGAAACGCTGAATCAACCAGGAAACTTTTATATTCTTACTATTTAGAAATAAATATCAACCACGACTAGATTAAAGGCATTAGGTAGAGGGACATATGTGGGATACCTGTCTGGAATGGGGTAGGAGTAGACAAAGAGAAGGGCAACTACTGACAGGAAAATTTTAAACACTGGCATACCCTGATAGACTTTTTCCTGAATTTTTCATTCATATTGCCTCCAATTCTATATTAGATGACTAAAAAAACTTGGAAAAGAAAGAAACGATCACCAGGAGCTAGCATGGATGTCTATCAAATTGGTTGATCAGGGGAATGTCTTAAACTATATTTTGATGATGACAAAATTCTTACTAATGATCTTATGGATAAGATGGAGAAATGTGTGCAAAATTATAGCATATTTAAACAAAGCTTTTTGGACAACTCTACCCAATGGGTGTTGATATATGCATCAATGTCAACCTGGAAAAAGGTCTCTAATTACTTACCAAATAATGTGCCATTTGATCTTGTCTTGCTTACCATTTTCTGTCAATGATTTTGATGAAGAGATAAAAGGCATATTTACTAGATCTGACACACAGCAGAGAAGAAAAGCTAACATAATACAAAGTCAAGATTCAAAGTTACCTCAAAATTCTACAATTCAGAACCAAAAGAAAGAAAATGAATTTTAACAGGAGCAATTATAAAGCTCTACATTTAGGTTTAAAAATTATTTGCATAGGTAAAAAGGTAGATAAAAACTAACCTGAAAATTATTCATTTAAAAAAAAAGATTTGAGAAATTTTTGTTGAGGATAAGCTCAATATGACCTAGAGTAAGAGAACACTGATTTAAAAAAGAAAGCCAATGAAATCTTAGGCACCTACCTGTCTGACTGCTTCTACTCAGTTTTCTTTGTTGGTTCATCTTCCATGTCCCCCTAATCCTTCACCAAAGATATGCCCCAAGGCTCCTTCCTATCCTTTCTATCTAAACTCTCTCTAGGTGATCTCATCAGCTCTAATGAGTCTAGTTATCTCTATGCAAATGACTCCCAGATTTATATATCCAATCACCCATTGGACATTTACAAATGATTGTCCTAGAGGCATCTCAAACTCAGTGTCTAAAAGAGAACACATTATCTTCCTTCCCATATCCATCCTTCTAACTTCTCTCTCTTACTCAAGAGTACCTCTATCCTTCCCATTATCCAGGTTCAAAATTTCAGACTCTTCCTCAACTTTTCACTTTCTTAAGTTTCTTTATCCATTTAGTTGCTAAGTTTTGTTGATTCTACCTCCTCAACATCTCTCAAATATATCCTCTTTTCTCTATTCACAAGGCCAACTTACTACTTTAGACCTTCATCTCCTCTTGCTTGGACTACTGCAATAGAGTTCTAATTAATTCCATTGCCTCTTTCCCTTCTACACTGCATTCTCCACACAGCTACAAAAACAATTTTCCTAAAGCATATTTGTCTCCCCTTCTCAAAAAGTTCCACTGACTCCATATTGCTTCCAGAAAAACAAACAAACAACAGTATAAACTCTTAGGTTTAGCATTTAAGGTACTTTGTATCTTGACTACAGTTTTCTTTTCTATATATATTAAAAATCACTACCTTTTGTGTACTCTATAGTCCAGCCAAGTTGGTTGGTTTCTTACACATGATATTCTGTCTGCCTTTGTTTAGACTGTCTCATGTGCCTGGAATATGATTCCCTCCTCACTTCCCTGTCTTAGGATCCCTACCTTACCTCAGTCTTTAGCTCAGCTGACGTCTCCAATTTGAAGACTTTCCTGATCCCCTCAGTTGTTAATAGCTTCTCCCTCTTCATATTATCATGTATATATCACATTAGATTCCTCAGCAGATTGTAAGCTCCTTGGGGTTAGAAACTAGTTTATTTTTGGTCATTGTATCCCCAGAACCTAGCACTATGCAATTCATGTAGTAGAAATTTAATATATTTGTTGAATAACAAATCAACATCAGATCACTTGAGAACTATTTCAATTCATCCTGTGGGTAGCTTGTTTGTAGTAGTCATTCACAAGTTGTTTTCCCCCAGCAGACTGTGAGCTCTTTGAGAGCAGGGGCTGACTTTTACCCTTCTTTGTACACTCAGCACAGTGCCTGATAGGCTTTTAATAAATTCATTGACTTGATAAGTCCTGCAACTTCACCCCTGGGATGCAGGAAAGAGATAAATTGTCTAGGGAAGACTTCTGCCCACCATAACTCAGCAGATGCCCAAGCCTATTAGTCAAAAAAAAAAAACCCTCAGTGTTTTAGCTCTAAACCAACCCAGATTTGCTCAGATTTCAGCTTTTCTAAAGGATTGCCATAAATTGGATTGGGGATCATCCTTTGATATAGCATTGAAAATACTCCCCCCCAAAACTACCCAGACATGTCATCCCATCTTTCCTCCCTCCACTCCATTCTCCCCTTCTTTGAGTCCTTAATGGAAGAGGGGGAAGGAAGCAAGTAATTCTTTAGTATTTTTAGGAATTAGAAAATCTTCATGGATCTCTGATAGTTTTTGGTTCCTCCCTCCACCAAAGCATAATGAAACCTCTCTATTTCTCAGTAGAGAGCCTTTGTGAGTTACCTATAGAGACAAGCAGCATGGTACAATGGAAAGAATCCTTAATCAGATCCAAATGAGCTGGGCTCAAATCCCACTTTTGCTATTTATTACCTGTATAACTTTGGGCAAGTCTCTTAACCTCTCTGGGACTCAGTTTCCTCATTTGAAAAATGAAGGCATCATATTAGATGATCTCTAAGGTCTCTTCCAGCTCTAAGTATAGGATCCTTTATGGTTAGAAATGCAAATAAAAAACACATTGCTTCCTGTTTGCCAGGCATAAATTAGTATTCTCTCTGGCAAGCAACTGTTTGCAAGGTTCTTTTAATGAAAGAGAAAACCTCAAAGCAGTAGAGAACAGAATGTTTAGCACACTATTCTGTCAGAATGTAAGAAAAATCATCTCAATAATACCCTTATAGAGTCTCTGCTCAATGGTTCTGTTTTAGGGAGATGAAGAAGTAAACAGTCTACGCAGCAGCTCTCTTTGGGAGACTCAATGGAGTAAGTGTCTGCTACTTGTTCCGTTGAATTCCTAGAGACTGTGTACTTACCAATAAAACCAATGTAGGTTGGGTATTGTTAGATTGTTAAACAAATATGGAAATTTACATAAATCAATTAGTAAGTATGATTATAATGGCCAAGCTTGTTCCCAAAAAAGAGGTGGGCATATGTACCACCATACCTTCTTAAGCACTAGGGCACCTACTGCATTTAGATTTGACAAGAAGCTTAGGACCTAGCTTCATCAATGTTATGAGTAAGTACAAACTCACAAAGCCTCCTTCATCTAGTGTGCCCCAGACCAGACACTTTGCTTCCCATCCAGTCATCTGCTCTATATGTCAACATCCCAGCACCCCCTTCCTACCTCTTCTATTGGGAATAGAACTGAAGTCAATACAACCATTGTTTCTGGAAAGGCTGTGTCAATCAACTCTCTGATGACCCCACTCATCATTCCTGTGAACTCTTAGACTGCAGCCCCCCTTTCCTGGTCGCCATTATCCTCCATGTGTTATCTCCCCTATTAGGAGATAGTAGGGGTTGTATGACTTTTGTCTTTATGTTTCCAACACTTAGCACAGTGCTTGGCAAAAAGCAAGTGCTTAATATATACTTTTCATTTGTTCCTTACTTGTAATAATGGATATGGAATATCATATATGATCAGAATTAGTTACAGGTTGGTTAGTTTTATTGAAATGTATTTTTTTCTTTCATTTTTTTCTTCATAAATTTTTCACATTTTATGGATAGTTAGTGATAAATCAAATTGCTATTGAGATAAATTTTAATATAAATATATATAATGGTGACTGTAAATAATGACTGTAGTTTTACATAGTCAACAGTATAATACAATTTATCCATATCTCTCAAGCCTCTGCTAGCCACTTGATGAAAGCCTAAAGTTGACCAACCAAGATCAACTCTAAATCTAGTCTGTCTACTCAAGGCAACACATGTCTGCATCTTCTTCTTTGAAGATTTCAATTTGATTGCACTGGGTAGGTGGAGAGAGGAGGACAAGTCCATGCTGTCCATATTCTGAACTCTTCAGTTAAACTAAACTGCCAAATTGAATGTGTAGGTATGGGGGAGTGATACTAACAGCACTGCCACAGATGAAGGAATCTCTGTGTTTAGTGCCTTCTCACTAGCCCTCCACAGCCCCCACAAAGACTTGGGAATCACTTTGACTCTCAATAATACAGTTACAGCCCCAAAAGTAGCTGGAGGAATGACAATAGCAAAGAATTAGCTTTCATCTAAGTGTTTTTCATTTCTTATATTGTGGCACTTGCAGGCAACTGGAAGGCAACTGGATTCTGTCCATTCATACATAGTCTTTTTCCCTTCAGAGACACCAAAGTACTACCAGAAAGCAACCCAAAGCAATTTATAGTCATATATGGACTGTATCACCCTTAAGAGAAAGTGGAATTCTTAGAAAACTGAGTAGGGACCAAATTCCATTAACAACCTTTGACAGTTTTCTGCTCACCCAAGCATCCCTATGACTCACTGGGGGAGGAGGAACTTCTCTGAAATAGACTACACAACTAGTAAGTGACAGAACTGGGATTCAAACTTGAGTCTTCTGCCTCAGTGACATCTCCCTGCCCCATATAACATTGTTGGATCCTCTGGAGGCATAAGATGATTGTTGACAGTAGCTCCCTATATAATAACTTTTAGGGTCAAATATAATCTCTTATGGAATTTCAAGGTCACCTGACCCCAATATATCTTTTTCAGCTTCATTCATATCACTCCCTTCTAAAGTCAAATCATAATGTCCTTTTTGCTGTTTCTTCCACATGATTCCATCTTTTATCTCTACAATTTTGTTTTAGGTATTCCTCATGCCTGGAATAGACTCCCTCCACATCTTTACTTCTTCATTTAAGATCTAGGTTAATCATAATCATCTGCACTGGTACCTCTAGCTCCTGGAGATATTTGCTTTCTCTGTATTTTGCATATACTTATGTATGTACATATTACCACCCTCCCTTGAAATGTAGATTCCTTGAGAAAAGGGACAATTGCTTTTCATTTACTTCTCTAGAAGAGTGGCCAGCACATTATAGATGCTAAATAAATGTTTACTGATTGAACCAACCATCATTCAATGGCCACTCAATGATCTGTCCCAACAAAATGGATACAAACAATTTTCTAAAGCTTTATGTAAATGTTAACTATTAATTTCTTGTTAAACGAGGAGTATGGGCTAAATGACCTCAGATCATTTTCATCTAGAAAGTTCTGTGATACCATGATTTCATGACAAAACTTAATCAAATGATTTCAAGTCATGACAGAATCAATCAAACTTAGCTTTCTTAACAGTACCAGGGAGAGCTCCCAGTGAGTTTGCTGCAAACCTAAAGCATTTACCTAAAACAAATGTAAGATAGCTAATAATTTAGGACTTCTCCAGTTGTTCTTCACCCCTGAAGAAGGCTCTTCTAGGTCTAACTTCATTTATTCATTCATTTATTTATTCAATCAGCAACCATTTATTTAATATCTACTATATGCAAAGTGCATTGTTTCAAGCCTTAAATTTCAACAAACTGTGGAATCCTCAAGAAAGTCAATCTTCATTGACTTTCACCACAAAAGCACTTGGTGTCTACATCTGAGAGTTAGTCCACATCCTTCAGGTGCATTTAGGGCTCAGCTGGAAGGATTTTTTTCCCTTTTGAGCCTGTCAGGAACTGATTCCCTTGAGGAGGCATACTGAGGAATCCGTCTCTTGCTTGTTAGCAGGAGTCAGGGAGGAGATACTTCAGATTCACATGGGTGGAAGAATAAACTATGATCAGACATTGGCTCTGGGAAGCTGCATGTAACTAACTAGACGTTCCACGAAGGTAGAAAATAAACATGAGCTTTAAAGACAGATTTCTGTGGCAGGAAGCCACTGATGTTATCAGAACTAACAAATACCATTGAATAACCATTAAAATACAGGACAGAATTAAGGAGGCCTCTTGAGTAAGAAGCTAACATGGTCACAGTGGTCCTTAGGAATCTTTCCTTCCTTTTTTAGAAGCTCTCTGTGACTCTCTAGAACATCTCTTGATTCAAGAGGACATTTTAGGATATCTTATGTATCGCAAGAAAAGAGATTCCAAGAATTTGATTCTTAGTGGCGATTAAGGTACTACTTATCTATGTGGGACTCCAGAACTAGAGGTGACACTAGGGAAGTTAGTCAAGTGATGAGACAAATGCTCCCAGACTTTTGTCTCTGTCAATTTAAAAAAAGTCCTACTAAAGTCTCCTCCCTCTTCCTAAGGATGTGCCTATTTCCAAGGTCTCAACATCTGGCACAGCTTCTCCTGAAAATGAACACAGATTTTAGCATTTGAGGTTACATATTATAGGGATGGGGACTAGAAGCTTCCAGATAGGAAGACCTTCCCTAGACAACGCATCAACTGTCAGTCAGTAAGGATTTACTAGGCTCTTGCTAACAGCATTGGCTGGTCACACATTGCTCCTGGCTTTGGTTGTTGTACTTTGGCTGATGTCCCCATTTCCCATGGTCCTGAATCTATTGGCTGTTCAAAGACCTTATCTTCCCAACTCTCTTGAGGGTGGCCTGTAGCAAGGAGTGGGACCTAGTGGTAACTCTGAAGTTAAACAGCTCTGTTAAATGCTTACTCTCTGGAACCTTCAGATTCCTTTATTACTTGGAAAGTAAAACCAGAGTGTCATTCTTCCACCACTCCTGCCCCGCTGTTCTGCTCCACCTTTTTTTGCATTTGCTGTGTACTAAGGTAAGACATGCATCTATGGATATCTTCTTGCCCAGTGTAAGCTATTATACTCTTAAAAGAACCATAAGTTCAAATCCAGCCTCAGATACTTACTAGATATGTGACCCTGGACAAGTCCCTTAACCTTAGTCCATCTCATTTTCCTCATCTACAAAATCAGCATAATAATAGTACCCCTCCCAAGGTTGTTGGAGGATAAAAATAATTTGATAAAGTACTTTGCAAATCTTAAGACACTATATAAATGTTAGTTATTGTCATTGAAGTAATTGAAGTAACATCATCATTGCTGTTACAGACCACCACTCTTTCCTGGTAGTAAATATAGGTGATTTCATGCTAGCTCTGAATTCTTCTTTATATGTTCCCCCTTTTCAGATAGCACAGGGACAGCAAAACAAAGCAGTTTTTAAAAATAACTTGGGGTGCCCCATTGTTCACCAAAGTAAATATGGAGGCTGACTCTGATAAGGAGTATGCGTTAAATAAAGTATTTCTTGTGTAATTTTCCTGTTGTACTTGAATTGTAAAAAAAATTAAAAAACAAAACAGAATCTTTTCAAGGATGAGCTAAATTTTACCTAAACTTGGGAAGTCAATTCTTGACCTTTTCATACTGAATAGATTTATGAAGTAGATAGATTAAATAATAATGAATTCAATAAACATTTATTAAGTGTCTACTATATGTATTGTCTTGGGAATACACATATGGAAGGAGACATGCTACTTACCCTTAAGGAATTTACAGTTCAGTAAGGGGTCAAGGTCTAGCTTCAAGTTTTGGGACACTGTATATGTTAATAATCATGATATAAGGAGGAAGGTGAGAGGGTTTGACACGATCCACTACATACTCCTTTCCAGTGTCCCTGCCCCTACCTTATTGCACAGAGACGCAACTAAATGAGAGAAAAATTGCAGTTATTGCTTGGGCACACAAGACTTAATTTTTAAGTGTTAATAATATAGGAACTTGAGAGAACTAACTCTGGTTGCACTAATTATTGTCTTTAAAATGTAAGGCTGTTTCTTCTCAATTTCATTCATGCTCAAAGCTATAAAGACAAAACAACTTTGTGGCTGGTATTTGCTATTGGTAGTTCAGTTTATTGACCCAAAGTATGAAGTGCCTTAGTGTACTTTTGGATGGAATTTTCTGAATGCATGACCACTGGTGAAAAAGCAAGTCATCAACATGGAGGATTGCCAAGAGGACAGAAAAGAAAGAAAGAAAATGAAGTGATTTCCTCTTACCAGTAAAATATGACTTAATTAGCATAAAAAAGAGAAAATAGTCTACCCACCTACAATTATCTGGTCTTACTCTATTATAATGCCCACCATCCCCTCCCATTAGCAAGTCACTCATTTCAAGTCATTAAATGGGAATATTTTTTGCCCTCTGAAGGACATGAAGTCCTTGAACAGCTATGATCATCTGCTCTCCCATTACTGAAACATGTCTCAGCGAGAAGATGCTGCAAGGAGGAAGGAGATTATTGTCTTATGGCTCTGATTACAATGTGTCCTGGTAGAGGTAAAAATGCTTAATTACAAATTCCACTTGGCATCAGGGTAGCATAGTGGGGCAATGGAAAGATCACTGACTTTCAAGCCAAACTGTATTTAAATTCCAGCTCTATGACTTCTTATCTACACAATCCTAGACAAGTCTTTTAACTTCCCTCCCCCACCTTCTCAAATTTCTCCTAAGCTGAGGTCTTGGGACAAAATGATCCTCAAGGCTCCTTCTGGCTCTCAATCTACGATTGTATAAATGATATTCATTCAGGGCCTCCTGAGTGAGAGGCCGTATAGCATAGTGACAAGAGTCAGGAAGACCTGGGTCTAAGTCCAATGTCCCTGTGAGGAGTAAATTGCCTGGGCAGCTGACCTAATCTTTCCATGCTCTAGGCAGCTCCAAGAGTCTAAGTTGCAGAGAAGGTGCTGAACTGCTTTGGCTAAGGGAGTTCTTTCCTTAGATTGGAATTTCATAGGTCATCTCTTTGGACCCAGTTTCCTCATCTGTAAAAGGAAGGGCTTGGACTAGATGACCTCTAAGATTTCTTCCAGCATGACTGTATGTCACTAACTCTAGAGGTCTATTAACAAGTGCCCTTACTGTATTTCACCACGTAATTGTCATGGATTTTATGCCAAGTTTTTGCAAAACAAAGTAGGTGTGACCATTGTGTGAAGCTTATAAAAATTGTGCCAGTATTACCTAAAAATCATTTATCGTTAAACTGTCTTTGGTGCAAGGTTAGGATACGTAGAATACTTGTGCATATACATTAAAATCAAATATTGGCAATGCATGTGTTCTGAGAATTGTAGACTCGCGGCTCCCAGTTCACAAGAGATGAATGGGTATCCATATGCCACTGGTGAATGCATTGCTGCTCTGTTTGCCTGGTAAGTGGCATGACAAACAATTATACCATGCGATGATTATGTGATGAAAGGTTATAAACCAACTTGTGGACTGAAAAAATAGGGTGTGACGATTGCGTGGTAGTGAGGATTATGAAGTGAAATAGAGTATTTGATAGATGTGGCAACTGGGGCTCAGATGTACAGAGACTTGTTTAGGGTCACACAGAAATAAATGGTAGAGAGAGGAAGAGAGTTATTTTTCAAATATTTGAAGGGTTACCTCATAGAATAAGAATGAGATTTATTCTGTTTGGCTGTAGAGGATAGAACCAGGGGCTATAAGCTGAGATGGATAGAGTTAAGGAAAACTTTTTGAATAGAGCCATTTCAAATAAGATTGGTTTGTTTTGAGAGGTAGTGGATTTCCTTTCATTTGAAGTCTTTAAGCAAAGATTGTATATGTATGTATACATATATATGCACATATATGTACACATATACATAGGTATATGCGTATATATGCATATGTATGCACATACATGTATACATACATGTGTGTGCATACATACATGCATATAAAGGAAATGGCAAAGCACTCCAGTACCTTTAACAAGAAAACCCCAAGAGAGATCATGAAGAGACAGAAGCAACTGAAAGCAACTAAAAAAGCAGCTGGTGGTTAATGAATAAGGTGCTGGGCCTGGAGTCAGGAAAATCGGAGTTCAAAGCAGTTGAAGACATTTAAAAGCTGTGTGACCCTGGGCAAGTCACTTAATGTCTATTTGTCTCAATCTCCTTAACTATAAAATGGGTATAATAACAGCATTTACCTTGCAAGTTGTGAGTTAATATTTGTAAAAATTTCTTAGCATATTTCCTCACACATAGTAGGAGTTACATAAATGCTTATTCCTTTCCTTCTCCCTTCCCCAGAGCTATAACTAGCACAGGACTAAAGAGGGCCTGGGCCCAGGGTCCTGACAGCCAGGAGGGGTGGACTTCCTCCTTAGAAGGAACCAACCCATCAGTAACCAGTACCTAACCTCCTGGTCCTCCATTCAATACTCAACCTTCAAAGTTCCTGTCGCTACAACACCTTTCTCACAGGGTTGCGTCCCTTCCACCCCCAATACTGATTGGGGGGGACTATTTCTTGGGGACATTTGAAGGGGATTATTGTTCAGGCATTTGTTTGACCAAATCACCTCTGAGTTTGACCAAATCTATGACTCTATGGTCTCCTTTGGTCCATGAAGGGGCTTTAGAGGAAGATCTTACCAGAGAAACAGGATGAACATTTTTAAAGGGTCGTAAGAGAAACAACCCCAGAAGCAAGAAGACTGAGGCTGGAGGTGAACTGGGTTTGAGGTGAGGAAACAACCAGAGGCAGGCACACTTAGACACATCCTGGGATCGATCATCTTGGGAAAGTGAGTCTTCCCACTCCTCTATTTCACCACTGGGAGTAGAAGGGAGGCAGCTTTGGGAGAAGGATGCTACAGCAACAGGAATCTTGAAGGTAGAGCCACCAGGGGTGTCATGAACCAGTGGAGGACCAGAAGGCTAGGTACTGGGGTCAGTGGCTATTGCTGGGATTGTTCTTTCTGAAAAGGAAGGATACCCCCTCCTGCCTGTCAGCACCCTGGGCCAAAGCCCTTTCAGCCCTCCACTGAAATAGTGAAATATACTGGAGAGAAGAGAGGAATGAAGCACCCCTATCCTTGCTCTCCTAAGCTCCTCAATGTTCTGTTTTTCATGTGGAAAGTCTTAACTTTTTTTTTTAGGTTGTCAAGGTATTTGAGGTAGGAAGGCCTGAGAGGGAAAAAAATAGCTGGCTTCCACTTGGTGACAGAGCAAAAGCTACTGGGATGTCCCTTAGTGTGGCTCTCATTTCCCCATCTTTGGTGTGAGCACCAGTCAAGTACTTCCCAGTAGAGAGTGACTGTTTTGTGGATAAGGGCTAGAGAAAGCAATTTTTGTACAGATTTATTTTTGTATAGAATTTGTGATGGCCAACTCCACAAAGTATTGTTTCTGTGGCACTTGGGTTGGGGGAATGGAAAGAGCTTTTGTGTTCAGAACCCATCTTTCTCTGGGCACCAACTTCACAGATGTAGCCCAAATGAGTGTAAAGCATTTTATAAAATGAGAGAACAGTAGGTAAGCTCACAGTAGCAATGGTGCCACTCTTATGTGTCTATCCCTTGCGCAAAGGATAACAGTGTAAAGGATAACTGTATATCAGTAGATGGTCTCTCTTCATGTAAAATACTCACAGAAGAGGGAGAAACCCATGCAAGTAGAGTTACCCCTTATTTTAAGTAAAATTTGTGTACATAATTTGAGATATATGGAATAAATAAAATTAATCCTTAACTCATTGCACTCTGCCCCCACCAGATGAAAATGGTATCTCTCACACCTTAGATTTTTCATTATACATCAGTTAAGTCTTTTTTTCTTAATATAAATTTATTTATTTAACTTTTTACATTCATTTTCACAAAATTTTGGGTTCCAAATTTTCTTCCCATTTATCCCCTCCCCCCACTCCAATACACCGAGCATTCTAATTTTCCCTATCACCAATCTGCCTTCTCTTCTATCATCCCTCCCTTCTCTTGTCCCCATCTTCTCTTTTGTCCTGTAGGGCCAGATGACTTTCTATTCCCCATTAACTGTGTTTCTTATTTCCTAGTAGCAACAACAATACTCAACAGTTGTTCCTAAAACTTTGAGTTCCAAATTCTCCCCATCCCTCCCTCCCCACCTATTCCCTTTGGGACAGCAGGCAATTCAATATAGGCCATATCTGTGTAGTTTTGCAAATGACTTCCATAATAGTCGTGTTGTGTAAGACTAACTGTATTTCCCTCCATCCTACCCTGTCCCCCATTGTTTCTATTCTGTCTTTTGATCCTGTCCCTCCCCAAGTGTTGACTTCAAATTGCTCCCTTCTCCCATTGCCCTCCCTCCCATCATCCCTCCCTCCCTGCTTATCTCCTTCTCCCCCACTTTCCTGTACTTTAAGATAGGTTTTCATACCAAAATGAGTGTGCATTTTATTCCTTCCTTTAGTCGAATGTGATGAGGGTAAACTTCATGTTTTTTTCTCAGTTCTCCTCTTTTTCCCTCCACTAAAAAGTCTCCTGCTTGCCTCTTCTATAAGCGATAATTTGCCCCATTCCATTTCACCCTCTCTCCTCCCACTACATTTCCCTCTCACCATTTACCTTAATTTCTTTTAAGATATGGTCCCATCCTATTCAATTCACTCTGTGCTCTCTGTCTCTGTGTGTACGTGCATGTGTGTATGTGTGTGTGCGTGTATGTGTGTACATGTGTGCATGTGTGCGTGTGTGTGTGTGTACGTCTGTGTGTGGTCCCACCAACTACCAAGATACTGAAAAGTTTTAACACTTATAAATATTGTCTTTCCATGTAGGAATGGAAACAGTTCACTTCTGGTAAGTCCCTTATGCCTTCTCTTTACTGTTTACTTTTTTATACTTCTTCTCATTCTTGTGTTTGAAAGTCAAATTTTCTTTTCAGCTCTGGTCTTTTCATCAAGAATGCTTGAAAGTCCTCTGTTTCATTGAAAGACCATTTTTTCCCCTGAAGTATTATACTCAGTTTTGCCAGGTAGGTGATTCTTGGTTTGAGTCCTAGTTCCTTTGACTTCTAGAATATCCTATTACATGCCCTTCGATCCCTTAATGTAGAAGCTGCTAGATCTTGTGTTATCCTGATTGTATTTCCACAATACTGGAATTGTTTCTTTCTAGTTGCTTGCAATATTTTCTCCTTGACCTGGGAATTCTGGAATTTGGCCACAACATTCCTAGGAGTTTCTCTTTTTGGATCTCTTTCAGGTGGTGATCGATGGATTCCTTCAATATTTATTTTGCCCTCTGGTTCTAGAATATCAGGGCAGTTTTCCTTGATAATTTCATGGAAGATGATGTCTAGGCTCTTTTTTTGATCATAGCTTTCAGGTAGTCCCATAATTTTTAAATTGTCTCTCCTGGATCTATTTTCCAGGTCAGTTGTTTTTCCCATGAGATATTTCACATTCTCTTCCATTTTTTCATTCTTTTGGTTTTGTTTTATGATTTCTTGGTTTCTCATAAAGTCATTAGACTCCATCTGTTCCATTCTAATCTTGAGAGAACTATTTTCTTCAGTGAGTTTTTGAACCTCTTTTTCCATTTGGCTAATTTTGCTTTTGAAAACATTCTACTCCTTATTGGCTTTTTGAACCTCTTTTGCCAATTGAGTGAGCCTATTTTTCAAGGTGTTAGTTTCTTCAGCAATTTTTTTGGGTCTCCTTCAGCAAGGTATTGACCCGTTTTTCATGCTTTTCTTGCATCTCTCTCATTTCTCTTCCCAGTTTTTCCTCCACCTGTCTATCTTCATTTTCAAAATCCTTTTTGACCTCTTCCATGGCCTGAGCCCACCAGACATCCACCTCGGATGTCTGGGATAGAGAGGCCCTGACCTCCATGTCTTTCCCTGATGGCAAGCATTGTACTTCCTTATCAGAAATGATGGGAGGAAGGAACATCTCTTCCAAGAAAGTAGCACTCTATGGTCTCATCTTGCTTCCTTTTTCTGGGCATTTTCCCAGCCAGTTACTTGACTTCTGAGATTCCTGTCCACCCCCACCTAGAGCCTCCCAGCTAGTGCTTGGGGTCTGAGATTCAAATGCTGCTTCCCAGCCTCAGGACTTTCCGTGGCAGGAGCGGCTGTTATTCAATGTGAGCTTAAGTTCTGGTGCTCAGGTGGGGGCAGGGCCACCTCCCAGGCTCAGTTCCCTCAGGGGGTTTATACAGAGACCTTTGGTAATGGCCCTGAGCCCCTGTCTGCTTCAGGAGTTCTGGACCACCACCGCTGCCTCTGCCACTGCCTCCCGAGGGGGCCCGAGTCACGGAGACACCCCGCTCCCCTCTCGGCCAGCCCAGAAGTCTCTCTCACTGACCTGTAGCGCCTGTGGGTGGAGGGACCTTCACGGCTGCCGGAGATTCTGTCCCTGAAGCCTGCTTGGATCTCCTCCTCTGGGGCCACGCAGCCAGGGTAACGCAGGGCTGGGCTCCATGTCCAGAGCGCGATGGACCCCTGGGGACGGCTTTCCAGGGCTCTCTGGAACAGAAATCTCTTTCAGTGTGTTGTTGCATGGGTTCCACTGCTCCAGAATTTGTGGGGAGTTCTTTTTACAGGAAATTTATGGGCTGTGGATTCGGAGCTAGCATACGTGAGTCTTTCTCCTCTGCCATCTTGACTCCTCCATCAGTTAAGTCTTAATCCCAATTTTCCTTGCATCATAGTTATTTAGGTTCCCTCCCCCAACATTGACTATAAACTTCTTGGGAGCAGTGTCTATTCCTTATTTTATTATTATATAGCCCAGTGTAATACCTTGTACATATCACGTATCATAAATGATTATTTTGTGTTTGTCCACAGTTCTTGAAGAGGGCCATGACATCAAGATGATGACATGATTTGCAGTTAACTTTGATTTGAGGGGGAGGGCTGTGCAAGGTCACCAACCTCACTTTCTCCTCCAGAGTCTTCTAGGTCCAGCAGCCAGATATTCATCGGGATGACTGGAAATGGCCCAGGATGCAATGGAAAACTCTCTCCATTTTAGGCTAAGGTCTTATCACATTCTCACTTTGATACACCTCTTTAAGTAGTTACTCAAGGGATGGCCCCTTTTAATAAAAAAAAATTATAATCAGACTGGGAGGGAAGACTCTCAGGGGTAAAAGAGAAAAGTTACTATTTAGTATTTATATTCACTCTGTGTTAGGTGGGTGGGGACCTATTGTCTAAATTATGAACTTCAGAGTGAGTTAAGCTTTAAGGTTTGGTCTTTCAGCAAGAAATCTAGCCAGTAAAATCATTTATATTATATTAGATAATATTACATTATATAATATAATATTATATTATAGAGATGATTGCTGAAATAAATTGAACAATGTCATATACATATAGATAATTTTAATTGGTAACATTCTAAAATTCAAGCATTTTATTTGTTGGAGAGTCCCTTAGGACTTCACTCAGAATCAACTGAGTGAATTTTGCAATGAATTCTAACAATCTTGTTCCTCTGGTTTCCTTATCCTCAGAAAATTAAAAGACTCTAGTCAAAAATTTCAAGGAAGAAGAACATGGGCTGCTAGAGGCAGATGTAGTGACAGGTGCAAGAAAGGACAGCTGGAAGCCTAACTGCAAAGAAGACAGAAAAGCTGAAAAAAGCAGATGCATGAATTCAAATAGTACAGTGGTCTGGGGCCCTTTACTGGCCACACATACTTCAAAAGCACCTAAACGCACGCTGTGCAGTAAGAGGCATTCATACAACATGGGGATGATCTCGAGCTATCAAGACAGGATAATTTCTCTTCAGCATTCTGTTTTAGAAAACAAGAAAAAGTATCATATGTCTTAGGAAATGTACCTAAAATTATTAAAAATAAAGAGGGAATAGACATTTTGCTGGGTCCCCAGGGGCCAGAACTAAGACCAATAAATGGATGTTACCAAGAGACAGAATTTTGATGTGAGGAAAAGTGTAATGGTAATCAGTTATCTCAAAGTGGAGTGAATGAGCCCCCTTCAGAGATAATGAAGTACTTGAAGTCTTCAAAAGGACACTTGTTAGAGTATTTTGAGTTTCAAATATGAGTTGTACTTCAGTAGGTAGATAGGTAGATAAAAAGATAGATATAAATATAGATATTATACATATAAATCAAAACAAATCATCAGTGTGTGTGCATGTGTGTGTGTGTGTGTGTGTGTGTGTGTGTGTGTGTGTGTGTGTGTATCCAATAAACTCACCAGGAAGAGATAGAAAGAGATACTCCATTCAAAGTAACTGCAAATTGTAAAGGATTTCTGGGAGTCCACATACAAGTAAGGATTATATAACTACAACCACAAAATCCTCTTTACAGAAATAAAAGAAAACAAATAGAGAAGAACGAATTGCTCATGATTAGGCCTTGCTAATATTTTTTAATGACAATGCTACCTAAATTAATTTACATATTCAGTGCCTTACCAGTCAGATGACTAGAGGATTACTTTATAAAACTAGACAAAATAATGACAAAATTTTGAAGGAACAAAAAGTCAAGAATCTCAAAAGAAATAATGATAAGAGTTGTGAAGGAAGGGGAACTAGCAGCAGCAGATCTTAAACTATACAATCAAGTGGTAATCATCTAATAAGCAAGCCAATCCAATAAACATTTATTAAGCACCTACTATGTGCTAGTCACTGGGCTAAGTGCTGGAGATATAATTAATTAAAGAAACAAAAAAGACAGTCCCTGGCCTCAAGAAGCTTATAATCTAAAGGGGGAGACACACAAAAGAAGGCAGGAAAGCACGGATGAGGTTAAGATTTGGAGTCAGAGATGAGACACCAAGGGGTACTCAGCCAGGGGCATCTTGTTCTATGGAGTTGAAACCAGACAGACAAGCAGATGCAAAGTGGAGTGATCTAAGAGTCCAGTTTCTTCCCTCTACAAAGGAAGACATTGGAAAGTGTTTGGTACTCTTCCCTCTAGCTCTACAAACAGAAGGGAGAGGAATCTGTGAGAGGTAAAGTCAATCAAAAGCCAAGTTAGCTGCATAATGAGTTTAAAAGTGATGAACTTATCCTGGAAGGAGCATCTTGTTCCACGGGCTTGAAACCAGGTTAGACAGAATATGCAAAACAGGGAGTAATCATCAGTGGTTACAAATAGAAAAGGTGATTGATGGAACTGAGTATGTACCATAAAATCTTAAAGTAACTGAATATAATTGTCTAGTGCTCAGTAGAACCAAGGACTCCAATTACTGGGGTGAGGACTCCCTATTTGATGAAAACTACTAGGAGAATTGTAAAGAAGTTAGGTTTTGATCAGCATCTCACACCATATACGACAATAAGCTCCAGATGGAGACGTAAGCTATAGATAAATGGTCATATCAAAAACAAATTAGAGAAGCAGAGAAGGCAATGTTTTTCACAACTCTGCATATTGTGGATTGATAGAGGATGAGTTCTTGACCAAAGAAAGAATGGAGAGGATCATTAAAGGAAAATGGACAATTTTGATTACATATAATTGAAGAACGTTGACAGAAATAAGATAATTTAGAAACAAAACAGCTAACTAGGAAAAAAAATCTTTGCTTATTTCTCTGATGAAGACCTAATATTCAAGATACAGAGGGAACTGATACATACACACACTTACATATAAAGAATAAGAGCTATTTTCCAATAAATAGATGGGGAAAAAAAGAAGGAAGGAAAGAAACTAAGGAAGCAAACATTTATTAAGCAACTACTATGAACCAAGCACCATGCTAGGTGCTTTACCAATATTTTCTTGTTGGATTTTCATAACAGCCCCAGGAAGTAAGTGCTATTATTATCCCCATTTTACAATTGAGGAAACTGAGGCAGGCAGAGGTAATGGGACTTGTCTAGGGGTCACACTGCTATTAAGCATCAGAGGCTGAATTTGAACTCAAGTTTTACTGATTATGGGCAGGCTAGGTAGAGCAATATAAAAGTGCCAGATCCAGAGTCAGGAAGCCTCATCTTCCTGAGTTCAAATCTGACCCCAGGTACTTACTAGCTGTGTGACCCTGGGCAAGTCACTTAAACCTGTTTGTTCAGTTTTTTCATCTGTAAAATAAGCTGGAGAAGGAAATGGCAAGCCATTCTGCTATCTTTGCCAAGAAAACACCAAATAGGGTCAAAATAGTTGGACACCACTGAAACCACTGAACAACATTAATTGCAGGCCCAGCACTCTATCAGTCACAACATCACCACTGCCTCTAAAGGCTAGGAAAAGGAAATTCTCAAAAACAAAAATAATCATTATTAGCAATCATGTTAAAAATGCTCCAAATAGCTAATAATACCAGAAATGCACATTTTTGCAAACTTTTGAGTTTCCACTTCATATTCGTTAGATAGATAAAGAAGACAAAAAAGGAGAATAACAATTGTTGGAGGGTCTGTGGGAGGACAGGCATGTTGATGTAATGTGGGTGGACCTATGAAGTGGTACAACCATTCTGGGAAGCAATTTGGAATTGTATTTCAAAAGTCACTAAACAGTATATACCTTTTGACCTAGCAATAGAATTCCCAGGAGCATGTCTCAAAGAGATCAAAGACACAGAAAGGACTAATATGTGCAAAAATATTTAAAGGAATACTTTTTGTTATAGCAAAGAACTGGAAACAAAGTGATGACATGTCAACTGGGGAATGGTTGAACAGTTTATGGAATAGAAAGTAAAAAGTATTATTGTTCTGGTTGATGAAAGGGGTGGATTCAGAGAAACCTGGAAAACTCATAATGAGTGATGCAGAATAAAGTGAGGAGGGACCAAAATGACAAGTTATGCATTAAATACAACATTGTAAAGGACACCAACTTTGAAAGAGAATTCTGGTCAATATAATTACCAATCACAACTCCAGAAAGCTAATGATAAAGCATATTTCCCCACTATTGGCAGAGAGGTAATGATCTGTAGGTATAGAATGAGATGTAGATTTTCATACATAGTCAATATAACACAGATTTGTTTTGTTTAAAGAAAAAAAACCTATGGGAAGTCCATTTGGTTGAAATATCCATCTTTCATAATGATGTTAGAGAAATCAGATACTACTGTATTCACTTTACACCCATTACTTTACACCCCCCTACTTGACATCCCTTCCATGAAACAAGGGGTTGATTGGGCATCATCCCTATGTACTGTGTCTAGATTTCACAAAGAAGGAGGATTTCTTTTTGCAATGTGGATGTCCTAGTAAGACCCCAAGTGAATACTGATGCATTAGTTGAAAAAAATCAACCTTCCTTTATTTCAAAACACGTATTCCCCAAGACAGTCAGGGTGTCTATCTTCTGGTTGTCAAGTAACTACACCATGGTGACAAGGAAAGAGGGTTTTAATGTTCTTTCACTAGAGCTGAAATTTCTGTGGTAAACTTAAGTCACAGTTTTAATGGCAGACAAGCAGGAAGGTAAGATTTTGAAGATTTAAGACCTTTACCTTATATACATGCTACAGGCTTCTTTCTTCTTCCCCTCCCCACACCCTGAGATAAAGAATTAGTGAAATATAGTTCCCAGGACTGATATTCATCTTTCTCTGTATTTATTCTGTCCACATAAGAACACATACAAGGATATGCTGATAATTAAGTTTAATACAGGGCAGGGAATAGAAGAAAGGTTTTCTCAATTTGCTTGGCACCCTATGAATACTAATGCTGTCCATACGAGGCAAAGCATCATTGTCATTTTCACTGGAAAGCAGGGGTGGGAGTGGGGGGTAATGGGAAACTCTTTTAGTCTTAGCCCCAATTTACAGAGTCTGAGGAGTGGGCATCTTCATCGATTAGTGCCCTGTTTGTTTATTTCCTTAACCTGCATCACTTCCTGGGCATTTAAAGGGGAAAAAAGTCTCATGCCTTCACTTTGTAGTGAGAATTCTGACTCTGAATGCAAAGCACATCTCCTTCTATCTCACTTCTGACCTTACTCAGGTTTTGTTTCATTTTGTTTTTTCCCTCTGTTACATGACTCAGGAAGGCATTTTAAAGTCTTTAGATGAAAGAACCTATTATGAGTGCAAAATATGATAACTATTACCTCCTTTAATAATACTCCTTGACAAATTTCAAAAGAATATGGTCCATTCACTAATTATTACTCCAGAGGCTTGGGCATTCATTCTCTTTCCCTTAAGGAGCATTGATTCTAAAGAAAGGTGAAGAGAAGTGTTTAAAAAATGTGTTTACTGCCATCTATGGGACATAGCTGTGCTACCACACCAAGGGCTTGGTCTTTCTGTGTCAAGCTTGGGGAAACCTGGACAGAGAGACAGAGAGAGATAGACAGAGAGAGATAGACAGAGATAGATAAATAGATGAATAGACAAATAGATGGATAGATAGATAGATAGATAGATAGATAGATAGATGATAGACAGAGATAGATAAATAGATGGATAGACAAATAGATGGACAGATAGACAGACAGAGACAGACAGACAGACAGATAGATAGATAGATAGATAGATAGATAGATAGATAGATAGATAGATAGATAGATAGATAGCATTTATCAAGCTCTTACTAGCTTCAGGCCCTGTGCCACACACTAAAGATTCAAATTCAAGGAATCAAGGCAGACCCATTCCTCAAGAAACTTGTATTTTAATGGGGGAAGACTCTATCAAAGAAAACTAGAAAAGGAACCTTGGAACTAGAAGTACCCTGCAGCAACAAGGTGTAGCTCCAGCCAGGAGTGACTTGGAGAACTGATTCTCAACCAGAGAAGGCAGACAGTCACCTATTCAGCAGAGGAACTTAGAAGTTGAATCCAGGTTACTAGTAAGAAGAAGGCAAAAGTGATGTTCTGAGTAGAGAAAGGCATGGCATGGGTCTGGTCGCAAAGTAAAACCACAAAATCACCATGGAAATACTCAAAGCAAGCTCAAAAATGTTGGGAAATATTAATGAAAATCATCCCTTAAAAGAAAAAGAGAAGCATATTCTGCCTAAAGAATTACAAAATGGAATATTTTGTCCAAATTATACCCAGAGGTGACTTATTCAGTAAGTTCAATTATTTGGAACACAACCAAATAGCCAGGAAGGACACAAGAAAGGCCAATCAGACAGTAAAACACTTGCCGCAGAGTTCATGCACTAATCCCAATACTTAGGACACAGGAGAATCCTTCTAGACCCCTATTCAGAGTCTTCTTATTCTTATTTTGCATATAGTTCTAATGAGCTTTCCCATCTAATATCTTAATCCAGGATAGATTAGAACAGAGGTGGGGAACCTGCGACCTTGAGGCCACGTATGGCCCCCTAGGTCCTCAAGAACGGCCCTTTGACTGTGAAGTTTGGATTCAGGGCTGTACTTAAGGGCCAAAGCCTGCCAGTTCCCCACCTCTGGACTAGAAGAAGAAGAGAGGGGAAAGCAAGCTTGCCATAACAATACACATTGATAACTCAAGAAGTGGCAGCTGACCAACCGTCAACAAGAGGAAAATCATAAAAACTATAAAGAGCCGACTGACAACTTAAAATCACAGGACTCTTGGGGCTCCTATGTAAGGGCAAATATCCCTATATATCTCAACAATCCATAAGAGCTTTTTCAGCTCAGTATAATAACTAACGTTCATAATGATAGCCCTAAATCATCAAGAAAAATGTTACATTCTGTCCTGCATGTTTTGTTTACAAAGGCAGGAAAATATAATGTTTTACAAATATTTTCATCTAACATGATACTCTTTTTTTTCTAAAAAATTTCTTAAAGTTTCAATTATCTAGAAAATTCACTTCTATAGTACAAGTCATTATACAATTTATGGATTAATGAGGCATTAATATAATTTGCTGACTTACACAGTTATAAAGTGAACATCATCAGCTTTGAGAATTGACAAGGAAGGAATTCAATTTGGTCCGATTCAACAAATGTTTATTAGGCACTTGCTACATGTAAGACAACGCACCAAATGTTGGGAATATGAAGTTGGAAAACAGCATCACCCTTCCCTCAAGGAGCTTGCCTGTTATTGGGGTTGGTAGGGTGGTGGTGGTGGATATGATCTACATGTAAATAAATGCGTAATAAGGGTGACTGATAGGTGCCAAGAGGAGAACTCTACAGAATCTTCTAAGTACAACTGAGGAGAGAGAAATCTCTTTCAGCAGGAACCATCAGGAAATGGAGGATGCAGAAACTGAGCTGAGACTTAAAAAAAGGCAAAAGCTTCCACAAGTGAAAATGAGAAGGGAATACCCTCCCAGTATGAGAACAGTCTTTCTAAATGTGTGGAGAATGAAGGATAAAATTGGGGAACGGCTGGTATTCCAATTTGTCTGTGTGAAACGGAGTGAGGTGAAATGAGGCCAAGGACAGAAAAGGTAGGAATTTACCACTTATCATTTAGACTATAGGGAGCACAGGACTGACATAATCAGAGGTTTGGAAGATTATTTTGGCAGCTGTCTGAAGAATGGTGTAGGAAGAGCAGAGATTTTGCTATGACAAGAAAGTCTGAACAAAAATTGTCTGGCTCTGTACTGACAGTCCAGTACAAATGGACAGGGATTCATTAAGTGCTGACTATTTGTAAAGTACTGTGCTAGATTCTGAGGATACAAAATCATAATTAAAAAAATTTCCTAATCTCAAGGTGACTTTCTAACTGAGGCTCTGGGACCATGATTGGTATCAAGGAATCAACAGGAGGTATTTTCTTACTTTAAGTAAAAAAGATTGAATTGAATTCAGAGTAGCAGCTCAGAGGCTATGGGCTAAAAGAGCTGAAAATCCCTTCTGTATGGGAATAGATAAGGTGGTGGCAATAGAGAATATCAGAGGATTTGCAAAGAGAAGCTGACATAGGAAACCACCAATAGATGGCTAGACAGCAGAAGAAAATAGCCCAGCAGTACAGTCCAACAAGCTTGTTGTTCTATGGGGGAAATAGCGACTAGCAGTGTTAGAGACAGAAAATGGTTCCAGCTAAGTTACCAACCTAATAGTGAATTGCATTAACTCTAAGTGTTCCCTATATGTGTGTACTTTTTCGTGTGGGTGCTTATCCTAGGTGTGGAAATCTATGGGAGATGGTATCCTATGTATGAAGATGGAGAGATTTTCCTTGTTATCTACTTTATGTTGTTTAATTAAAGGTCTTTTTGCTTGAAACAACATGCTCTCTGGTTAGTCTGATACAAGGAACATTGGTGGGGGCTTGTGAGCTATGGTTCTGAGTGAATGATAAACTAAGAATACCTTGGATCTTGGGTAGCTTCCAGGGGTACCCATGATTAAGCTTGGGCAGCTAGGTGGCACAGTGGAGAAATTGCCAAGCCTTGGAGTCAGGAAGACTCATCTTTCTGAGTTCAAATCTAGCCTCAGATACTTACTAGCTGGGTGACCCTGGGCAAGTCACTTAACCTGGTTTGTCTCAGTTTCCTCATTGGTCAAATGAGCTAAAGAAGAAAATGGCAAACCACTCCAGTATCTTTGCCAAGAAAACCTCAAATAGTATCACAAAGAGTCAGATATGACTGAAAAATGGCTAAACAACCTAAGATACAGATTGAATGTTGACATTCCCTCTACCCTTATGAAGTTTGCAATTTAGCAAAAGAGACAAAAGGTACCCATGAAGAAAAGAGTAATATATAGTATATATAGTAATATATTATAATGTACATTATATAGTAATATATAGGATATACAACCACATATTAGTATATAATATAGGGATTTTATGAGGATTTTTTAAACAGCTGGGGGGGGTTTAATCCAGTAAAAAGTATTGACTTATGGGGGATATGACAGCTGCTTTTACATATCTGAAAAGATGTCATGTGAAAGAAGAATGAGGCTTTTTTCTATATAGCCCCTAAGAACATGGAACAATGGGTAGACATTGTATAGCAAGAGATTTTGACTCGATGTAAGGAAAATGATTCCAAGACCTATACCAGACCGCTTCAGGAAGTGGTTGGGTTACTTCTTTGGTGCCCTTTGAGGCTGGATGACTGCTTTGCAGTTGTTATTATCAGGCATTTCTTTCGGGTATAAGTTGAACTAGATGACCACTGAGGTTTTTTCCAGCTTTCCAAGTCTCTGAGTCTTTGATTGTGTGATAGTAACACACAAACTGCCTAAACTAACTCCAAACTGCCTAAAACCAGACAAGTCTAATTTGGGAATATGGAAAGGCTTCATGTAGCAGGTGACTCATGATGAGTATTTTAAAAAGTGACAGGGGCATGGGTACTTGGGTAGAAATTAGTCAGAAGGCATTGAATAAAACAGATAGCATCAATATAGGGTCCAGGGTAAGTAGAACTCTCCCTAAAGTACAATGGGCTTTCGGATGCCTGGGGTACAGGGAAGGGGAGAATTGAAAAAGTAGATTATAATTAGCAAATATAATTACAATGAGAAAACAAGTCCCCCAACCTTCCTACCAATCACTTTGTGCCATCACAGACAATGAAAGAACTCCTCTCTCCAGTTTTCTTTTGAAAGAGCCAGCATCTCCCTGTTCCTTCCACTGCACTTGATGTTCATTTTAGACAAGTTTCACCCGCACTGAATCAGAGGAGGTGAGGAAGGAGTGTGCTTTCTACGCCATACCCTGCCCCTGACCCCGACTGCTAAGCTCAGTGTGCTTGGCTGGAGTCAAAGCACACGCTGGAGCCTAGCAGGAATTATGGGCAGTTAGGTGAAATAGGGCTAATTGGTAGAGGGACTTGAAGTCCACACTTATGAGTTTTAATTTGATTTGAGAGGCAACTGGGGGCTGTTGCCAGCTTCTGCAGAGGGAGTGATGTGATCTAAATGTCACTGGAGAAAGATGATTTTCAATGATGTGTGTCAGACTGAAAGGCAGGAAAAGAGGCTGGAGCTTCGAGAAGGTAGCCAGGATGACGGCAGTAGTATCACCATCCTAATAATAACTTACATTTACATGCTTTAAGATTTGCGGAAGCACTTTCTATATGTGACCTCCTTGGAGCTTCACGACAATCCTGGGAGGTAGGTGCTACTGTTATACTCATTTTATGGATGAGGAAACCCAAGGCTGAACAAGGTGAAGTGACTTGTCCAGGGTCACACTTATAGGAAGTGTTGGAAGTAGGAACTCAGATTTTCCAAAGTCCAACACTATTCATTGTTCCACCTTAGCTTGAAGGAACTTCAGAAGGCATCCAGGTTTATCCCTTTATTTAACAGATAAGGAAACTGAGGTCAGAGAGATCACAAGATTTGCCTAAGATCATGGCTTGCTTAAGGCAGGTTTTGATGAATTTGAGTCCAAATCCATCCCTCTTCCCACTCACTACACATGGGAAAGACAGGTTACCTAGGGCTGGGGATATAGAGATGATGGGGGCTGATCTGAGAAAATGTAAGAGGAATAAATGGCAGAATTTAAGTATAACAGTGGATAGAGCACAAGACTTGGAGTCAGGAAAACGAGTTCAAACCCAACTTCAGACACTTACCCTGGGCAAGTCACTTCACCCTGTTTGCCTCAGTTTCCTCATATGTAAAACGAACTGGAGAAGGAAATGGCAAACCACTCCAGTATCTTTGCCAAGAAAACCCAAATGGGTTCATGGAGAATCAGAAATGGCTGAACAACAATAGTGCCGAATACAACATGTAGAGAAGAGGCCAGGGAGAAAAATTAGAGGTGATTGCATACCCAGAATCTTGATAAAGACAGGCAAGCTAAAAAGTAGTCATGGAGACGTGGGCAGGTGCCTGGGGACTGTCCAAGGGGGCCCACCTGGGGGAGAGGAGGGCTTGGCAGGAGGCGTCCCATTCACAAGGCAGGCCCTGTCAAAGAGATGGAGGCCCAGCTGCTGTACTGCCTTGTCCCAGAAAGCCAACACATGGAACAGCTGCCCTGGGACAGCTCTGATGTCCCAACTCACAGCTGTGGAGATCAAGTTACCTTTGGCATAGTCACAGCCACTGTCACGGTTAACAGGTGGTTAATATAGTAGGCCTTTGAATCTAGAAGTGGGAGTTGGAAGAAGGCAAGGTAGCACTGAAAGAATTTCAGATCAAATTGCAGGATTATTTAAACACAGTGGGGCATAAATGAGGATTTTTGCCTTTTACTCTCCCTCCCTCTCATTCATTCTTCCTACATATATTCTCAAGTGGACAAAATATGCCTAATTGCTGTAGTTTAGTTATTTTCAGTTATGTCTGACTCTTTGTGATCTCTCATTTGTGTTGTTTTTTTTTTTTTTTTGGCAAAGGCACTTGAATGGTTTGCCATTTTCTTCTCCAGCTCATTTTACAGATGAGGAAACTGAGGCAAACAGGGAGAAGTGACTTGCCCAGGATCACACATCTATTAAGTGTCTGGGGTCAGATTTGAACTCAGGTCTTCACCTGACCTGACACTCTTATCTGCTATGCCACCTAGCTGTCCCTCATAGAGCATAATGGGATCATAAAATCAGAGATGGAAGGGGCCTTCAGAGTCATCATATTATAGATCTGGAGCTGAAAGGGAACTTGAAATCCATAAAATCCAATTCCTTCATTTTGTAGTTGAGGAAACTGAATCCTGGGGAGTCTAAGTGAATTGTCCAAGTGTTAAGGGTGGGCCTAACACAAGCACATTGCTACTTCAGGCTCCAAGTTGGGACAAAAAGAGGCACTTGCAGGTCACTGAACCGAACCGAAGTCTACTGAGCCCTCATGCAGGCAGGAGATACGGAAGCACTTAGTTCTAGTGGATCCCCCCTTCCTTCTATAACACATCCTGGTCATCAGGGTAGGGCATGTGACTGACATGGTCATCGGGTAAGTCTGAGGGGCACTGACCCCATGGGTGGGATTTTTCATGCCTCTGGGCGACCCAGAGGTCATATTATCATAACCAGAAGGCACCAGGAAGCTGCTGCAAAGAAGACATCATTGAGCCTTGCTTCCTCATCTCCTGGACTTGTCATCTTTTAGGGAAACTCTAAGCTAACCCATGGGGGAAAGGGCAAACCCTGGTTAGGAGAACCTTGATGGGATTAGTCCTCTCACCCCCAAGTCATACAAAGAAAGTCAGAGCCTCTGACTCCATATAGTAGAATAGCTAGAGCACTACCTGGAATCAGGAAGACCTGAGTTGGAATCTAGCCTCACACAATTTAGTTGTGTGATCCTGGGCAAGTCACTTAACCTCTGTTTGCCTCAGTTTCCTCATCTGTAAAATAGAGATAATAACCGCACCTATCTCTCAGGGTATTGTGGGGATCAAATGAGATGATAATTGGAAAGCGCTTGTCACAGTGCTTGGCACATACTAAACAATATATAGCTACTTGCTGTTATTACTAGGAGCATCTAGAGCATAGTAGATGGAGTGCTGGACCTAGATGAGGAAGATCCAAGTTCAAAACCAGCATCAGACATTTACTAGCTGTGTGACCCTGGGCAAGTCACTTAACCTTCTTTGCCTCAGTTTCCTTCTCTGTCAAATGAGACTGGAGAAGGAAATGGCAAACCACTCCAGTATCTCTGCCAGGAAAACCCCAAACAGGGTCACAGAGTCAGACAAAATGACTGACATCATTATTATTCTTGTTACTCTTTGTATTCCACTTGGCCGCCTCCCGTTACTTACGTCTCTTCCTTTAGCCTTCACAACAACCCTGAGAGTAACGTGCTACAAGGACTATTTTTCTTATTTTGGATCAAATTGCAAGATTATTTAAAAACATTTAGGTCTATTAATGGGGGGGTGGTTTGCCCTTTGTACTCACTTCCAGCCCACATCCCATTTTATCTGTAGATAGGGGAGCAGAGCATCAAAAAGTTTAAGTGACTTACTCCAGTTGGCCCCAAATCTAGTGCACCTTTCACTGTCCCTCACTTGGAGAGGTCATTGAAAAGTTTTATCCATCCCATTCCTGGCATTTCCCCTAAAACATAATTTATGTTTTTCATAAATTATGTTTTCATTGAAAACAATTTCAGTTGTTTTCAGTTGTATCTGACTCTTTATGATCCCATTGTGGTTTTCTTTTGGCAAAGAGACTGGAGTGGTTTACCATTTCCTGTTCCAGCTCATTTTACATTGGAAACTGAGGCAGACAAGGTTATATGACTTGTCCAGGGTCACACAGCTAGTAAATGTCGGAGGTCAAATTTGAACTCAGATCTTTCTGACTCCAGGCCTGGTGATCTATTCATTGCACCATCTTGTCACCCCCATAAAATGTAAAGTGTGCACTAATAAAAGGATCCCAACCCAGAACAGAAGCAGATGTTTTTGATCCACCTGGTTATTCTGGGATGTTAGTACCACTCCCCAGTGTTCTATACAAGCAGCCCCACAGGCCTGATTCCTGTGCTTCAGGAGGGACTGTGACTATGGTGTCCAGCAACCAAGACCATCCTTCCTCTTGTTATCCATCTGCCTTGTAGAAAGTGAGAGAAGTAAGGCCGGAGACCATAAGAGATCAAGGCTAGCGATGGAGAGTTGGGAATAATCTGCTTAATAACGAATACCTAGCCCTTGTACAGTCCTTTCAGGTTTTCAAAGTGCTTTACAGACATTAGTTGATCCTCCTGACTTCCCTGGGAGGTGTGTGTTCTTACTATATGCATTTTACATGTCTGTGATAGACAGGTTCACACAGGTTCTGCTTGCCCAGAGTGCTAGAGCTGTTGATGTTGTTATTGTGTTGCTTAGTTCATGACCTCATTTGGGGTTTTCTTGACAGAGATACTGGAGTGGTTTGCCATTTCCTTCTTCAGCTCATTTTACAAATGAGGAAAGTGGTTAACAGGGTTAAGTTATTTGCCCAAGGTCACTAAGTGTTTGAGGTTGGGTTTGAACTCAAGTCCTCCTGACTCCAGGTCCAATGCTCTATCCACTGGGCCACCTTGCTGAACTGTTTCATAGCCAGCAAGTGTCTAAGGTAGGATTTGAATTCAGGTCTTCCTGACTCCAGCCCCTTTCCACTATACCATCTAGTGGTCATATAGATATCCACTATACCATCTAGACGTTTGTTAGGGCAATAGCTAAACCAATTATGGTACTTGCATGTGATGTAATGTCTCTAAACCATAAGAAAGAATGAAAACAAAAATTTCAGGGGACTATGCTGAGACTTATATGAACTAATGTGAAGCAAAGTAAGTAGAACCAGATAAGCAGTCATTGAGATTTTGTCTGAGAGGGGCATATGTGTACAAAAAAGAAGATAAGCCATGTTTTCAGGCCAGGTCAGGGAACAAGACTGCCATAGGACCGGTGAAGGACAGACTCGGTGGCTTCCTAAAGGTTTCCTAAAAAGGACTCTCCTCATATTCATGGCATCCACACCATCCCCTGCTTCAGCTTCCATTTGCCTCAAAGTTGGGTGTCCCTGCTTCCAGGAGAAGTCCAACAATCTGGAACTGACAGAAGACAAAATTTTAAGTCCCCAGTGGATGGCAGAATAAAGGGTAATTTAGCAAAAAAAGTGGGTACCTTCTTCTTTTGCCTCCTTTAGTTTTCCAAGTACTCAGGAGGAATGTGAACTTGGAGATTATGAGAGTCATTTTTTATTTGACTGCCGACAAGGTTGGTTGGGGGAGGCGGTGTGGGGGGAGGTTGCGGGGGGAGGGCAGGGAGGTATCCGGTGCAGGGGCTTAAAAATGAGTGGGATGTTGTTGGTTGTGGGGTTCTTTGCACCAGTAAGATGGAGTGGTGGTTTTGATTTTGAGCACTTTTGGAAATCTAGAAAGCTGTCATTTAATATGGCCAATATTACAGAGAACTATATTACTGAAACCATGAGGAAAGCAAGCAGGGAGCCAGCATGATTTTGCACAAAGTGTACTGGATAGGGAGCAAAGCCATACAGATTGCAGTCCTGATCCTACCACAAATAAGCCATGTGGCCTTGGGCTAATCACTTGGCCTCTCTGTGCCTCCATTTGTCCATCTTCAAAATGAGGGGCAGGCATTTGATGGGAGAATGGCTAAACCAATTATTCACTTGAATGTGATGTAATGTTTCTCAACCAGAAGAAAGAATGAATACAAAGATTTCAGGGAAGCATGGTGAGACTTAAACGAACTGATGTGGAGAAAAATCAGTAGAACAAGAAAGGAAATACATACAAACGACTGCAATCATATACATGAGAAACAAACAAATGAAAAAACTTAAACTGTATCCTCTGCAATTATAATGACCCATCTTGACTTGGGAGAATAGATGAGAAAAAGCCTCTTCCTCTTTTCTTTGCAAAGGTGGGAAACTGTGGCTATGGAACATTGGACATATGTTGTCAGACTTGGTTGATATGGTGACTATTTTTACTGAACAATTTTTTTTGTCTTTCTTTTTTACTCTTTGTTGTAAGGGGTGATTCACTGGGTAAAAGAGGAGGAGAAGCATTTGGAAATGAAAGTGCTATATAAACCAAACACATCAATGAAAATTTAAAAATAAAACAGAATGAGGGTCAGACATCTAAACTGATGCTCCACTATTCTAAAGGTGTACAAATTTCAACAAGAGGTGGATCTCTAAATAATTGAAAGAAGAAAAAAAAGAATTTTAGTATGATTTTGTCCAAATGAAAAAGGGAAATATTTTATTTGTTTGGAGTTAGTGGACAGGGAAAGATTCTATTTCTGCTATAGTGGAAGGATTCTTTTCTGACCCCTTCCCAACTCTTTGACATTTTGAAAAATGACTTGTCTCAGATCCACATACGTAGTAACCACTCTGAGCCTCAGTTTCCTCATTTATAAAAGTATAAGGTTGAGCTAGATGACCTCAAAAGTCTTGTCTAGTTCTAAATCTGTGTTCCTGGGGCGGAGTCAAGATGGCAGAGTAGAAAGACACACGTATGCGAGCTCTGAACCCACAGCCCATAGATTTAATGTAAGAAAAGGTCCCCACAAGTTCTGGATCACTGCAGGGTGTGCAGAAACATAGTGGAAGAGATTTCCATTCCAGAGAGCCCTGGAGAGCCATCCCCAGGGTCCATCGCGCTCCGGAAAGTGGAGTCCACCCCAGTGCTACCCTGGCCACGCAGCCGAGAGGAGCAGATCGGAGCAGGCTTCAGGGATGGAATCTCCAGCGGCCTGGAAGGTCCCTCTGCCCACAGACTCTACAGGTCAGTGAGAGACACGTCTAGGCTGGCCGAGAGGGGTGCAAGGTGTCTCCGTGGCTCGGGCCCCCTCGGGAGGAAGTGGAGGAGACAGAGGTGGGGGCAGGAAGCGGCAGAGGCGGGGGCAGCGGCGGAGGCTGCAGCTCGGGACTCCCCCAGCAGCAGGCAGGATCTTCATTACTGAAAGTCTCTGCATAAACCACCTGAAGGAGCTGAGCCTGGGAGACGGCCCTGCCCCACCCTCTCCATTACTGAAGGTCTCTGCATAAAGCCCCTGAGGGAACTGAGCCTGGGAGGTGGTCCTGCCCCCACCCCAGCACCAGAACTAAAGCTCACATTGAATAGCAGCTGCGCCTGCCGCGGAAAGCCCATTTGAATCTCAGACCCCAAGTACTAGCTGGGCGGATCTAGGCGGGGGTGGACAGGAATCTCAGAAGTCAAGTTACTGGCTGGGAAAATGCCTAGAAAAGGGAAGAAAAATAAGACTATAGAGAGTTTTTTTGAGCAGATGAAAATGATCCCGACTTTTGGATCTGACGACAAGGAGACATTCTTGCCATCAGGGAAAGATGTGGAGGGCGGGGCCTCGGTACCCCAGACATCCTAAGGGGATGTCGGGTGGGCTCAGCCCTTGGAAGAGCTCAAAAAGGATTTTGAAAAGCAAGTTAGACAGGTGGAGTCAAAACTGGGAAGAGAAATGAGAGAGATGCAAGAAAAGTATGGAAAACGGGTCAATACCTTGGTAAAGGAGACCCCAAAAAATGCTGAAGAAAATAACACCTTGAAAAATAGGCTCACTCAATTGGCAAAAGAGGTTCAAAAAGCCAATGAGGAGAAGAATGCTTTCAAAAGCAGAATTAGCCAAATGGAAAAAGAGGTTCAAAAGCTCACTGAAGAGAATAGTTCTCTCAAAATGAGAATGGAACAGATGGAGTCTAATGACTTTCTGAGAAACCAAGAAATCACCAAACAAAACCAAAAGAATGAAAAAATGGAAGAGAATGTGAAATATCTCATTGGAAAAACAACTGACCTGGAAAATAGATCCAGGAGAGACAATTTAAAAATTATGGGACTACCTGAAACTCATGATCAAAAAAAGAGCCTAGACATCATCTTCCATGAAATTATCAAGGAAAACTGCCTGGATATTCTAGAACCAGAGGGCAAAATAAGTATTGAAAGAATCCATCGATCACCACCTGAAAGAGATCCAAAAAGAGAAACTCCTAGGAACATTGTGGCCAAATTCCAGAACTCCCAGCTCAAGGAGAAAATCTTGCAAGCAGCTAGAAAGAAACAATTCCAGTATTGTGGAAATAAAATCAGGATAATTCAAGATCTAGCAGCTTCTACATTAAGGGATCGAAGGGCATGGAATAGGATATTCCAGAAGTCAAAGGAACTAGGACTCAAACCAAGAATCACCTACCCAGCAAAACTGAGTATAATACTTCAGGGGAAAATATGGTCTTTCAATGAAACAGAGGACTTTCAAACATTCTTGATGAAAAGACCAGAGCTGAAAAGAAAATTTGACTTTCAAACACAAGAATGAGAAGAAGCATGAAAAAGTAAACAGCAAAGAGAAGTCTTAAGGGACTTACCATAAGTGAACTGTTTACATTCCTACATGGAAAGACAATATTTGTAACTCTTAAAACTTTTCATTATCTGGGTAGTTGGTGGGACCACACACACACATGTACACGCATGCACACACACACATGCACACATGCACACACATACAGAGACAGAGAGCACAGAATGAATTGAATAGGATGGGACCATATCTTAAGAGAAATTAAAGTAAATGGTGAGAGAGAAATGTAGTGGGAGGAAAGAGGGTGAAATGGAATGGGGTAATTATATGTCATTTAAGAGGCAAGTAGGAGACTTTTTAGTGGAGGGAAAAAGAGGAGAGCTGAGAAAAAAAAACAAGAAGTTTCCCCTCATCACATTTGACTAAAGGAAGGAATAAAATGCACACTAATTTTGGTATGAAAACCTATCTTACAATATAGGAAAGTGGGGGAGAAGGAAATAAGCAAGGTGGGGGATGATGGAAGGGAGGGCAAAGGGAGGAGGGAGCAACTTGAAGTCAACACTCGGGGAGGGACAGGATCAAAAGACAGAAGAGAAACAATGAGGGGCAGGATAGGATGGAGGGTAATTCAGTTAGTCTTACACAACATGACTATCATGGAAGTCATTTGCAAAACTACACAGATAGGGCCTATATTGAATTGCCTGCCTTCCCAAAGGGAATGGGTGGGGAGGGAGGGATGGGGAGAATTTGGAACTCAAAGTTTTAGGAACAACTGTTTAGTATTGTTGTTGCTACCAGGAAAGAAGACATACAGTTAATGAGGAATAGAAAGTCATCTGGCCTTACAGGAGAAAAGAGAAGATGGGGACAAGAGAAGGGAGGGATGACAGAAGAGAAGGCAGATTGGAGATAGGGAAAATTAGATTGCTTGGTGTATTGGGGTGGGGGGAGGGGATAAAAGGGGAGAAAATTTGGAACCCAAAATTTTGTGAAAATGAATGTAAAAAGTTAAATAAATAAATATTTTTTTTAAAAAAATCTGTGTTCCTGTGATTGTAGGTGTCAAAGCTGGAGGTGTCATTTAGTCATTCTTTTTCAGTTAAAGATACCCAGAGGAGTTATATGACTTCCCAAAGATTGAGTTAGTGACATGTCCTTGCCTAGAACCCTCCTTTTTCTACTCTTAATCCAGTGTTCTTTCCACCACATCTTTGAGAGTATGAATGACACTGGAATGGCATCTGCTCTAGGGCCATTTTGGGCTTAGTAATTCCCACTTGTTTATTTCTCCTTAAAATCTACTTTGAGGTACTAAGATAACTTGGATGAGCTACTAAGGACCAGAGCTCTGAGCTTTGGTGTTCCCTGACCCTGAGTAGATAGTGAGTCAGCTGGCCTGCAAGGCTTGGTATTGGGACCATCTGTTTGCCCAGGCTTCCACAAGAGTGGTGAGGGAATTGGGTGCATGATTTGTCATCATTTGGGTGATTAATTATGCAAATGTGAGTTTCTTTCATTGGGCATAGAACTGAAATCAGAGCTGTTGTTAAATTTGTTTGCTTCAAGTAATGTACAGCGAAAACCAGACCATCAGGAGGTAAAGCAAAGCTTACCAAGCAGATTTCTGACCTGCCCAGTTGAAAATTCATTACTTCTATATGGCCTTGAGAGGGTTCAGTCGCCCAAATGTTTCTCTTGTCTTTTTCGCCCACTCCCATCCCCCAGTTTTGTACCAAATGCCCTGATCACTGTGGCTGGGCATACAATTGCCTAATAAGTCACAAGGGAGTTTGTGATTATAAGGTTCTCCCTATACCTCACACCTGCCCCCTCCCCACCAGAGCAGCTGTGCAAAACTCATCAGAATTGGGGGCCAGGGCCTAGGCAAGGCAGAAGTCCAGGGGTTAAGAACAGCCAGGAACCAGTTGTGGCAGATCTCTGGAAAAATTCTTCCCTCAAAGCTCCAGGAACTGAAATCAGAGAAGATCCCACCCTTTCCCCACCATAACATCCCCCCCTCCCCACACCCACCACACACACGCACCACTAACTAGATAACTACTCCAATTCTCTGTTTCATTTTGCCCATAGAGATCTGGCACCTGAGAGCCTCTGCATTTTCATTTTTAGCGGAGAAGTCAAGCCACAGACTCTGTGGGAAGAGGGTAGAAATCAAGGGGAAGACTCAGAATGGAGTTTTTCCAGTCCCAGTTTTCTGTTCCAAGCATGGACTTTGGCTAGTAGGAACATGTATTAGCCTAGACGAATTTGGACAGCAGTGAAAGAAAATGCCACCCTCAGTCTCACATATATCCTCATGGATGCTGCTGCACAGGGCCAGAAAGCAAAGGTTATAAAAATCACAATATAAGCTTCCTTCCACTTTAAAATACATTAGAACTATTTCCCCCATTTCCTTTTTCCTTCTCCTCCATTTCCTCTCCCTGGTGTGTGTATGTTGGCATGATGCAAAGTATATTCCTCTAGAAACTGATGATAGATTTTCTTGGATCTCGATTGTTAAAACCAACCAAAAAAATATCCCCCTCCTTCCTCCCCACCAAGGTCTTCCTTCCCCATGTGTCAGGCTTATGTGTATCTCTAGTTCCTGTCCCAAAACAATAAAGAACATCCTATTTATGAACTCGGGACTCCAACAATAGTAGAGATATATGAATGATAAAATCTAGCTATGAAAAGCCTGGTATGGGAAGAAGGTATATTTAAGTTTTCAAGGCATAATAATAGATTATTATAATAATTTATATAGCACTTTAAGGTTTGCAAAGCACTTTACATATATTACTTCATTTGATTCTCACAACAACTCTGAGTCAGGTGCTATTATTATCTCAGTTTTAAGTGGGGAGGGGAGAGAGCAGTGGAGAATAGGAGAATTTGCTCTGAGCTTTCACTTAGTTAAAAAAAGCCTCCTGCATTTCAGAATTTTTGCTAAGAGTAAAGATGGATAAAGAACCATAACTAAACCTGGGTGATTGGCAGCCCACCCTGAAAGCGAGAAGATATTGATGATATGATCAGCCTTATAGCAGTGGGAAGTGGAGGGGGACCTATAGAATAAGCTTAGCACCACTTGGCAAGAAAAATTAGTTGAAATAGGAAGCTACCAGATTGTACCCAGAAGTTACACCCCAGTTGAATACTTCCCTGGCCACAGGGTATTTTGATGCCCTGGTTGCAACACTGTTCATTTCAGCTCTGGAAATAAGAGCATGGATAGGAAGGTGAGGAAGAAATTTCATCATGACTTGGATCAGAGGATGTAAAAGGAAGGGAATGCTGAGTAAGTTTGCCCAAGGAAAGGATGAACTAGGTTGGAGACGTAGATAAATAATGAAAGCTAAAAGAGCTTGCCAAATAACAGGGATCTCTCTGAAAGGAAAGTGACAATATGAGGGATCATTAAGCCAGACGTAGTATCCTATGATCTGAGTTTTGTCATTTGTCAGGCTCTAGACCTCTTCTCAGTCCGATGAAGCAAGCACAGGGCATAGTCAAAACTGCCATGCTGGACAGAGTGACTGAGCCTACGTGATAAATTCTGAATTGAATAGATTCTGTCACATCATCTAGATACCAGACAATGGAAAGTAAACAACAAAAAGCAACAATAACATAAAAGCTTCACTGCCTGTTGGCTGAGACATGCCTTCACTACCAATGAGCAAACTTCAGATGACTTGCAAACAGCCTACTTATACAAGGCTCATCCGAACTTGACTCGTCTTGGTCCAGGGCTGGAAATCAGGCCCATCCTAAGAGTTCTGGTTCAGTAAAGGTAGGAAGGAATACAGAGCTCAATTTTTAAAAATACTAAAATCTCCTCATAGGGGAACTGAAGGAGAGATTTGGGTCTTGAGTTTTCACCAGGTTTTTCTCCCTCTCCTTTCCTCTAGCAGCACTGACATTAACGTTTACCCCTCTAGGGGTTATTTTGTCCCTGTAGTCAGAAAATTCACCCTCTCTTAGGGTATATGGTTCACAGAAGGGTTATAGAATTATCACACAGGCATTTCTCTATGGAGAGATGAATTTCCAAGCAAAAAGATATTTTCAGAATTTCTTAAAACACCATATTATTTTCAGGGCTATCAATTGGAACATAACACCTCTTGGAAAAAAACATTGACATAATAAAGAAACTGTGACTTATAGAAAGTATTATACTATCTGTGTTATAAAAGAAAAAAGAAAACGAATACTGTTTCTTTTCAATCACTTTTTCTTCATATTGAAGGTGTTACTTTTCAAATTACGTGAAAAGATACAATCTTGCTTACTGAATAATACAAAAGGAGGAAAGGAGGGGTGAAGGAAGAAGAACAGAGAGACATATATTAGTAATTCAGTTTCTGTAATTATAGAGGGAATGAGGACAGAGGGGGAGGGAAGTGGCAAGAGAGGAAGTCATATCCAGCAGTTCTTTTTAAGAAATTTCAGCTTATTCAGAGACTACCAGTTATCTAGAAAAGACAGAGGTCTGGTATATATCCAGTTCTCAGAATTATATACAGCAATAAAGTCAGCACCTCTGTTCTAATACACGTGTTTAAAAGCTGTGGATTACCTAAATGAAAGATAGGATCAAGAGGGAGAGAGAAACATTGTACCCAGAGAAAAGCGACAAATTAGAAGCTATAAGGCCCTCTCTTCTAGGTCTGGGCACTGCTGCCTCTTCATTGGCTGTGATGGATCGGTGGGATGGATGTGGATATTATTTCAAGACCCTCATTCATCTGGAAAAGCTAAGAGGTGGTGGTGGAGGTGAACAAGAAATCTGAAATAGAGAAAAAAGGAATCATTCTATTCTCTGGCTTAGTAGGAAGGGTATAGCCATAGTATCACAGGACCATAAATCCAGAGGGGACAGGACCTACCGACAAGGTCATCTAATGCAATGCCCTCATTTTGCCAATGATGAGGCCCAGAGAATACACAGGTGGCATTTGCTAGAGCTGGGGTTTGAACACAGGACCTCCGACTCCAAATACAACTTTCTTTCCACTGTAGCATAATGGATTCCACGGTAGGATGGAAGGGATGATCCCTGGATGGAAGGCAGGAGGGAAGAGGAGAAAAGGACTGAAGAGGCAGGGGGAGATGCAACACTTTCAAAGGGAGACAGGGAAGCAAAAGGACCTCTTACTACAGGAACCACAAACTAGGTATGAAACTCTTCTCGTAGAAAATAGCTTGCAACCCTCTGGGGAAGCAACTTTCTATTCTCCACAGAATGATGAGGACAAATAGAGTGTCAACAGGAACAAGGAGGTCCATTACAGCTCACAGGCAGAAAAAAATTATCATAATGGTTAGTGGCTCCCTACTGAGGGGTACTGAGGCAACTGTCTGTCAAGTTGATGTGGCTGGTGGAAAGTGTGCTGTCTTGCAGAGACAAAAATCCAGGACAAAGTGCCAATCATTCTTAAATCTGTCAACTCTTATGACCAATGTCTACTTCTAGTTATCCATGAGGGAACAGATAGTATTTCCAGGAGAGACCTGGAAAGAATCCCGAGGGATGAGGGAGATTTGCTCTGGAAGCAAAGGTGTTTGCAGACAGATATTTTCATTACTGTAGCCAGCTAAAGGTTGGAAGGATATGTGAAATGAACTAAGCAGTGCCTAATGAAATGGAGTTGAAGATTAAGATTTGGCTTTCCAGATCTTGACTTAAGTCAGAGGAAAAATAGGTTCTTGTCCAGAGATGGAGCACAGCACTTGAAGTCCAGGTAGAATCTATTTTCCTGGAGACTTACTGATGTGATCGAATGCTTTAAACTTAGAATGATGATGGAGTAGAGTTCAAGGTGGAGAAAGTACCCTGATACTCTTGTTATCCCAGAAATTGTAGAGAGTAGTAGACATGGCATAAGAGTAGAAGAAAGGTTCCCAATAAATTATTGGGAGCAATATAAGTGATGAGAGGTAGAAATGACCCTTATGGCCTCACATTTCCATTGCCCGGGTTCAAATGTGCATAATAAACAAAGTGAACCAGAAATTATAATGCAAGGAAGTAAATATAAATAATCACTAGGTTTAAAGAGATAATCAGAGCCTTATAGAGTTGGAAGGAAACTCAGAGACTGTCTAGTTCAACCTCATCATTTTGTAAATGTCACCCCACTTTGCATCTGCTGCTCTGTTTCAACTCCAAGAACAAGATTTCCCTCCTGGGATAAGATCATCACTCAGGCCTTGATTGATAACATCTTCCTCAGCTTCCTCTCTCCTCTGATTAGGGGGCTGGAAGGTAGAGTACCAAACTCCTCCCAATGTCTTCCTTTATAAAGGACAGAAACTGAATTCACTGCTCATTCTACTTTGAATCTTTTGCTCTGATTTCAATTCTGGAACAATATGCAGGGTACCACCTGGTGTCTCCCCTCTCACTTTGCTTTTGTGTGTTGTCTTTCTCTCCTCCATTAGATTACAACATCCTTGTGCACAGAGACTATCGTTCTTTTGATTAATTGTACACTCAGTGCTTAGTACAGTATCTGGAATAGAGTAGGCACTCAATAAAAGTTTATTGGATTGGATTATTGAAATATAAATGAAAAAAATAGAGGCCTAAATCATATCATCCATGATTGGACGATAGCAATGGTATGGTATACTTTACTTAAAAGGTGTATATATGTATCTATGTATATATGTATAAATGCAAATATAGTTTCAGTTACAGATATAGGTACAGATATGGATATATTTGTATAAACTTATAGGTGCAATGTGGTGGAAGAGAATGAGGACTGAACATGAAGTCAGTAGACCAGAATTCATATCCCAACTGTGACATACCAAATGTTTGTTCATAGATAAATTATTCAGCTTCTCTGACTTTTGGTTTCATGGGATCATAGGATTTAGGCTTAGAAGGGACATTAGTAGGAGCAGCTAGAAGGGGCAGTGAATATAGTGCCAGACCTGGAGTCAGAAAGGCTACTCTTCCTGAGTTCAAATCTGGCTTCAGACACCTACTAACTGTGTGACCCTGGGCAAGTCACTTAACTCTATTTGACTCAGTTTCCTCACCTGTAAAATGAGTTGGAGAAGGAAATCGATACCACACCAATATCTTTGCCAAGAAAACCTCAAATGAGGTCATGTAGAAATGACCGAACACATGACTGACACCTGTAACATGTGACTAAAAAAATGACTGAATAACAATGAGGACATTAGTATCAGATATTGAGAATAACTGCTTTCTGTCCACCCTCCAATGTCACGGAAACACACACCTGCTAGAAATTTCCACAGGACTTAGCCTAGCCCTACTTAAGGGCATAAGGAAGGAGCCTCATGGTCCGTACGGTGGTGAAGGGGTTGGAAAATGACTTGGGTGTGATAGAGAATGGTGTATGAATGGAGAGCCAGTGTTTGGGTAGAATGAGTCGGAATACTTTGATTGGCTGAGGAAACCTTTGTCTTGAGTGTTTGGAGGAAACCACAATCAATAACAAGAGAGAGAAGGTTTGAAAGGACAATAGTGTGGGAGGGAGTTTGTGTGTGTCTAGGCTAAGTGCAGAGCTGATGAGTCCCAAAACTACGTTCTCCAAGATCACAGACATTCAGGGTATAATTCCTCTAGCTCTGGTGACTTATAGACTAGAAAGCAGCTGGATGCTGTCTCCTCATTTACCTGGGTTTCTACTCCTTGCTAACCATTTTAATTCTAACCCTCCCGGCTCAAAGAGAAAACAGAAACAAAGGATGAATTGACTAGTTCAGCCTTCTCACCATCATCACTTCTCATGAGGTTTGTCAGATACATGTAGAAATCAGAAATCTTCTTAGTCTTCATTGAGTGATGGAGAAATGTTAATAATAAATCTTAAACTTAAAGGTGTGCCAGTGTGCTGTCCTGCATACGTTTCTCTCTCCCCTTCCCATCTTCTCCATCCTCATAGAGCTGACTGTTAAACATTCACAAGCACACTGCTAACACAGGTCTTCTAGACTCTCAGATCAACTCTCCATTCTGTCATGCCACCTCTTACCTTGAGTTTGTGTATTTGTATATAGACATCTGAGCTCAATAGCTACGTTGTCAAATCTTATATCTACCCACACTACATCTTCCACATCCATCCCCTTCTCTCCCCTCACATGGCCACCACTCTATGTAATCTTTCATTGGCTCTCCCTTGGACTATTGTAACAATCTCTTCATTGATCTCCCTGTCTGGAGTCTCCCCACTCCAATCCATCCTCCACAAAGCAAAGGGATATTTCTAAAGCACAGGTCTGACTGTATTGCTACCCTTGACAATAAATAATCTGTTGGTTGACAACTACTTCAAGAAACAAATAGCAGCTCTTTTGTTTGGGATTTAAAGTCCTTCACAATCTGATCTCAACCTACCTTTCCATCCTTATAACACATTACTTTCTTTCATGAACACAGTGATCCTGCCAAACTACCCTTCTTACTACTTTGTATATATGATACCTTGAACCTTTGTACTGGCCACCTTTTCTTCTATATTGCCAAGGCAATATTCACATCACTGACACTGACTATGACTATGCTGGTGTAGTTCTGAATCACAAAGTATAACAGACAAAGTATAAGGAAGGCAGAAGATAAACATTTATTCGGGCACTAGAAAGTCAAATCCCAACACCAGAAAGCCAAATCTATCATAGTAACCAAGAAGTCAATGCACATTAGCACTGCAGGGGACAAAGTCATTCCCAAACCTCCCCCCCCACTCCCTTGTTGGGGCCTTCCCATAAACAAACAAACACTCATAAGCCTAGCTATCTACTTGCCAGCATCCTCTCTCCTCTACCCTAACTATTCTCACTAATTTCCTCTCAGTTCTGCTCCATCCTTCCTGTCCCACTCATTCAGCAAGCTCCACCCAATACATGTGACTTAGGCTTCCAGGAGATTTAAGCAGATCACATGGGCCTACTAATGAACGGGAAAGATCTTCCCATTGAAATTGCCATTACGCCTTCCCCTTGCATTCCCCCCATGCTTGGTATTCACTCCTTCCTCATCTCTGCCTCTTAGAATTTATAGTTTCCTTCCATATTTAGCTCAAATGCCACTTTCCATATGAAAACTATTCTGATCTCCCAATTTTTGAACCAAATATCCTTATGGAACTAGAATTAATCTTGGTAGTTATCAACCCCATATTTATATCTTTCTCCCTTATACATACATACACACATATGCACATATATACCTGTTGTTTTGCTGATAGAATGTAAACTCTTTAAGGTCAGAAAGTGTCTTTTTTTTCCCTTTGCATTCTTGGAATCTAACATGGTACCTGACACATAGCAGACCCCTTAAAAATGTTTGCAGATTGATCAAAGTCATGGCTCTTGCTATTTTATCATTGGCTTTCTTCTTTGAAATTGTTTTTCATAACTATTGCCCTTTTCTTCTGCTTTTCTCTTGCCAGTGCTATATCTACTGCTCTCTACTATCCTAGGTTTATCAGATATATAGGACATTTTCTCTCTCCTCATCCTTTTGGCAGTTCAAAGTCTTATTAGACAGGTTTACAAGACTTTAGTGAAATGTTTTGACCTATCCTGTTAAAGTCCTGGTCCCAAAGCACATTATTCTACTATTTTTAAGTATAGTCTTGAAAGTCAATACTGTTCTCAGATATCAGTCTTCAAAACTAGGTATTAACTTCCCAATCTTCCATTGCCTTCTGAATTCTTTACTTTCAATCAGCAGTAGTAAGATCACTATTCACAGGCATTGCCTGTGCTCTTGAGGTCATCAGTTTTGTGATTAGAATTTCATAATTCTTAGCAATGCTAAGTTCTTTCTAATAACATCATTTGCCCTCATATGAATCACCAGAAGTGGGTAGCAACTTTAAGGTATGAGCAATCTCTGAAATTCTCTATCATATCCCAGAAACATTCCCAAGGAAGATAGTCGACCTTTCTATTGCTTATGTTAGGTCAACAAATATCTACCTTGTGTTGAGGAAACAAGCCTTGAATTAAATTTAAAATCAAACTGGAATCACATTTTTATTGTATTTCATGAAACTGTAAGGAGTTTCTCAGACCGGCATAGTGTTCCCAGACATTTTTAAGAATGCTGAGTAACAGACATGATCAGGTGGCTTTTATATATTTTCTATGGTTCTTTTCAGCCTAATATAGTTTCCATGTTTTAATCTCTCGGTATTATGTTTTTTTTTTTATTTTATACATTGTTAAAGATTAATCTAGGTGGTTATTTCTGGTTTAATAACTACATGTGAAATGTTATAAGAAGTAAACTCAATGACAATTTTGTCGTGTTAACAGAGCAGACCATAGTACATAGTAATATCAAAGATCTTTGGATGTGAAATGTTTACAACTTAAATTTTCTACACCATTGGTTCTCAAAGTGTGACTCAGTGACCCTAGGGGATCCCCAAGACCATTTCAGGGGTTCAAAAGATCAAACTTACTTTCATAACAATATTCCCAACATAGTGATATTGATAGATATAATCCACATAAATAAAAATTCTTTGAGGTCCTCAATAATATTTCAGAGGGCAAAGGTGTCCTGCAACTAAAAAATTTGAGAACTACTTCTCCAGACAAATGGCTTCACTCTTGGTTGTTACTTTTCAGAACAAAAAGCTCTTCATCCCTTTCCATCAGTGCCCTTCTTCCCTCTCTTTTGGTGCTTGGCTACAATGTGAGGCCTTATTTCATAGCTTCTTCAATCACTATCCCTCGGTACAGAGTCACCAACATCACTACTTGCCTCCACTTACTTTGACTGTGAGCAAATGGTCCCTCTTCTGAGGTCCCTCTTGTTCTCTCTTCTAATTAATAAAGTCATAGAACCATGGAACATTCACCAGGCAGGGGTTTGAACTAAATGAGGTCTGGCCCAACGCCTGACTTCTATAACATGGATAGGAAAAGAGAACTATCTTCCTCCAGGAAGGAAGGGAAGGGAAAAGCATTCATATATCACCTCCTAGGTACCAGGCACTGTGCTGAGTGCTTTTTACAAATATCATTTTATTTGAGCCTCACAACAACCATGAAAGATAAGTACTATTATTATCCTCATTTTAAAGATATTAAAGTTAAAGGAATTGAGGCAGACAGAATTTAAGTGACTTGTCCAGGATCACACAGCTAGTAAGTACCTGGGGCTGGATTTGAACTCAGGTCTTTCAGACTCCAGATGTGGTACTCTATCCACTGGGCCACCAGTTGCTTCTACTGTATTACAGGGTATGTACACACTACTGAATTTTCCCTAAAATATTTTTTCCCCCAGGCCAAGAGGATAAACTGAAAAAATAAAGGTTGGAGATAGCAGCTTCATGTACATTATATATATAATTATATATATATATATATATATATATATATAATGTACGTATACATACAAACATATATAATACAAATATATATTAAATATATTATAGACATATTATTCTTTACTAGGTCTGTTAAAAAAAAAACAAAAGAAAAAGGACCTAGATGTAAAAAAATATTTATAGTAGCTCTTTTTGTGGTGTCAAAGAATTGGAAACTGAAAGTATACTTATCAATTGAGGAATGACTGAACAAGTTGTGATATATGATTGTGATGGAATACTAATTTGCTATAAGAAATGATGAGCAGGATGCTTTCAGAAAAACTTGGAAAGGCTTACATGAACTGATGCAAAGTGAAGTGAGCAGAACCAGGAGAATATTTAACACACACAACAGCAATAGTGTAAAACGATCAACTATGAATAACTTAGTTATTCTCAGCAAATCCTAAAGACTTAACGATGAAAAATGCTTTCCATCTCTATAGAAAGAACCGATGGAATCTGAATAAAAATTGAAGCACACTTCTTTTTACTTTATGTTTCACATGACTGCACATGAAATAACCTATATCAAATTGTTTATGAACGCAGGGGGGAGGAAGGGGAGAGAATTTGGAATTCAAATTTTTTTTAAAAAGGAATGCTAAAATTTGTTTTTATATATAATTGGGAAAAGTTTTAAACTATTACAAAAAGAAAAAAATATCAGTGTTATACTCTAAAGACTTCATCATTCTCACCAATGATAATCTCATCGTCATCATCGTCATCATCATCATCATCATCATAGATGACCTCTAAGATTTGCAAAGAGCTTTACATAACAATCCCATTTTAACCTTGCCACAATTCTTTGAGGTAGGTCCCACAATTATCATTACTACTGTTTTTATTGTTTTTCAATTATGGCAAACTTTTTGTGACCCTATTTGGGATTTCTTGGCAAAGATTCTTGAGTGGTTTGCCATTTTCTTCTCCAGCTCATTTTACAGATGAGGAAACTGAGGCAAAAACAGTTAAGTGACTTTTCCAGGGTAACCATTTTATGGATGACAAAATTGAGATTCAGAGAAGCTGTGTCTTTTTCTATAGTCATATAATTAGTGAGTGGTCGAGCTGGAACTAAGTTAGTCACATTTGAAAGGAGGATTCACACTGAAGTCTCTCCTAATTCCAAGCCTGGAGATCACTCTACTACACTGTACTAGCTTTCCATTGAGAGTATCAATTCTACTCATTAGTCCTATAGACTCTCTTCCTGTAATGGTGTGAGAAAGAAGCTGCAGAAAAGAAACTGGCCTTCTTGACACAAGATATAGCTCAAGTTAGGGAGAATGGGCCTCCTGGCAGATGATGAAACTCAAGTCATAATTATCAAGAATTAGCCTGAGGGTTTTGTGGTAAACCAAGAAGACTAACAGGTAGATGGCCAGAAACAAGTAGGAAATGTCTCCATCTGCCAAGAAAGTGGGGATGGGGTGGGGGAACAAGCCTGGCAGTGAATATAGAGTAAACATCACTTCGAGCCTGAGTTTTGTGTTGTTTCCTTTAAAATCTGTATCAGGAGAGTGATGGGATCAGGAACAAGAGGCAGCTCTGGCGCCCACAGAACCCATCATTTCAGCACAATAGCTTTTTTTTTTGACAGGATTATGAATAGATGAAGGGAAAATGCAGGGATGTCACATAATCTTATGTTAGTGATGGTTTGAAATGTCTCAAGAAATCTTATTTGCAAAATTAGCCACAAGATCATAAAGAAAGGTTATTGATAAATTGCAAAGTATCTGTTGGCATAAGGGGAGGGGTTGAAATAGCTGCTAGGTCCTGTCTTATGTAACACCTTCATTATATGCTGAGGGGGAGGGAGTGAATCTCTATCTGTTCATGAAAATTGTTGGTAATTCTAAATCAGAGCATGGTGTCAAGTCTGATAATGAAGGGAAAAAATACAAGGGGGGTCCCCAAAAGAGGGGGAGGAAAAACAACATGTACCAAAAGACCAACAGTCAGATGGATGTTCTGAACTAAGTTTCAAATTCTCTTTCAGGTCCACCAACAGAAGGAGAAATTGTGAGAGAAGTACAGGTCATAGTCATTAGACAGACATCCTCTTTTAAAAAATTTTTAACTTATTTATTTTTAGTTTTCAACATTCACTTCCATAATTTTTTGAGTTTTCAATTTGCTCCCTCTCTCACTCCTTCCCCCTCACTAAGACAGCGTGCAATCTGATATAGACTGGCTCTATATATTCATTCATATTAAGCATATTTTCGTATTAGTCATGTTATAAAGAAGTATTAGAACAAATGGGATGAATCACAAGAAAGAAGAAACAAAACAACGAAAGAAAAAAGAGATCAAATAGTATGCTTCAATATGCCTTCAGACTCCACCATTCTTTCTCTGGATGTGGACAGAATTTTCCATCATGAGTCTTTTCTAATTGTCTTAGATCCTTGCGTTGTTGAAAAGAGCTAGACACTGTTCAATGTGACTATTGCTGGTTCTGCTCACTTCATTTAGCATCAGTTCATAGAAATCTTTCCAAGCTTTTCTGAAGTCCGCCTGCTCATCATTTTCTGTAACACAACAGTATTTCATTACATTCATACACCACAACTTGTTCAGTCATTCCTCAAACTGATGGATATTCCCTCAATTTCCAATCCATAGTCACCACGAAAAGAGCTGCTATAAATATTTTTGTGCATGTGGGTCCTTTTCTCATTTTTATGATGTCTTTGGGATATAGACCTAGAAGTGGTATTGCTGGGTTACAGGGTATGTACAGCTTTATAGACCTTTGAGTTAGTTTCAAATTGCTCTCCAGAATAACTGAATTAGTTCACAACTCCATTAACAATGAATTAGTGTTCCATTTTCCCCACATCTTCTCCAACATTTGTCATTTCCTGTTTTGTCATGCTAGCCAATTTCATAGGTGTGATGTGGTACCTCAGAGGAGTTTTGATTTGCATTTTTCTAATCAATAATGATTTAGAACATTTTCTCATTTGACTGTAGATAGTTTTAATTTCTTCATCCGAAAACTGCCTGTTCATATCCTTTGACCATTTATCAACTGGGGAATGACTGTATTGTTATAAATTTGACAGTTCTCTCTATATTTTACAAATGATGCGCTTATTAGAGACACTGGATGTAAAAATTGTTTCCCAGCTTTCTGCTTCCCTTCTAATCTTATCAGCATTGTCTTTATTTGTTCAAAAACTTTTCAATTTAATGTAATCAAAAGCATCCATTTTGTATTCATAATGTTCTCTGTCTCTTGCTGGATCACATTTTCTTCCCTTCTCCATAGATCTGATAGGTCAACTATTCCTTGCTCTCCTCATTTGTGCATAGTATCAACCTTTATATCTAAATCATGTACCCATTTTGATTTTATCTTAGTGTAGGGTGTAGAGTTTATCTTAGTGTAGATGTTGGTTTATACCCAGTTTCTGCCTTACTAGTTTCCAGTTTTCCCAGAAGTTTTGGTTAAATAGTGAATTATTATCCCAGAAGCCGGTGTCTTTGAATTTATCAAACAGTAGATTACTATATTCAGTGACTATTGTGTCTTGCATACACTGTATTCCACTGATCCACTATTCTATTTCTTAGCCAATACCAAGTAATTTTGATGATTGCTGCTTTATAATACAATTCAAGATCAGGTATGGTTAGGCCACCTTCCCTTGCTTTTCTTTTCATTAATTCCCTTGATATTCTAGACCTTTCGTTCTTCCAGATAAATTTTGTTATTATTTTTTCTGATTCTATAAAATATTTTTTGATAGTTTGAATGGTATGGCACTGAATAAGTAAATTAATTTAGGTAGGATTGCCATTTTTATTATATTGTATATTATAATTATATTATTATATTAGCCTACTCATGAACAGTTGATATTTTTCCAATTGTTTAGCTCTGATTTTAATTGTGTGAAAAGTGTTTTATTATTGTGTTCATGTAGTTTCTGGGCTTGTTTTGGCAGGTAGACTCCCAAATATTTTATAATGTCTACAGTAACTTTAGATGGAATTTCTCTTTTTATCTCTTGCTGTTAAGCTTTGTTAGTAATATATAGAAGTGCTGATGATTTATGTGGGTTTATTTTATATCTTGCAACTTTACTAAAGCTATTTATTATTTCAAGTAATGTTTTCACTTGATTCTCTAGGATTCTCTAAGTATACCATCATGGCCTCTGCAAAGAGTGATAACTTTGTTTCTTCTTTTCCTATCCTAATTCCTTCAATTTCTTTTTCTTCTCTTATTGTTAAAGCTAATGTTTCTAGCACAATATTGAATAACAGTAGTGATAATGGCCATCCTTATTTCACTCTCGATCTTATTGGAAACGCTTCTAGTTATTCCCATTATATATAATGCTTGCTGATGATTTTAGATAGATGCTACCTATCATTTTAAGGATGACTCCATTTATTCCAGTGCTATCTACTGTTTTTAATAGAAATGGGTATTGTATTTTTGTCACAAGCTTATTCTGCATCTATTGAGATTATCATATGATTTCTGTTAGTTTTGCTGTTGATATGATCAATTGTGCTGATAGTTTCCTAATATTGAACCACTTCTGCATTCCTGGTACAAATCTTACCTGGTAATAGTGTATTATCCTTAAGATAACTTGCTGTAATCTCTTTGCTAATATTTTATTTAAAATTTTTGCATCTATACTCATTACGGAAATTGGTCTATAATTTTCTTTGTTTTGACTCTTCCTGGTTTAGGTATCAGCACCACATTTATATCATAAAAAGAATTTTGTAAGAGTTCTTTTTTGCCTATTTTCCTCAAATAGTTTATATAGCATTAGAATTAATTGTTCTTTAAATATTCGATAGAATTCATTTGTAAATCCATATGGCCTTAGAGACTTTTTCTGAAGGAATTCACCAATGTCTTGTTCAGTTTCTTTTTATGAAATGGGGTTAAGTTTTTTATTTACTCTTCTGTTAATCTGGGCAATTTATATTTTTGTAACTATTCATCCTATTTCATTAAGATTGTCAAATTTATGAGCATACAGTTGGGCAAAATAGCTTCTAATTATTGTTTTTATTTTCTCTTCATTGGTGTTAAATTCATCCTTTTCATTTTTGATAATGGCAATTTGTTTTTCTTCTTTCTAATCAAATTAACCAGAGGTGTATCTATTTTATTCATTTTTTTCATAAAATCAGTTCTAAGTTTTATTTCTTAGTTCAATAGTTTTCTTAATTTCAATTTTATTAATCTTTCCTTTGGTTTTCAGAATTTCTAATTTGGTATTTAATTGGAGCTTTTAAATTTATTCTTTTTCTAACTTTTTAGTTGCATGCCCAATTCATTGATTTCTTCTTTTTTTATTCATGTAAGCACTAAGAGATCTAAAACTTCCCCTAAGAACTGCTTTCACTATATCCCATAAGTTTTGGTATGTGGTCTCATTATTGTCATTCACTTAGATGAAGTTATTGATTGTTTCTATGATTTATTGTTGACCCACTCATTCTTTAGGCTTAGAATATTTAGTTAGTTTCCAACTAATTTTTAATCTATCTCTCCATGGCTCTTTTTTTACATGTAATTTTTATTGCATCATGATCTGAAAAGGATGCATTTAATATTTCTGCCTTTTTGCATTGGATTGTGAGGTTTTCATGCCCTAATACATGGTCAATTTTTGTGTAGGTGCCATGTGAGAAAAAGGTATGTTCCTTTCTATCCCCATTCAATTTTCTCCAGAGATCTACAATATCTAACTTTTCTGAAATTTTATTCACCTCCTTAACTTCTTTCTTGTTTATTTTGTAGTTAGATTTATCCAGTTCTGAGACTGGGATGTTGAGGTCCCCCACTAGCATAGTTTTGTTGGCTATTTCTTCCTGTAAGTCTCTTAACTTCTCCAGAAATTTGGATACTACACCATTTGGTGCTTACATATTTAGTAATGCTCTTACTTCATTATCTAGGGTATCTTTTAGCAGGCTCTAGTTTCCTTCCTTATCTCTTTTCATTAGAGCTATTTTTGCTTTTGCTTTGTCTGAGCTCAGGATTGCTATTATTTTTTTTTTCACTTCAACTAAAGCATACGAGATTATGCTCCATCCTGTTGCCTTTACTCTCTGTGTATCCCTCTGCTTCAGATGTGTTTCTTGTAAACAACATATTGTAGGATTATGGTTTTTAATCCACTCTGCTATCCACTTCTGTTTTATGGGAGAGTTGATCCCATTCACATTCACAGTTATGATTATTTTCTGTGTTTTTCCATCCTATTTCCCCCCTTTATGCTTTTTTCTCTCCTTTCTCCATTTCCCTGCTCACTAGAGTTTTGCTTTTGACTACCACCTCCCTCAATCTGCCATCCCTTCTACCTATCCCCTCTCTTTTCTTTCCCCTTTCATCCTCCTACTTCCTATAGGGTAAGTTAGATTTCTATACCTAACTGATCATGTTATTCCCTCTTTGAGTCAAATCTGATGAGCACAAGATTAAAATAATGCTCATCTCCCTCCCTTATTCCCCTCTACTGTAGTAGGTCTTTATACCTCTTCATGTAATAAAATTTAACTTTTCTGCCACCTCCTCTTTTCTTCTTTTCCCAGTACAATCCCTTCCCACTACTTACTTAGATTTTTTATTATCACATCAAAGTCAATTTATATATATATATATAGAGAGAGAGAGAGAGAGATACTATATATAGAGAGAGATAGTATATATCTCTATAGATATATCTATCTGTCTATCTATCTGTCTGTCTATATTTGGAGAGAGATAGACATAGAGATCTATATGGATCTATATAGATATACACTATTTCTGTGTGTGTATCTATATCTCTATATAGTATATATCTCTCTCTATATATAGTGTATAACTCTATAGATATATATGGATATCTCCCTATACACACACACACATACACAGAAATTGTGTTTATCTATATAGATCCATATAGATCTCTGTGTCTATCTCTCTCCAAATATAGACAGACAGACAGACAGATAGATAGATAGATAGATAGATAGATAGATAGATAGATCGATAGATAGATAGATAGATAGGGAGAGAGAGAGAGAGAAAGAGAGAGAGAGAGAGAGAGAGAGAGAGAGAGAGAGAGAGAGAGAGAGAGAGAGAATGTTATAGCTATAGGAACGTTCTCAGCTTTGGAATTACAAAGCACCAAAGGACAAACAGAGGGAAAAGCTCACCTTGTTACCCATATAAATTAATTTCCCTATCTTGCAAAGATTCATGTCTTCTGATTTTTGTCAGAAGGTCATAACCAGGATGATAGATTTAGGGCTAGAAGGGAACTTAGGGGTGATCTAGTCCAACCTTCTTGTTTTATAAGGGAGAAAACTGAGGCTCAGAGACTTTAAATGGCTTGCCCAATTGAAAGAGTTGGGATTTGAACCCAGATCCTTTGATTACTAGTTCGACAGGGAAAACTTTGCCTCCCACTTTGACCAGTTTAACATGTCTTCTAGTTTTTTGATTTTACTTTTTTTCTTGTTTAGCTGGCTTGCCCTTCTCTGAACTCACTGTTCCAAAGCTCTTTTGTCTCCAGAAGGTCAAGAAACTCTTCAGAGATCCTCTGGTGTCGAGAGCATTGGCAGCATATCAGGAGACAAAAGGGCATTCCATTTTTCCAGCCAGTAACAATGCTTCATAGAACCCAGGAAGAAGAACTTTTAACCACATGGGTCCTGCTTCACACTTCACATTTCAGAGACATAAAGCTAACAGGCAATTCTGTTACTTCCAACAAAGGAAGAAAAGAAGTTCAATTAGTAGCGTGTTGTCTGCGGATTCGGGCCATCTCCCAGTTATGGCAATCCTGTTGCATGAATGAACAGCCAAGTCGTACCTGTCACAACTGCTGTATGAAGCGTGAGCATCCCATACATATCTGATTAATCAAAATCCAAGCAAAAGTATCAGTCAGATCAGAAAAGTCAGAATTGATTAAACCGCATTTGGTTTATCTGTATTGTCTGGGCATCCCACAGATTAGAGTAAAAGTCTGTTTGATAGACTGTGGGAACAAAAGACTTGTCAACCTGACATTATTTTAAATGCAGAAACAAATGGAATTTTGCAAACCAATTCTGATTAACCAGCCTGACTCTACCTTGAAAAGCATAATAGCATTTTTATGATTTTAATGTGGCTTATCAGTGCAGCCATTCTCCTTGAAGGTATCTCAGTGGAGAATCTGCTGGTGTCTGAATTCAAGAGCCATATGGTTTGGGGATTGTTGGTCAGATACTTGAGTGCCATGCAGGTATTTTCATCATCAAAGAATAGAATGAATTAAACCACATATTCTTTGGTGGCACTCTACTGGGCAGTAAACAGAGGGATCAAAAGACAAGGAATCTGTATTCAAACACTTGAGTCTATGAAGAATATATATGCAAGCAAGAAATTCAGGCTGAAAACATTCAACAAACAGGTAATCAACAATATATAGTAAGGGCCTACGGTGTGCCAGGTACTGTGCCTAATGAGAGGTACAGAAATCATGTGTAGTCTCTAACAAGACAAAGGCTGATTTCCTAGGAACCATCTCATACCATGAAATTTACTTCAATTCTTTGAGAATCTGTGTTTTTATGGATACTCCTTAGTGCCCAATGCAATTTGCAAACCCTCTGTAGACTAGTAGATGGTCTTTAAGAATTGTGGTGCTTGAAAAATTCATCATCATAAAGCCGATGTTCAAGGGTGATGGGTCTCTTAAAACTTGCTGGTCTGGTCCTGCTAAACCCATAATTGAAATTTGAACAATCAATTGCACAGGAACCAGATTGGGGAGGTATAGCTAGACAATGCTGCCTCTGTAAAATATATTTTCAGAGAGGGGGTTTGGTGCATATAAGTTCAGTATGGGCTAATAGTACAACATGGTGAGTAAAACAGATAATGTGATTCTAAGCTGCACTGAAAGAGGGAGACAGTCCAGAATGAAGGAAGTGAAGGTCCAACTTTACTTTGTCCTTGCCAGACTACATCTGGAGTGTTATGTTTAGTTCCAGTCATTTTGTCTGTGGACTCAAGGCTCAGGCAGCTGACCATACTTCTTGAGGATAAAGCAACCACGGTGAGCTGTGATGCTTGACCAGTGGTAAATAGTAAGCAACTCAGGCAAGAGAGTTTTGCTCAGCTGAATCAACTCCTGTTGTCCTCAAGGCCTATTGCATATTAAATATCTTTCTTCTGCTATGGCTAAAGTAAATCTCCTTTTGCTCTCAGTTGTTAACAGATGTCTCATTTTGTTCCAACATCAAAGCTAAAGTACCAGGGGACTGACCTGGCCCAGAATGCAGGAGCTTTATGCAGGGGCGTTATTGCATAACGATTGTGTGAAAATTTTGGGATTCCTTTTGAGGACCTTCTGATCCTGAGACTTGTAGGATGTATTTTCCTGGGAAGAAGTATGGAGTCCTGGGCTCAAATTTCAGTTTTGCCACTTACTATCTTGAGCTTGGTTTCCTCATCTGTAAGATGGGGGTTACAACACTTGCATTTCCTGCCTCAAAGAGTGACTGGAAGCAATAATGGACGTAAAGTGCTTAGTAACTTTACAGGACAATGTAAGTGAGAATTCTTGTTCTGCCTCCTCAAGAAACTGCCAAAAAGGACATGTGGTACTAGTGATGAGAGGTGAGGAGGAAGGGCATTTCTGGTGTGGCTACCATATCCAAAAAGCCTCCCAACACTCCCTGTCTGTTGAGAGAGGAGCAGGTGAATAGCCTGATACAGGTGCAAATTGTTAGCATTTCCTGGGGCTCTATATGGCTGGATTATTTTCTACAGTGACTAGCAGGTGTGCTTTTTTGTCAAGCTCTGCACCCTAACCCTAAATGCAAGCATTGTATATCCTATTTCTCCATGCTAAGTTCTTCCCACTCTAAGGTCAGGAAGCAAAGTTAGACACAGCAGCAGCAGCAGCAGCAGTTAGCTCTTGTTTCATATCACCATTCCCTCTCCCTCCTGAAATACAGTCCCACTGGGGTGCACAGCCCAGTCCTCCGGGACCCAGCTTCCTATGGCCAATGATGCACATCAGTGTTTCTGTGAAGAGCACCTGCTAATCTACTCTCACTGGGTAGTGGTGCTGAAGTGGGGAGCTGCTTCAAGAGGGTTTTGTGTCTTTGGGGCTTTTTTAACCCCATCCCTGCTAGATCTTAGGCTTTTAAAAAGGAATCTATTTTTCCTCTTCTGTGTTTCAGGATTGAATCAATGCCTACCGAGCAACTTAAAATTTTAAAAAAGAAAAAGAAACCCATGTTGCCTTTTGTGAACCAATAATTAACCAGGATAATACTTAGGCATTCTCCATTCCCACGAAGTGTACTCAGTCAAGATTGCAAAAGGAATTACTCTAGATTAGGTAAATAGATAGACAGATAGATGGATAAAACGTTGATTAAGCACCTACTATCTGATAGGCTTTGTGCTAAGCACTGGGGATTCAAATGAAAACATGCTAAACAGTTCCTACCTTCAATCAACTTTCTAATGGGAGAAGACAGCAGGTAGAAGAGAATGATTACAAGGGAATGATAAATAGGGTAAAAAGATGGGGGATGGGGGGATGCACCATGATGGCATGGCTGGAGATGGCCACAAAGCACTTCAGAGGCTTGTAACTGGGTGAGGTAAGGCCAACGCTGACTTGTCAAAGGCCAGATTGGTTTTAGGGACAGAGTCCAATTTTCTAGCGGAAGGAGTGGAGATGATGGATAGCTCAAGTGGAGGTAGCTCAGCTGGAGATGAAACTAAGCTCAAGAGTGAAAGCTTGAAACTGACTTTACAACTGATGTAGCCAATCTATTCATTTGAGAGATATGGAAATTGAGATGCAAAGTTAAGTTATTCACTGAAGATCACATGGTTGGTAAATAGAACATTTCATAGAATAAATGGATCTTAGTTTCTGGAAGTGTCTCAGAAGATATCTAGGCAAGCCAAGTTGTACCTTTATCCCTTCTATGAACTTTCTGCATTCAGTCTCTGGTAGGAGACTTCCAATGATGGATGAGGCCATTTAATCCTTAGTCAGCCCTTCCACTTCTGCATAGCCTAGTTGTAACATATGTCTTCTGAACCCAATATGCCTCAATGCAACTTCCACCTACCGCTCTTTACTTGGCCCTTTGAGGTCAAAATGAATAACTCTGAGACATCTTTCATATGACTTCAATATTTTATTGAGTCCATGGTTTCACCTATAGTTACCTCTCTACTAATACAACTCATACATGCCTTCTCCTCCTATGTGAGTCTTATCTTGTCTTTCCACACATCCTCCATAGAAAATCTATACTTGAGGCCTTTGTCAAGGTCTTTTACCATTTTGTGGGTATCAGTGCAACTGGTTGAGCTGCTTCTTATCTTTCCCTTTTGCTACATGACTAGCCCACCTCCTCCTCCAATCACATTTCCTTAATATCTTTTACATCATTTCTCGCATATGTCATTGTTCATCCTCTACTTTTGAAAAGGACCAAAGATATCATAGGGTGATGGGATGACTTGCACGTGAATTAGCTTTAAGTGAAGCAGAGCTACACAAAACCATCAGTCTTACTCTGTCTCCCAGAATCATCAAAGTCTGGTGGCAAGACAAAAGTCAGGACAATTGGCAATACCCTGGGATGCAGTAGATGATCGTGGGATCTTAGGTGTCTGACCAAGCTCTAAGCATTCCACAACACCTTCATCAGTCATCTTAATGGCTATTGGAATAAATTGTTCTCATCTGCCCATTCCACCTGGGAAAGTCTTCACATGCTTGGGGTACATGTCCCCCTAATCCAGCAATAGGTTTGAGACCTATCAGCTACCTCTGACCTGGTTTAGCCATCTGAAAAAATGATTTTGCCAAGGTATGGCTACTGCACATGCTACAATTTCTTGGAGACACAGGTGAGAGTTGGGTGAAGGTGGACACCAAAGGTAAATAAGCAGTCCTGAAAAGGGCTCAGCAAGTCCTCTCACACTAGATGTGCTAGTCCTCCCTGAACAACCCATACACCTGAGGGCTTTATATAATGAAACCAGGAAGAATTTTCTTCTTTCAAGAGTAAGAAATTTTGAAGGCTACTAGCTACCTATGGAGCAACTATTCCTGTGAAGCATGGCACAGAAGTCATCATGGTAACATTCTGCAATTACATATCACCTACATTAATCTCCATCCTTTGGTTCAACTGTAACTTTGATTTTTCAGGGAAATATATGTTCTCCAATCTGTAACCCTATAGCCCAACTAGGAAAGTATTGATTTTTTTTTTTAAAGATGTGTTTCTATGGCAGAGAGAAGCTTGGGGAGGGTGAAATGTACAATTTTCCAAATGTAATTCATCTTGTTCAATTCATTCTCTTATTCAAATCTGGACCTGGTCAATGCCAATCTGAAATGCCTGTCCATGCTTTATGTACTAATGGACTAAATCAAAGGCTTGCTCATCCAAATTTATAACAACCTGGATAATAGGCATTCTTTATTGGATTTTCCTTTATGTAAATTATTAGACCAACTCTTTTGGGTAGTCATGCGTAGTCACAGACAAGACCCTGTAGAACTATAGGGCTTGAAGTAATCAGTACGAATATTATCTGCAAAAAGGAACATCTGGATAATGACACCATGCTTGCAGCATCCCTCTTCCAGTTGAATTTCACATGAGACACAATTGGTGAGGCTATGTGTCTGTTTTATACCTTGCTTGATATTTATAATTGTTACACTGAAATAAAGAAACTGAGTATCATCCATACAATGATTTATTAAGCAATGTGTGCCAGTTGCACAACAATCCAGGATCAAGGCTCTAGGACATTGAATATTGATTAGAAACCAGTTACTATACAATTTGGAGGGAGAGAAAAACAGGAAAAACCAGATAAAGTGATTGATTTCAGGTTTTTTTTTATTGGTGAAGGATATCAGGAGACAATAAAGTGATAGAGAGAGGGATATTCTTGTGGTCATGTGACAGAGGGGAAGGGGAGTAAACTTGTGATTTAAAATCAGATGACTAAAGTGGAGGGAATTTCCACACCAAGAATTCCCCATGGGAGAAGAATTCTGGGAAGATGGCTGAGTGGGACTCAGGCTCTACAAATTTCCTCCACAAAAACAGACAGAATATCAAAGTGAACATAGAACAGCAAAAATAAATAAAAGCTGTGGAAAATAGTTTCCCCCCCTAAGACAACTTGAGAGGACCTCAGGAAATATTCAGCCAGGACATCTGACCTGATTGAAGTGCAAACCCTGCCAGGTCAACTCTGCTGAATCAATATACAAGCCCTGGGTGCAGTTGGGTGGGAGAAGCAGCCTTCAGGGTTTGGACTGTAAAGCAGGGGAAGATTGAAGGTTCATCTTCTGTCACTGGATACCAGACCCAGCTACACTGACCAGACACAGTTCCAGGCTATGGCTATGGGTGAGAGAGAATGAGTATGTGCCAAATGAGTGCAGTAATAGAAGATCAGGAACCCTGCTGGCTGTGGGCACTTACAGGAGAGTGGAGTCCCTGGTTTTGGTTCCAGGGAAGAGGGGAGACCTGAAATTTGCAGCCATTTGAGGGACTATAGGGAGTAAGATTATTTATAGGTCAGTGCAGCTAGGGGCCCTAGCTATGACTTGGGGTGATAAAGAGTGCCCAAGATTGGACCACTAGAAAGAGCACAGAAAATAACAGCAAGAAGGACTTGAGGCATGGGGCATCATTTTCCACACCTCCAGACTGAATTTTGATACAATATTACAAGAAGTTATTAAAGGAAATTTCCCTGAAGTTCTAGTATAAGAAGGTAAAGTAGAAATAGAACAAATCCACTCATCATCACTTGAAAGAGATCCCAGGAGGAAAACCTACAGGAATAAAATAGTGAAGTTTTAAAGCTCCTAGATTAAGGAGAAAATATTGCAAGCATCAAGAAAAAACAATTTAAGTATGGTGACACTACAGTCAGGATCATATAAGACCTACTAGCTTCTATAATGAAGGACCATAGGTCTTGGAACACTATATTTTGAAGAACTAGGGTTGCAACCAAGGGTAATTTACCCAGCAAAGTTAAATATAATCCTGAACGGAAAAAAAGGATATTTAACAAACTGAAAGACTTTCAGGTAGTAACAAAAAGACCAGAACTTAATGGAAAATTCGATGTATAGAAATGTCAGGTAAATATGAAAGATCAATTATAAGAACTTAATAAGGTCAAACTGTGTATTTCATACAAATAAGGTTTGGAAGGAAGAACTGATACAAAAGATACAAAAGAAGCTAGTGGAGGGCGGCAGGATTGGTATTGCTGTAACCTTACTCTCATTGCAAACTCTCAAGGAACAACATATACATCTACATATACATCTAGAAAGATATAAAGACCTTCTAAATTTAGAAGGGTTTGGAGATTAAGAATCAAGAGGGTGAGGGAGAAGGTAAAGGAGGGACACTTAGAGGGGTGGGTAGATTAAGGAAAAGGAAGGCAAGGTAGCAGGCAGAAGCAAATTAGATGCTTGGGGAAGCATGGGCAAGAAGGCTAGTAAGGAAAAAAGGATGGAAGGAAATATACAACAAGTAATTATAACTTTGAATGTTAATGGGATGAATTTACCCATAAAACAGAAATGCAGAGCAGAATGGATTAAAAAAATTTGAATTTCATGATTTGTTGCTTACAAGAAACAATAAATATACACTGTCCAGGGGTGGGGGTAAAGGGGACATGGGGAGAAAATTTGAAATTCACAATTTTGCAGAAGTGAATGTTGAAAACTTAAATAATTATATATATATATATTATATGTATATATATATATACACACATATACACCTTTTTAAAAAAAGAAACACAAAAAATTAGAGATACACAGAGAGTCAAAATAAATGCTGGTGTATAATTTATGTTTCAACTGATGTAAAAAAAGCAGGGGTAGCAATCATGATCTCAGACAAAGTTAAAACTAAAATAGATTTAATTAAAAAAGATTAAATAGGGAAACTCTACTACGTGTCACCAATATTATTCAATATTGTTTTAGTCCATTTAAAATAATTGTAGACAGTATAAAATATCTGAGAGCTTATCTGCCAAAACAGACCCAGAAACTACATGAACATAATTATAAGACATTCTTTATACAAATAAAGTCAGATTTAAATAACTGGAGAAGTATTACATGTTCATGGTCAGGTAAAACCAATATTATAAAAATAACAATTTAACCTAACTAATCTATTTATTCAATGCCACCTCAATTAAATTCTTTGAAATTGAATTAGAAAAATAATAAAATGTATTTGGAAAAACAAAAGGTCAAGAATTTCAAAGTTAATGAATAAAATGTAAGGAATGGAGATTCAGCAATGCCAGTTCTTAAACTACACTATAAGGCAGTAAACATAAAAACTATCTGGTATTGGCTAAGAAATAGAAAGGTGGGTCAGAGGAACAGTAGGCACATACAATTCACAATAATTATGGTAGTAATGTTATATTTGGCAAATGTAAAGATTTAAGTTTTGGGGATAAGAATTCATTATTTGGTTAAAAAAAATTGTTGGGAAAGCTGGAAATCAGTCTGGCAGAGATTGGTCATAGACCAATATCTTAAACCATGTACCAAGATAAAGCCAAATGGATATATGAAATAGATATAAAGGAAGATATCACAAGATAATTACAAGGACATGGAACATACTGCCCATCAGACTCATGAATAGGAGACTAATAGATGAAGAAACAAGATATAGAGAACATTTGAGGTATAAAATGGATAATTCCAATTATGTTAAATTTTAAAGTTCTTATAAAAATAAAACCAACATAGCCAAGATTAGAAAGATAGCAGGAAATTTGTAATGTTTTACAGACAATCTCTCAGATGGAGGTCTCATTATTTCTCAAATACATAAAGAACTTTTTCAAATTGATAAGAATATGAGTCATTTCCTAATTGATAAATGGTCAAAGGATATGGACAGTTTTTCAATGAAGAAATGAAATTTATATATAGTCACATGAAAAAATGCTCTAAATCATTTATAAGAAAAATGTAAATTAAAGCAAATTTGAGATATCATCTTATATCTAAAATAGGAGATGTCCTTCAATTGGGGAATAGGTAAAAGTTGTAGTATATGATTGTGATGGAATACTACTGTGACATAAGAAATGATGAGTTTGGTTTATTTTAGAATAAGATCGAAAGACTTGGTCCTTTGAAAGAAAATGCCATTCACCTCTAGAGAAAAAAACTGCCAAACAGAAATATGTACAGTATGGGCTTACAGATATGTATGTGTGTGTACACACACACACACACACACACACACACACACACACACATATATATTCAAGTTTAATTGCAACTTTCTCTAGGGCAAGTTGGGGAGGAGGGAGAAAAAAAATAAAACAAAAAGTATACCCAGAAGACAAAAATTACTTGGAAATACAGAAAGGTTGGTAAACAATGTGGAATATATATTACATGGGTTTTCCCAAAAAAATAAAGTTGAACTGGAAGTTCATTGTTTTATATTGAACCCTCTCTATGTTCTGCTGAGTGCATAGAAATGTTTTTTTTCTCATTTTGTATTTAAGTTTAAAGTGAAAGCCACTGAAACTTAGCATCATTAAATGGATGATTAAAAAACAAAATGGAGCCACTTTTTATTTTTAGTATTACAAATCAGAGTATCAACAAAGTAATTTCTTTATTAAATCTATAAATGGATCTTGCATTCTTTTTTTAAATGCACACTTTGTATCAACAAGCAACAAATGTAGCAGGATCTTCCATTCTCTTTGTCTTTCAGGCAGCTGTTGGTCTGTGACGTGGGGTTGGCTGACCCTTGTATTTTCATCAAGGCTATTTTTGATATATGTGCAGATCGTTCTCATGAAAACTTTACAGAGATTAGAAAGAATATGTATTGGTCAGTAGTATGTAATATTATTCATGTATTCACTACCTTTAGTAATAATACTATTCATAATATTTTTTCAATTATTTCAAGTTTTTCCCTTTTCCTTTCTTAGATATTTTGATAATAAACCCTTCAGTGCTTTCAAAATTGAATAATTCTATGGGGTGGAATTCTCTTTCAGGTTCAGATTCTCTTTCTGGCTTCATCTTCTTTAATATCATTTCAACTTCTTCATATAAGGGCAGCTAGGTAGTGCAGTGGACAGTGCAGGAGTCAGAAGGACTTGAGTTCAAATATCACCTCAGGCACTTGACACGTACTAGCTGTGTGACCTTGGGCAAGTCACTTAACCCCAACTGCCTCATCCTGGGTCATCTCTAGTAATTCTGATGAATATCTAGTCCCTGGATTCAGATGACTCTGGAGGAGAAATGAGGCTGGTGACCTGCACAACCCTCCCTCACTCAAAACAAAGTCAAGTGCAAGTCATGTCATTATTTCTCTGATGGCATGATCTTCTTTGGCAATGAAGGATCAACACACTTTCTCATATAGCACTCAAATGTTAAACCCCAAATATGAGAATCACCCATCATAAATGGTAAAAATGTATTGTTATGGAGACCCTGACAAATCTGTTCAATTTCTTGTCTGTCCTTCTAGTTTTGGCTACAAATACTCCTGGCATGATTGGGTGTAGGTGGGCCTCAAGCCAAATTTTCTGAAGACTTATTTTGCCCATCACCTTTCTTTTATGTCTCAAATGGTAGTACTGCTCATAGTCTTTCATCTTCCGCCTCCATAGCATTTTGCAAATGAATTTATAATATAAAATAGTGCTCTCCTTACCTACCATATTTCTCTGCCTGTTTAGGTCTAGAAGATAATATGCCTGATGACTTAACTGTTGTATTGAATTTTATGGTTGTCTCATTATATCTGCTAAATTTTTATTGGAAATAGTGATCAGCAAAACTGGTCTTTCTTTATTCAATGCCCATATTTTAGCATAAATAGTTTACTTGAATAGGTTAGGTGGAAAATGCTGTAATTGCATACAATAGCTTCTCATCTTTATGCTTTGGCAGTGAATTCAGGAATAGCTTTCTTTGGTAACCAGTTGTTATCTGCCCATTAAGAAATAGTAAATTTCACTTTTGTGCAATGCTGTTTGGTGGTCCCCACATCCAGGACCTAGCATAGCTTATGGCACCTAACCTATCTTTGGGTGGTCTTTTTTGTCTATGCTTATCATGAACACAGCGACACAAAAGATGACCAAGTGACTTGCCTTTGGGAGCATGGTGAAACTGGTTCCACTGACAGACAGACAGACAGACAGACAGACAGACAGACAGACAGACAGACAGATAGATAGATAGATAGATAGATAGATAGATAGATAGATAGATAGATAGATAGATAGACAGATACACACACACTTTGGCTATGTGCCACAGAATATTTATCTCTACAGGAAACTGGCATGCAACAGGATAGATAATACACACACACTCTAATCTGTTCAGCTCCTTCTTCCCCTCATTTTCAGCTCTGTTCATGATGATGTCAACTGCATAATAAAGAATGTTTGCTACAGTTTCTAATATTTGGGATTGAGTTTACTTGTCAGTAAAACTCAAACACCAAGTTTCAACTCAGAATATGTGGATTTTATTCATTTCTGTACCTGCTGTGTGGACTACTTGTATGTGGTTTCCATGGATATCATTCACTCCTCACTATCCCCTCCCCAAGCTCTTCCTTGCCCATATACCTGCCTCTAATCAACTACAAACATAGGGTTGGTGATGTGCTCTGTCACTAATACCCCTTCTAGCAAACCCATATGATGGAAACATCATCAAAAAAAAGAGAGTTTCAAAGTCTAACTGATCTCAGATTCACTATGCACAGGATATAAATGGAAATATATACTCCATTATAGCTCATTTAAGTAATTCCATGTGATATGAGACACTACACACAATGAGACTCGGTGAGATAATGAGATAAGTTTCTGATGGCACCGAGCTACAGAGAACATGTATTCAATAATAATAGCTAATATTTATGTATGGTGCCTACTCTGTGCCAGGTACTGTCCTAAGGGGTTTTTACAAATATATCTCATTTGATTTTCACAACACCATTGAGAGGTAGGTGCTATTATTATCCCCATTTTATACATGAGGAAACTGAGGCAGACTAAAGTTAAATGACTTGCCTAGGGTCATACAGCTAGCAAATGTCTGAAGCTAGATTTGAATTGATGCCAGACCTCATGCTCTATACATTACATCACCTACCTGCCCCAAATATACAAACAGGACTTCTCAAAGAAACATTAGAGCCTGTTTTCTCCCTTACCTTTAAAGAGTTTCTACGTGCTGCATTCAGGTTCTTAGAAAGCTTTCAGTTTCAGCATCTCTTGACCACAGCTCAGGAGCCCCCATCTGAACTTCCTCAATTAATTAGAAATTATTCCTGAGGTAGCTTAATAATACAAACGGACATTTATTTATATTAGGATGCAAGATGTATAAACAAGAGACAAGAATCAAGGAAGGTGCAATCTCATCATCCATTATCCAAACAATAATCTCCTAAACTTGCAGGGAATGTAGGCTGAGAATCTACTTGACTCTGTTTCCCATGCCAAAAGATCACAGTACCACAGACTAACAGAACAAAAAACCAAAACACCAGGTTTGGTAGTCTAATTACTTGGCCACCAAACTGCTATACAAGTATCCCCCAGTAACCTGAGGGGAAGAGGGTATTACAACTTAGCCAGGGATCAGATGTAGGATATTCAATCCTGAAAGGCATTGTCTCTCAGCATTGGATCTGGAAAGCACTGAAATCTTTCAATGGTCTTTTCAGAAAAGGAACTGTATTTGTAGGAGCATGTGCTGTCACTGTTTCCTGGCATCGACTAGGGCAGGGGTGGGGAAACTGTGGCCTTGAGGTCATGTGGTCTCAAGACCCCTGAATTAAGGAACCCTCCTGTTAGCAGAGGCAACTGGATTCAGCTGCCTCCTGAATCCATGCTATTTCCCTTTTGTTCTTTTCTCTTCCAATCCTCTGTTTCCCATCTCTGTCATAAATGTTGACACCCAATCTTCCACCTAGGAAGATGTAAACACTCCTCTCTCACAAAAGTCCATGCTGGGAGAAGCACCTTTGCCTCTCTTTGGGAATACATTTCCCAAGGCGAGCAGTTAGCCTTACTACGCTCTAAATAAACTTATTTTATCACGTACATGAAAAATGCATGTTTTGTTTTGTAAAAGAAAACCACCAAAACGTGTCAGTTCATGCATTTCACATATTAGAGGGCTAGGCAAGCATTGCACTTCTATAGACTAAAATGTAAATAATTACTAATTATTGATTTCTAGAAAGAAAATTAGTTTTACTTGTAGGCCAGTTGTTTCAACTGTCCTGCCCGTTAATACCTTAATGAGCTTCTTAAAAATCAAAAGGTTAGGACAAAATAAGCATGGACACCAACTTACTTTCATTCATACAAACAAAACAAGGTACTACAGGATCTTAGGGAATAAGACAGTAGTGTTTTTGTTTGAAATATCATCTGCTTGGAGACATTAAAATTTTAATCTTTACACTAGCAGTTTAACATAGGGGAAAAGGATCTGGAATCAGGACCTGAGTCCTAATCTTGGCTCTTCAGCTTGCTACCCACGTGATCATGGGCACATAATTTCATTTCTCCAGAATTCAGTTTTTCCACCTGAAAAATAATGGAGTTGTACTAAGATTTCTGAGGTTCCTTCCTAGGGCAGCTGAGTGGAGCAGTGGATAGAGTGCCAAGCCTAGAGTCAGGGATTCTCATCTTTGTGAGTTCAAATCTGGCCACCGACACTTACTAGTTGGGTGACCCTAACCAAGTCACTTAACCCTGTTTGCCTCAGTTTCCTCATGTGTAAAATGAGCTGGAGAAGGAAATGTCTTTGCCAAGAAAACCCTAAATGGGGTCACGATGAGTTGGGCATGACTGAAGTGACTACGTAACAACACATAGATCCATTCCAGCTCTACAGCTATGATCCTATGAATTTAGCTCCATTTACATCCTAAATGTGTTGTAGGAGAGTAAGTAGAGAGGAATGTGTTAGTTTTTTGTTTATTTTAACTTGTTAATAAGCTTCTTCTCTAGGTCTTTCCTTTAGTTTTATCAGCTCCTCAGTGTATTGAAGCAGCACTGAGACATTAGCATCTCTTCAGAACAAGCCTGCCTGAATTTTCATAGTAGAATTAGATTTCATTCTTTGAAGAATACATTTTGCTTTGTGGACTGAAGGCAATATGCATAACATCATCAAAAAAATGGAAAGATCATTTGGGAACATGGACTAAATTTAAAAAGAATGTTAAAGGGGCTGGCACACGCCACCAACATCAAGGCAGGGAATGGGTTAGAGCTGGCCTTGAATACTAAGAAAAAAAGAGAGGATCTGTTTAATTGTATGCTTGGCGTGTTCCATTGTCCCCAGCTACTGAAGGGCAACTTAACTATGAATTACTTTTCTGTTATTATTAGACTTTTAACATTCTGACTGTTTTATTATACAAATTCAGCTGAACAGAGGCATATTATTAAGGGTTTTAAAACAAGGAAAGTCAAGCATCCACACACAATCTAAACCACTGGAATCCAAAATAAACACCCACTTCCATGAGCCAAAACCTCTAGATCAGATTTGATTTTCTGGATCAAAAAGAACCTCTTTTCCTTAAATGCCCCCTCCAAAGGCCTCTTGAAGAAGCCAAGACCATGAGTAAGACTTCAATCAAGGCTTTTGACCTCAAAATCCAGCCCCTGAGGATTCACTCAGAGATTCAGTTCCAGCAGCATCTGAGCTCAACTGTCACTCCTGCAGGGAATTTTAAGACAATCTCTGACATCATTGACATTGACATTGGGATGTACTGCCAGCATCTCAAGCTGGATATGTCTATAACCAGACTTACCCTCATCCCCTGAAAATCAATCAACTCATAAACATTTATCAAGCATCTACTATGTGCCAGGCACTGTGCTAAGAGATAGATCACCTTCCTCTCCTGACTTTTCCTAGTTCTGTCAATGACAAAATTAGATTATTGTCATAGTTCAGGTTTGAGGGGAATAAAGGTAGATAGATAGATGAGTAGACAGCTAGAGAGAGATGATTGAAAAATGTATAGATAAATTGATAGACAAATAGAATACTTATCTGTTTTAACTTTATGTATATTATTACAATATAATATATTATGTATGATATAGTATCTATTATAATATGTAATATATTATGCATATATTATAACTTTATGCATAAAAGCATGTCTTGGCCCTCAAAACTTGCATTCTCATGGGGGAAGACAACACATAAAATGAGCCAGAAAGTGGCATGACAAGGCTAGAGATTTCTCACAATATTATAGAGGTCTAGAACTAAGCAAGATTAAGAGCAAAGTAAGCCTCTTAAGTCTCAGAGAGTTTCCAAGGATGGCATCCACTTTTTCATTAGGGAAGGAATAGAGGTGATGGCATGAATGGAGACTGTTTGGTTCAAAATGCCCAGAAACTGTACTCAGGTGTTTGGCATTGAGAATGGAAGAGATGCATTTGTAAAATATTACTGAAGAAGAACTGGTAAGGCTTGGTTACTCAATGGATGTAGGTTGACCAAGTAGGGGAAAAGGCTAAAGGTGACTTCCTTTCCTTGAAACGTTATTAAGGCTGGTCAGGATGGAGAAAAATAGTGGGCAGAACTATCACATAGGGCAAAGAAAGGATTGATGGAAAATGAGAGGACATATGTAAAGAAATCAGTTATTGATAGATCATAGATGTTTACATGAAAGGAAGCTTAGAGGTCATGCTATCAAGGCATTTTACAAATATATCATTTTATCCTCCCAACAACCCTAGGAGATAGGTGTTATTTTCATCCTAGTTTTACAAAGTTTTACTAATTTATCCAGGGTTATACAGCTAGCAAGTGTTGGAGACTGGATTTGAACTCAGGTCTTCTTGACTCCAGGCCCAACACTCCATTCCACTGTGCCACCAACAGATAATATGGAGTTAATAACTACAATGATAGGAAAAACTGGATGACTCATTCTTCCAAAGTTTTGAGGGGTAGTTGGTACACAAGTGGTGAGTTGAAAGACTGAGTTCCCCATAAGTCTGGGTTACATGGACTCAGTGTTTTCCCACCTTGTCTTTTTAATTGCTTCGACAAGACTTCCAGACAAGAAGGCTCCCTGGAAGGGAAGCAGTTCCTACACCTCCTACATACCAACTCAAGAAAAACTTTCCAGGTTTATACTTGATGGAATAATGATCAAGGAATACAGTGAGAAATGACTTTTTTCTGCCCCAGTAATTAATTTAGAGAAAAACAAGCACCCAGAAGCCCTCAAGCAATAGGAAATGGAACCAACCAGCAAAGATAGGGAAAAGACATATACAGGCTGTAAGGTTCAGTGTTCAGCTCCAATAAGAAAATCTCCAGGAACATGATCTTGGAAGCCCTATGGAGTGTCCATTCAAGATCACCCAGATCCAAGGGCTTTCAGGTTCCCAACACTGCACTGAGATGGCAGACAGTGCCCAAAATTCAGCATTTTGACCCTCAAGGATTCAGATGATCCTAAACTAAGGAAGTAAAGGACAGCACAAGAACCCAAGGGAACGTAGGAGACCAAGCAGGGCCTACCACCTCAGCCAGAAGCCCAGAAGGGAATGGAGCCAGGCACCTAGTATGTGTTAGCTATCTACCTCAATTAGAGTATGAGATCTTGGTGAGCAGGTGCAGGCTGGCTATTTCTATTTGTGTTCTTAGTGTTTAGCAAAATGCCTGATGAAAAATAAGTGTTTAATAAATGCTTTTCTCATTCATTCCCAATAGGCACTTAAATTATGAATGAATGAATGACATGTAAGAGACCATGTTCAATGTTCCAGGAAGGATCACTTGCTCTTCTTATAAGGAGGAAACACAAGAAGTGGGAAGAAAAGTTCATCTGAAGAATTAAGAAAAACAAAAGAATATTTGAGTAAATGCCCAAAGGACTTAAAACAATGAAGAATGGTTTACTTCCCTAGCTCGGTATCATGCATTTCCTAAGCTCCCATTAAACATTCGTTGGTAATGGTAATAGCAAAAATGGGCCACATATAAATAGCATTTTAGAGACTGTTTATAAGAACTTCGATTTGCCAAATGTGTCTTCTAGTAGGATACAACCAGTCAACAGAGATCCTACAGAATTCCTTCACAATAAAGTAACTGGGGGTGGGAGGGTGGAAGAAAGACAGGAATTGGGTGGCTCTCCTTATAAAATAAAAAATCTGGCCAGCAAATAAAAGAGGGAAAGCCAAGAGAAGAAAGGCAGACAAGCAAACTCACAGTATGCCAGAAAGACACTATCTTAGCAGCAGAATAGGTGGCAGCTTTGGTTGGGCAGGGAGAGAGCTAGATGGTTCTCATGGAAACCAGGTGTACCAGTCACATGGAAAATAGCTGAAGGGAACGTTGGAGAAAACTGAATAAAAGTGACAGGTAGATGCTAATTAGCAATCAAAATCTAATTGAGATGAACAGCTGTTTTTCCACTATAGTTTCTAAGAGGGAGACAGAAGTTAGTACAAAGATCATCCAGGATATACAATCTGCTTTTTGACATTGGAAAAATATGAGACTATTGCACTGTGGCAAGCCAACAGGGAGATTAAAGGGGTCTAGATACACAGAGCTATACTGTCAGGCTAAAGAGGGCTGGTTAGAGGGAACCAATTAAGTGGTCTATGGGGGTGCTGGAGGCAGATTAAAGGGGACAGGATGGAAACAACAATAGGAAATATATTTAGTTGGATGAAGTCAAACTGACTGACTGGATCACACACAGAGAAGGGCAAATGGATGCTGCTACCAGAGCTCTCGACTCGAACTTCAGGTCAAATCGGAAACTTTTTCAAATGTGAGTAACAGAATGGGGTCCCCTGTGTCAACCCTTCACTGTCAGAAAAGTCAGTCCCAGAAAGGGCACCATGTGTGCTGCTACCACACGGGTCCAAACTCCCCTGTGTAAGTTGTCACATCAAAAGGATTTGAGGTTTTAGAATGAGTCCTGGAGAGGCTTTTTAATTCTTCTATGGTACAATGTGAGGTGCAGTTACCAGCTTGTGCAGAGGGGCCTAATTAGGGTGATGGAAACAGCTGATAGACTGACTTTGGCCTTGGCAAACTGAAGCAGGGGAAATAGACCATTCAACGCACCGTATATACCTTTGGCTTGAAAAAGCCAACAAGCCACACTATGATTAAGTAAAGGAAGAAATATCAACAAACTTTCGAGGTATAAACAGCAATATATTCCAGTTAGAGCAACACAGAAGGGAAAAAAACAAAACCTCCTAGGTGCATATTTGGGGGTATGTATCTCTAACTTAACTGTTATAGTGGTGATTGTTGTATCAACTTCCTTCCACAGTAGAAATAAATAAACACAGAGCTTATTTTTGGCTCCCATTTGTGTCGGCTTATACTCAGCTTTACTCTGCTACCACGTTCTCTCCAGACACCTGACTGCCAAGAACAGAAACCATGCCCTGGAGGGTTTTACCTTTTCAGCTTTGGAGCACTCACTCTGCCCTCTCCCCATGCCATCCTCACTTGGGACTGCCTCACATGTGCTCCCTATATCAGGCTAGCTGTTCCCACCATACTTCACTTTATTCGTACCCCATACCATCTTTTTACCACATGCCACTCTCATATACCCATTTGACCCCACCCATGCCTTGCTTTCCTCTCATTTCTAAAACCATAACCAATTCCATGTTGCTACTGCTTTTAGAAAGGACAGGTCTTTCACTTCTCTCTATCTGCACCCACTATCCTTGTAACTTCAAAATACCCTCCTTTGACTACAAAGTTTATGTGTCTGAGTAAAGTCTTTGAGAGTAGGAGTTATGTTCTTCATTTTTGTTCTTATATCCTCACAGGAAGAGAGGAAGGGAAGAAGGGATTTATTATTATGTTCCAGACACTGTGCTAAGTGCCAAGGACACAAATACAAGCAGAAAAAAAATACAGTCCCTGCCCTTAAGGAGTTTATGGGAGAATGTAAAGGGGAAAGAAAATATACCCAATATGCAAAAGGTTGCTCAAAGAGGGGTGGAAATGAAGGTGCCCAGCACAAGGGCATGGTTCTGAGATCTAGAAAGCCAGGAACAAGGGCAAGAAGAGACTGAAAGGAGACTCATCTGGACCTTTCACAAAAGGGAGGTTCCAGGAACAAGTGACCAATGGGGAAAGGGGAGCAGGTTTTATGGAGGGATATTTTAGGGGGAGCAGCTGCAGGGCTGGGTGGACTGTGTTTGGCACATAGTCAATGCTTAATAAATTTCATTCATTCAGATGATTTTTAGACCACAGGTCAGTTATCCCCCTGTAACTATTCCCTGTAACTCTTAGCATGAAAGTCTCAAATAGCTCTTGAGTTCTCCCAGGCTCATTTTTACAGTTTCCCATAATACCCAGATGCTATTGCTACTGCAAGCTTTTCTCTCTATCCTCTTTTTCCATTCTTCATTCCTTTCTAAGTGATTCTGAAATGTTAATTACCGGGGATGCTGAGAGAGAGAGAGAGAGAGAGAGAGAGAGAGAGAGAGAGAGAGAGAGAGAGAGAGAGAGAGAGAGAGAATGTATGAGTGTGTGTGTGTGTGTGTGTGTGTGTGTGTGTGTGTGTGTGTGTGTACTCCCAGCTGTTTCTGATTTACTCACTCAGGTTCCTAAATGAGCGAATGACTTTTCATTTTAACACCGTTGCTAAAAGGCAGTCTTCCTTGAACATTTTAAACATCATACAAAACAAAACACACATCAACAAAATAAAATAGCTTTCTTCATAGCTCATCTTGTGGGGTACAGCAGCAAAAAATGAACCAAGAGCTCTCTTGGGTAGACAAGAGAGACAAGTTCAAGGTTTCCAAAGGACTTGACTAGGTAGGATGGTTTCATCAGGAGATTCCTAAAACCTCTGGGTGTGCGGTCTGGTTAAAAGCATCAGGAAATCCAAAGGAGATTGAATTCTAAGCCAACAACAACCCCTCAAGCAGTCATAGTCATCACCATCATAATAACTGTAATAAAGCAAACCAGTATTCAGCACTTGGGAGAGGGAATAGTTTGGACGATGTAGCAAAGTAACCTAATATCCACATTCCAAGGCAAAAGCTGAACGTGTTTACAGTATTTTGAGGCTTCAGAAACTGAAATAAGTTCCACGTAGACCCAGCATCATGTAATTACAGAGATACTAAATATCAGTTGCACAAATGCAGAGAAAATACAAATAAGTATTATCTGTATTTTATATGGAGCTTCATCAGAAGTAAATGAATTTCACTTTATATCCTACAAATCCCTGTATAAAGAGCTCACAATTCCTTCTAAGAACAGGCAGGATTAGAGAAATTATCATTATGGCAAATCCTGCGAAGTGCAGAATCACGGTTAACTAGTTTGTTTCCTGAAAGGAATATTTAAACACAGGTAGTTCCCAGTTTCTGTACTCTTGAAATTGTTAAATTGCTTTTGAACTGCCCACAGGGGTTCTCCCCTCCCCAGGGCAGATACCTGGGATTTCCCTTCCCTCCCCTCTCCCCTTTCCCTTCCATTGGCTTCTTGTGGGAATCATTATCTCTCTTCTCCAACTGTCTCACTTCACCACTGTGCCAACACAGGATGGGATCTGAGATGGCAATACTGTTAGGGCAGAGCCGGTGTTGGTAAGGGGAAAGGGAAGCATGAAATATAGGCCCAACTCTACAGTTGGTGTTTCCCTCTCCCCGCACCACACATACCTAATGGCAACGTTGTTCCCACTGACACCATCTCCCTCCTCCATCCCACTACTCAGCTGTCCATCTCTTTACTCCATCACTCAATCAATCAACACGCATTAATTAAACACCTACTATGTACTAGCTGGAGAAGGAAATAGAAAACCACTCCAGTATCATTGCCAAGAAAATTCCAAATAGAACCAGCAAGGATCAGACACTATGGAAAAATGACTGAACATGTACTAGGTTCTGGGGTTACTAGGACACAAAGGATATTGTCCTTACCCTTAAGGAATTTACTTTTATCAGTATGACTTCATTGCTGTGGTCCTCTAAAATTATTAATTTTTTCTCTCTTTTGTTTACAAAAAATTCCCTTTAGGACTTGTGTGTGACTCTGACTAAATGAAAAACACAACAGAACATCTCATCACTACTTCTTCATCTGTTTCTCTCTCTCTTTTTGGGAGGACCTGTCATTTCATTGACATGAGGAACCTTTCTACCAGAACAGATGAGCACCTGCTCCACAGTTTATTGCAGTAAGAGCTACCTGGGGCACTGAGAGAATAAATGATTTACCCAGAGTCACAGAGTGTGCGAGAGGCAGGACTCAAACCAAGGTTTTCCTGCCTTGAAGATCAGCTCACTCTCTACCACACTACGCTGGCTCTCCTCTTCCCTCTTAATAGCCGCCAGATCCCTTAAGAATACTGAAAAGAGATTTATGTAAGGGATTCAGTAAGTGGTTGATAAACGCTTGTTCATTGACTGACTGATTGGAAACCACTGTTGATAACATTGGTAAAAGAAAGGAACAGCCCAGTCCCCAAGGTCAATAGAAGAAAAGAAAGTGCATTCAGAAATCAGTCAGAGTCAAGAAATATCCTTGGAAATTTACAGGGACAGAGAACATGAGCCTCTAACAATTTCTTACTCCCTGGAAGCCTTGTGCTCATCTCTAAGATCCTACCAGCTTCTGCCCCCCCAGCCCCTGCATTGAGCCCTTGTCCTAAGAGAGTGGAACTGCTACCAGGGACTTGAAACTATATAAGATTTTATTTTCACACTCTAGAAGGTGTGGTAGGTACAGGAAGATGAATTCCAGGCCAGACAATACTGGGGATCATAGAGTGCTGGCATCCCAAATTAGAACACTGACTGCATTTCTCATAAACGCATTGCTACATGTGGCAATTAAGTTCTATAACATTATTAGTATAGTACATATGTAGAGTATATTTTGGGTTAAATTGACTCTTGTGGGCTAGGCTAGAGCCCTAGTCTTCATGATAACATTGAGGCTGCCAAAAATTATGTACCAAATCCAAATAATCAACTTAGAACACAAATTTGGAATATAACTCACTTCCAAGTTGAAGCCTGCCAATAATTCCAGACCTGTCTTCTGAAGATTTGTTCTGAAGTTGGTTAATGTCACAAGTAGGGTGGTTAATATAGCTATTGAATTAATCAGAACAGTCCTTTAACACTAGTTACAGCCTGTAAGTACTAGCCACTCACATTGCTGCTTTCCATAGTTTGGCTGTGCAAAGCAGCTATTTAAAATTTTTCTCCTTGATTTGACCATTTATCAATGTCAGAATGAAACAAAGAGGATATATTGCTCCCTTATATTTTCTCTCCATTTATTTCTCTTCCCTTGCAAAGATCCCCTTCATAATTTGAAGCACTTTATTTAAGATGCTGCTAAATCATCTCCTTAATTTTGATTTTGTCATATTTTTCTATGTAAGAAGACTTAACTGTCCTGATACTTAGCCTTAAGGAAAAGTTTAAACTAGGGCTTAAAAATTTCCAGAGAACATAATCTTATAAAAATAGATGATGTCGGTAGTACCCAAAGGCAATGTATTGGTCAATACAACTCAATAAACATTTGTAGTATTTCAGAGCACCATGCTATGTAGCAGTTCTCTGGAGTTACACTCCCAACCTCTACTTGCAATGGCACATCAGATCTCCAGAGGGTGGCTGTATCTCCCTCCAGGGTTCTAGGGGCACTTCAAGGGACTTGGGGTACCTTTGTAATGCTCAGGAGCTTTCACAAATGTGCATTGCCCCATCATTATTTGTTGTTATCAGTTAGTATGATGCAGTTAGCTTTAGAAAGCAGTATTTACTAATGTGATGTAGTAAGAACAGTTCATACAAAACATCCCTCCAAAAGTGTGACACATTCTTGCACCAACATATAACAGAGCCCAGGGGAAAGTAATGTGGCAAAATTACTCAAAATCTCCAGAAAATCCTAGAGTATTGAATCTGCTTTTCCTCATCACATCCTGTCCTTGGCTCCCAATGAAGAGGCAGCCTTCAGTCATTCTGAGGACACTGATATGACAGGATGCTGAAGAGAAGTCCAAATCCTGCAACCTTGTTTGCAAATATCGTGATGTTATCCCCCAGGCAAAGGAGTAGGGGATAGGTAGGTTGGAATAAGAAAATAAGGTCAAGGCTCTCTACTCTCCTCCCAAGTGGTTCATTCTCAAGGACTTTGCAAGAGGCTTCCATCACCAAGCTGATAAATAATAGACCAAGTTAACGGTTTACCATCAATGTAGAAATTGACCTTGATCACATTTTCATCCTTGTTGAAGGTATGGGACAACATCACAGAAAATGTCATGCTGAAAAGCATGGAAGCAAGCACACAACTCTTCTTTGCTCCCTTCATGACTGGGAAGGCATGAGAGCATCATCCTTCATCCAGAGCCCATGTGAGCATACCACTATGAAACTGATATACGATTAATGATGAAAGTCTCTAGACAACCAAATTTTGTCATGATCTTCCACAGGCCCTCACAACTGACAGTATCAAAGACCTTGGTCAGATCAACTAATGTTGTGTATAGACCCGTGTTCTAACCCTGGCATTTCTCCTGGAGTTGTCAGGAAGCAAACACCATGTTGACTATTTCTTGGCCCCTTCTAAAAAATACACTGCCTCTTGGGCAGAGAACCATCTTTCAGGTGAAGGGTCAGCCTATTAAAGAGAACTCTAGCAAGAATCTGCTGGTGGTGACTAAGAGGGAAATCCCCACTATGATTATCACAAGACAACTTTTTATTTTTTTTCTTTATAGAGATGGACAATAGAAGAATCTTTGATCTCTTGGGGAGATAACTTATTCTTGTCATATAGTCCTGAAGATTACAGTCAACTTCTGCATGAGCAGTGAACCCCTTGCCTTATAGATCTCTGCTGGGATGGCACTCTGCTTTAGTATTGACTGTGAGATGTGGGAGATGCTGGCACATGACTGCCTAGCATGGTGTACCTACAGTAAACATGATGCTGTATTTTATAAACAAAGCAGAATTGTAGAAGCACAAAGGAAATATGAACTATGCAAATCCAGAGCCACCTTCATTCCAAATGTTCTAACGAATTGGACTGATCAGTCACAGCTGAACACACTGTACCTTGATTTCAATATTGTTATGTTATTGGCCTTCTTTGAAAATGAAGTACAAATAGCAACAAATAGTCAACCCCTTGATACCAAACTAGCTCTCTGGTTTCAAAGAAGCCCCACAGAGAGGGACAAAATCCCTCACCAAATGCAGCATCACTACAATTCATCTAATGTCTTTCAGAAACATCTAAATTGATGAGGGACTTTTCAAGCTTAGTCTAAATACCATGTCTGGCTGAGTCATAGATTCAGTAAAGGAATATAGGTCTTGTCCACATCACTTGGCCATTTGATTGGCTGATTCAAATCTCAGCTAATATAAATTGAGTCCTTTACCAAAAGTTGACTAATCTAGTTTTCATCTCCCTGATATGTTAGGTCTTTGAATGATTAGCTCTCACTTCAAATAATACAATCTTAGAATTTACATGCAGAAGGGACCTCAAAAGTCATCTAGTCTAATTCTCTCATTTTACATATGTGGAAACTGAGGCCCAAAGAGGTTAAATGAGTTTCCCAAGGTCTCTCAGGTCAAACCCAGGGCCTCTGAATTCATTGTTCTTTATAGATGTCCAATAAACCTTTCTCAAAGGAAAAACTAGTTCTCTTTTTCTCCTCTGCATTTTATAACTTCTCGAAATCAACTTCTTAAATCCTCCATACCACATTCTAATAAGCTTCGTTGTTTTGTTTATTGTGCTTATCACTTTACAATTGTGTAGGGTTTCGAGTTGCCCATGTAGGTTATGTGCATGCCCACATGGGTTTGTCTAAATGCTGCTTGTGGGGAGGTTTTGTTTAGATATTTTGGGAATTTTGCCTATCCATCTCCAAGGGAGACTTTGATTCTTGCCTAGAGGGGAGCAGGAGAAGGGACAATAAAGCTGGGCCCTCTGCTCTCTTCAGAGTGGGGATATAAGATGAAAATTATATCTAAATATTGTTAATCTTAGGGAAATTAGTAATTAGTTTTTCCCCCTTAGGTTCAAGCAGCTTTCCTAGTTCTTTTTCCTTAAAGAGGAAGGAGGTTCTCAGGTTTATATCTGAAGGCATGACTCCCTCCCACCAAATGCTAGTTACATAAAAATCATCACAAATGGTGAATAGCTGAGATATCTCACCTCAATCAAGAGATAAAGTCATTGATCTCACCCAAGGGGGAAATCCCTAAAGTAACTAGAAGAACTAGCTGGAAATCAGGGACATGTTGAAGAACTGATTTCTCCCTACATGTCTATCTTCCAAAATCTGTTCTTTTTCTCTTTGGGTTCCTCCCCCAGAGAGAGTCTGCAACCACATGTATCATCTGTTGAGGTAGAAAGGAAGCAGATCTTGCTTCTCCCAGGTTCTCATACCAACTCCATGCCATATGTGGACATGCTATGTCAAGTCAAGTCTCTTCTTTATCAGTGAGAAGAGTCTTAAGCAAATGCTCCAGGCTTGAGTTGTGTTACATTTACATGGCACAAAATGATACCCCTGATGCATTGAATTAATGTCACCCCTTGGGCACCTAGAAAACTAACAGGAGCTCTTCAGATACTGGGAAAACCTGACTCAGTACATTTTAAATTTTCAGGCTGGGCCAAAACTCTTGCCTAATAAAATGGGAGTGGGACAAAGAATGCTGGAGAAAAAGATAGAAACTCTTTTCATGGAACAAGGAAAGTTTTATAAGCAAGAAAATTTTGTATCACATATATACTGGAACCAAAAGGCAGAACGAAGATGCATTAGCAAAAGAAGTTAACGAGAAGCTATCTATTTGCAAATATTTCTAATGTAATTATGGAGATCAAGGAAGAGGGATATAAATTGAATCATTTCACCCTGAAAGAGGAGCTTGCAATTAGCAATAATTTCATCTCCATTATGAGAGTAGTGGACAATTGAGTTAGATATTAAATGGTTGTGAGAGGAGAAAAAACACATGCTTAAGCATAAACATCTTATATAGGGATATAGTTGAATGAGGAAAAACATTTTTATCAAATTTCTCAGATAAGCATTTAATATATAATATATATAAATGTTAGCTTATTTGTATATTATATGTATATATATTATATTTTTGTCTACGTGTCTATCTATCTAATCAATTCCCCAGGATAAGTTGTCAAAGGGTAAAAACACGAAAGAACAGTTCTCACAAAAACTGTTGTTGCTGCCTTTCAGTCATTTTTCAGTCATGTCTGACTCTTTGTGACCCCATTTCGGGAGGGTTTGGGGGCAAATATACAGGAGTGATTTGTCATTTCCTTCTCCAGCTCGCTTTACAGATAAGGAAACTGAGACAAATAGAGTTGTGACTTGCCTAGGGTCATACAGGTGGGTCAAATTTGAACTAAGGAAGAAGAGTCTTCCTGACTCAGGCCCAGCACTCCATCCACTGTGCTAACCAGTCCCATCCCTCCCCCCACCAATTCCAATTACAAACTATTAATAGCCTTATGAAAGAACATTCCAAATCACTAACAGCAAGAGAAATGAAATCAAGACAGTCCTGAGGTTTCCCTTCACACTCAGCAAATTGACAAAGGTGACAAAAGATGGGAATAGTCAATGTTGGAAGGTTGTGGGAAGATAGACGCATGTGAGTATTGTTGGTAGAGCTGTGAATCAGTAAAAAAAAAAAAAATTTTGGAAAGCAATTCGGAATTATGCAAATAAAGTAGCTCAATTCCCATACACCTTGATCCTGAGATGTCATGAATAGGTTTAAATCCCAAGCAGGACATTGATAGGAAGAAAGTCCCCGTATTAATCAAAATTTGATAGCATTGCTTTTTGTGATACCAAAAAACTGTAGACAAAGTAGATGCTCATCAATTGTGGAAAGTCTAAACACATTGTTATATGTGGATTTAATGGCATGTTACTTTGCCATAAAAATGTGGAATATGGTGAATACAGAAAAGCATAGAAAGACTTACATGAACCAACACAGACTAACGTAAGCAGAGTTGAGAAAATAATATAGCAAGTATTACATATGGTGTAAATGGAAAGAACAGCCATAAAACAATTGAAAGCAAATGTTGCAGAATTACAAAAAGCAGGCATGATCACGAAGAGGAATTATGATAAGATACACACAATACACATGCGCGCACACACATACCTATCCCTTTGCAAAGGTGACAAGTCCACTGGTATGGCACAGTGCACATATTTTCAGATGTTTTTGATATATTGATTGACTGCTGATTTTTTTATCTCTATTTTATTTAAATATATTCTTTGATATATGGAGCGACTCTCTGGGCAACGAGGGAAGAGATGTCAGGATAAATTCTGGTGATTTAAAAACCAAAAGAAATCAATTAAAGTCTATTTATAAAAATCTTACATAGGCTTTGAAATACCTAAGAAATGTAAGACATAACTGAGAAATTTAATAATATTTGAAAACTTTCCAAAGACATGTCAAGAATTTGATGCTAAGCACCAAAAATAATAATAATATCAAATAATTTTTGGTTGACTGTATTTAAAGAATTGATTAATAAATACTTAGTCTGTCAGTTGCCTTAACAAAATTATGAAAATGTGAGAGCATGGAAATGATGATGCCAGGCATCCTATTGCTTATTAAGTGCATGCTTGGAGCCAGGCACTATACTAGGTCCTAATATGCAAATACAAACAAAATAAATCCAACTACAAATTTATGGCACTCTCTGCCCCTCAGGAATTTACATTTCTTCAAGGAGTATGTGCTTATTGGGAGATGGGATTGGAAACATAGTGCATGTACATAGATAAGCAAACACAAAAATATATTTAAAGTAAATCTAAACTAAATTCAGGTGGTAGAAAATCCTAATAATTTAAGGAATCAGGAAGAGCTTTTCATGAGAAGCGGTACTCCAGCTGAGACCTGAGATTTCAGGAAGTAGAGTAAAAAGAAGGGAAGAATTCCACAATTATGGGACGATTTATACAAAGACACAAATGTGGTAGAACAGGAATACCTCATGCCCTGTGGAGGGATGTGTTCTACTCCAATTTCCTTAGGAGCAGGGGCCTAAAGGAAAGAGATAACATGTGGGGCATGCAGTTACTAGAAGCTCCCTCTGAGCCCTGCATCATAGAAATCGCATGGACCTGTTTTGTGGAGTGTGTCCAACCCCAGAAGACACAATAACAACTTTAATTCATGAGCATAGATTTTTTTTTATGATTACACAAGAGATTTTACATACACACACACACGCACACACAAAGTATACCAAAAGTTGCTTGTTTTAAGTTTAAAATAATTTTATTTGAGACTCACAACAACCTTGTGAAGGAGGAAGCACAAAGAGTATTAATGGCAACTTAGCACTAACCCCATTTTAAAGATAAGAAAACTTAAAGAGGTTATGTGATTTGCCCAGGACCATGAAACTGACTTCCTTTGGGAAGAATGGTTCCAGGTACAGTCAGACTAATAATGTCACCAACCCTATATTTACTAAAAACTCAACACTTGATCTAATATCCAATGCAAACAGGACTGACTGATTCCAAATAATGGAGCCAGAGCTTGAATCTCAGTCTTCTGATGTTTCATTCAGGGTTCTTTCTGTTACTCCAAGGCTGCCTCCATAAAAACTCAAAACTGATCTTCAGAAAAGGAACATGGAGGGGGCCAGTTAAGATGGGAGAAAGCAGTGGTTGCAGATTATACAGATGACTGCACTGAACATAGTAAAAATCTTTGGAAAGAATATAATTTTGGCCCATCATGTGGATAACTTTTGAAAAGGCAAGAACAAGATATGCTGAGCAACCCCATGAGCTTTTTGTGCTAGAACTAACAAAGATACTGGGTGTCCATCCATAAGGTATTAGAAGCTATAAGTTGAGATTTTACTGAAGTGTTGTCTTGTGACATTTTACTGGCAAGTTTTATTCAAACTGGTTTGGACCTGATTCTTAGTGATCATGTGGGCTGAAAGCTGGCTGGAACCCAGTGGAGTAAAACTTTCTGATGTTTGGAACTGTATCCAGTCAAACAGAATGGCCAAGGGGGCTGCCTCAAGTAGTCCCAACCTTTTTTTCTTTTCCAAACTTCTGGCCTTCAAAAGCACCATCAGGAGACCCAGAGTCAGATGTTGCAACCACAGTTCTGCTCATGTTTGGCTAAGTTACCAAGCTGTAGGGCTGCATTTCTCCACCTGTAAAACTCAACTGTTCCTTCATTACACAAAGATCTATTACATTTATGGCTAAAAGTTGCTAGAGGGCAGGGGTCATTTCTGTTTGGGCTTTTTGTTTTGGGGTTTCATTGCCCTGGAAATGTGGAAGATGGCTTTGATGTTGATGCTAGAGGCAAGCTAGCCCACTGGAAAAGAACATTGACTTTGAAGTTAGAAATCCTGGGGTTATGACCTGGCTCTACCACTTACAAGTCACATACCTTAGGTAAAACATTTATCTCTCGGTTTCCTCATCTGTGAAATGGAAATAATAACATCTGCCTTGCTTACTTAACAGGGCTGTGAGACTCAAATGAGATAATGTATATGAAAATACTTTGTAAAGCTTAAAACACTGTACAAGCACATTATCATTATCACTATTATTATTATAAAGAACTACTTTTTTGGTTTTCTATCCCTAATATCCAATACAGTGCCTGGAACAATAACTCTGCTCAAATCTCTCCCCATTCTAGTTTATTCTCCACTCAGCTTCCAAAGTGATCTTCCTAAAGCTCACGACTGACCATATCACCACCCCCCACCCCATAAATCCCAGTGGATACTTATTGGGATCAAATGTAAAATCCTCTGTTTGCCTTTTAAAGTCCTTTGCAACCTGTCCCCTTCCTACCTTTCCAGGCTTCTTATACTTTGCTCTTCTCTACATACTCAATAATCAAACAGTACTTGCTGCTTCTTGTCCACCACACTGTATCTATAGATTGTGCCTTTCACTGAATGCTCCCTATGAGTGGCATGCTCCCCGTCTTTATCTCTACCTCCTGGATTCTTCCAAGACTCAGCTCATCCCCTCTTTGGAAGAGGCCTTTTCCAATCTCCCCTACCCCTCACCCCTATAAGTTCCTTTCCTCTAATATTACCTACCTCCCATTTACTCACCATTGTACTTGTCTTGTACATATGTAATTGTTTCCACATTGTTTCTCCCATTAAAATGTGAGTTCCTCGATAGCAAACATGGGTTATTTCTTTTGTAAACCTAAGTCCTTAGCACATAGTTAAGTATGTAATAAATACTTATTAACTGATTGATGGAAAACTCACTTATCTGATTTCTTTAATCTGAGTGTTCTCTTCAATAATGTAGATCATGCCACCCATGCTATAAGCTCCTTGAGGACAGGGATCCTCTTTTGCCTCTTTTTTAAAATCCCTAGCACGTATCTCAGTGCCTGGTCCATAAGAGGCGCTTCATGATGATTGATTAATGTCTCTCCATCCTGCGCAACTTCTGTCCACTTCTTCCCTGTTTGCCATAAGGAAATGATCCAAGAGTCTTGATTCAAAGAGCTCTAGGAACAGCAGTGACCCCCCCCCATTTAACCATGTTTCACAGGCATCTTTAAGGGTCAGTCCATCACTGTGGATAAAGGACCCACCTCCTCACCACCACCAACCCCAACTCCAACCAGTTACCACTAATGACCACATAAATCCAATATTCCCTGAAGTGGCAGCAATCCCTAGACCAATAATTCAGCTACCATCCCACTGCTCCCAAGAAGCAACTCTTGGTGGAGATACACCTTGGTAACTGTAGCCCTGCCTCCTCAGCAGTCATAACTACTGACAACTTGGAACAGAAGTGCTTACTTAGCACAGTGCTTTGCATTATGTGCTATTTTTTTCATCCACTTCAATCCCTTTGTTTAGATGGTTAGGTAGAACTTTTTGGAGTGCTTACAATTCCTTTCCAGGAGGCTCTTCAGTGTGCAAGGCTTGATGAACTCAGTACATCATCCTATGCAAACAGAAATATCTAGAGGACCTCAGCATCCACAAGGAATCCCTATTCTGCATTTAAAAACTGTCCATTGATCAGATTATGATATGCAGTTAGATGCATAAACTATGGAACTTTTCTGTTAGTGTGCATATCTGATACAATACAATTGGACCAATGAACTGTGCCTGGAACTAAACAGAAGGAGAAAAAGAGAATAGATTGCCCTCAAGAAATTTCCAAGCTACTTTAATGACCCCAAATTTCTCCCAGAAAGAAAGATCCATTTTTTAAAATATGTTGATATTTAACAGTATTGTTCTATTGTTGCAAATTGTGGGACACTTTTATTCAAGAAAGTAAAAATAAATATCACAGAAGGCAGCAGAGAAGCTTATGGCAAGTATGAATGAGTTGCAATACATAATTAAAATAAGGACATTCGAAGAAGTAGAGCAAAAGATATTAGTGGGGAAATATATGAATAAAAAAATAGGCTGGTGACATAGTGAAAAATAAGTGGGCAATCTTTCCTTTACTCTTCTACCCCCTCTAATGCCTTTCCTTCCTCATCACCTTGATGGAAATCTCTTGGAATGACTACCTAAGCCTGAGGCTTCTACTTCCATTTTCTCTTTTTCTTATTATTTATTTATTTTAAGTTTTCAACATTCATTCCCACAAAATTTTGAGTTCCAAATTTTCTCTCCATCTCTCCCCTCCCCCACAAAATGCCATGCATTCTGATTGCCCCTCCACCAATGTGCCCTCCTTTCTAACACCTTTCCCTTCCCTTATCCCCATCTTCTCTCTTGTCCTGTAAGGCAGGATAAATTTCTATATCCTATTACCTGTATTTTCTTATTTCCCAGTTGTACACAAAGCTAATTCTCAACATTTGTTCCTAAAACTTTGAGTTCCAATTTCTCTTCCTTCCTCCCTCCCCACCCACCTCACTGAGAAGACAATCAATTCAATAGAGGACATATATGTGTAGTTTTGCAAATGACTTCCATAATAATAATGTTGTGTAAGACTAACTGTATTTCCCTCCATCCTATATTGCTCCCCATTTCTTCTATTCTCTCTTTTGCCCACCCTTCCATCATCCCCCCCACCCTGCTTATCCCCTTCTCCCTTACTTTCCTGTAGTGTAAGATAGGTTTTCATACCAAATTGAATGTGCCTGTTATTCCTTCCTTGAGTCAAATGTGATGAGAGTATGCTTCACTTTTCCCCTATTACCTCCCTCCTTTCCCCCTCCATTGGAAAAGCTTTTTCTTGCCTCTTCTATGAAAGATAATTTGCCCCATTCCTCTTGTCTCTTTCTCCTCCCAATATATTCCCCTCTCACCCCTTAATTTTATTTTTTTAGATATGATACCTTCCTATTCAACTCACCCTCTGCTCTCTGTCTCTCTCTATATATACATATATGTGTATGTGTGTGCATGCACACATGTGTGTATAATCCCTCCAGCTACACAGAAACTGGGAAAAGTTTCAAGAGTTACAAATATTACCTTTCCATATAGGAATGTAAACAATTCAACTTTAGTAAGTCCCTTGTGATTTCTCTTTCCTGTTTACCATTTCATGCTTCTCTTGATTCTTGTGTTTGAAAGTCAAATTTTCTTTTCAGCTCTGGTCTTTTCATCAAGAATACTTGAAAGTCCTCTATTTCATTGAATGACCATTTTTTCCCCTGAAGTATTAAACTCAGCTTTTCTGAGTAGGTGATTCTTGCTTTTAATCCTAATTACTTTGACTTCTGGAATATTATATTCCATGCCCTTTGATCTCTTAATGTAGAAGGTGATAGATCTTGTGTTATCCTGATTGTATTTCTACACTACTTGAATTGTTTCTTTCTATTTGCTTGCAATATTTTCTCCTTGACCTAGGAACTCTGGAATTTGGTTACAATATTCCTAGGAGTTTTTCCTTTTTGGATATCTTGAGGAGGTGATTGATGTATTCTTTCAATATTCATTTTATCCTCTGGTTCTAGAATACCAGGGCAGTTTTCTTTGATAATTTCATGAAAGATGATGTTTAGGCTCTTTTTTTGATCATGGCTTTCAGGTAGTCCCATAATTTTTAAATTGTCTCTCCTGGATCTATTTTCCAGGTCAGTTGTTTTTCCAATGAGATAGTTCACATTATCTTCCCTTTGTTTCATTCCTCTGGTTTTGTTTTGTGATTTCTTGGTTTCTCATAAAGTCATTAGCTTCCATCTTTTCCATTCTAATTTTTAAAGAACTATTTTCTTCAGTGAGCTTTTGAATCTCCTTTTCTATTTGGCTAATTCTGCTTTTTACAGCATTCTTCTCCTCATTGACTTTTTGGCCTCTTTTGCCAATTGAGGTAGCTTATTTTTAAAAGTGTTATTTTCTTAAACATTTTTTTGGGTCTCCTTTAGCAAGCTGTTGACTCACTTTTCATGATTTTCTTGTATCTCCTTCATTTCTCCTCCCAATTTTTCCTTACCTCTCTAACTTGATTTTCAAAATCCTTTTTGAGCTCTTCCATGGCCTGGGACTATTGCATATTTATTTTGGAGGTTTTGGATGCAGAAGCCTTGATTTTGATGTCATCCTGTGATGATAAACATTGTTCTTTCTCATCTGAAAGGATGGGAGAGAATACCTGTTCACCAAGAAAGTAACCTTCTATAGTCCTAGTTTTTCCCCTTTTTTTGGGTATTTTCCCAGCTAGTTACTTGACTTTTGGGTCCTGTGTCAAGAGTAGGGTATACTCTACTCTGGGGACCTGTAAAATCTCAGTTCCTCCAAGGTGACATAATCAAGGGAGAGGAGTTTACTCCCTGACCAGAATCCAGGCTGAGATTCAGATCAGCTGCTCAATTCCCCCAGAGGTTTTATCCAACAATGGATGCTGACTGCTGACTGCCTGGCCACCATAGCCACTGCCCGCTGCTGCCACTACCACTGGCTGGGATAGGGGTAGGGGAAGACCCTGCTCCCTTGTTACAGAGGTGAAAAAGCCCTTTCACTGACCTTTGAAGCTGCCTTTGACACCTGTGGGTTGAGGGATCTGTGAACCCTGGCTGTTGCTGCCTCTGAGGATTCCTCCTTGGAGACCTGCTCCAATCCTCCCAGTATGGCATGGCCAAGGCTAAGCTGTGCTCCACTCTGTGTCCTGTGTGACAGACTTTTCCTATCAGCCTTCCCAGTCACCCTAGGCTGGAAATCTCCTCTCCATTGTTCTGTGACTTCTGCTGCTCTATCATTTGTTGAGAGTCTTTCTTTACAGGTATTTTATGGGCCGTGGGGGAAGAGCTAGAGTATTTGTGTGTTTCTACTCCACCAACTTGGCTCTGCCCCTACTTCCATTTCAAACTCTGCTCCACTCCTTCCAATGTAGTTTCCATCCTCACCAGAACTGTACTTAAAGTACTCACACTATGGCCACAGTTTATCCTCTTTTAACTTTGTGTGTTACTTTATCTTTCTTCAACATATTCTTTCCTTCCTTGGCTTCAGAGACCTTCTTATATCTTCTTCTGTCTCCTCTGGTGGCTCATTCTCTTCTTCTCACCCTCTTAAAAGTTCCCCAAGGGCTTTTCTTTAGCATTCTTTCTATAATCTCTCCCTTGAAACTATCATTCACTTCCATTCATTCCATATCACATTTGTACAGATGAATCCCAAATTTGCATCTCCAGATCAGATCTCTGTGCCAGCCTTCATTACTACATCTTCTTGACCTGGATATTCCACCAGCACTTCAAAGTCAACCTACTCAAAGTCAATCATATCTTCTCATTCTCAATCTCTTCCTTATTCTGACTTTGCTATACCTTTCTGTGATAACACCATTTATATTGTCTCCCATGTTTCAATTTTTGTTATTATTCCTTATTTTTCCCTTGTCTTTATCCCTCAATCCAACATTTTCTGTGTTCACTTTTTCTTCTCTATTCCCACTGTTACTGTTTTCATCAAGGCCTTAGTTTCCACTCAACCAGACTATTGTCCTAGCTTACTGAGAAATCTGCCCTCTGTCATTCCTTTTCCACTCAGATTCATCTTTCATATTGTTGGCAAATGAATTAATTTGGTTTATGCATAGATACTCTCAAAGTCTCCAGGCATTTCCAAAGGACTACAAGTTCAAGCTTGCCTGCCATTCGAGGCTTTCTACAAAATGACACTACCTTACATTTCCAACTCTACCTCAATACTACCACTTACTCAACACTTCACACAAACTGGATAGCCTTGGACCTTTTAAATTCATCTGCTTTTCTGTATCTTTGCTTGCTTTCTTCTGTGCTTAGTATACCCTTCTTCTTATGATATAGTAGAAAAATATTGGAAATGGAATCAGAAACTGTAGGTTCAATCTTTCTCTACTTCTTAGTCATGTGACCTTCAGCAATTTACTTCATCTCTATGGGCCTCAGTTTCCTCACCTGCAGAATGGAGAGAACTTGTACTGCCTAACTTACAGGGATATGCTGAGACTCAAATATGATCACATAAGAAAATATTCTGTAAATTTTAAAGCACCATAGTAATGTAAGTTGTTGTTATTACCTAATTTCATCCATTTTCTAAATCCAATTCAAATGTCACTAGGCCTCTAGGGAGCATTCTCTGATCCTCTCTGGTGGTAAGACATTTTCTTCTTTGGATCTCTCATGGTCATTTTTCCTCTTCTATATTCATAATGTGGTCGTTTGCATTATATACATATATATATATATATACATATATACACATATATATGTATTTGTGTATATACACATACATATATACGTATGTGAGAGACAGAGAAATGGAGAGAAAAAAGGGAGAGAGAGAGAAAGAGAGAGAGAGAGAGAAAGAGAAAGAGAGAGAGAGAAAGAGAGAGAGAGAGAGAATTTTACTAACAGACTATAAGCTTCCTTAAGGTGTGTAGCAGTGACTGCAAGCAGAAATAATAGTCTGCTCTCTCCATCCATCTTCCATCATTCTCCCATCCTAGATATTGAAAGAAGATGCATGCCTAGGATTGGATGGCCTTGCCTGCCAGACACCAATGTTAGTCTTACAGTGATATGGGTGCCAAATGAGTGCAGAGTTGAAGGGATGGAACTCTTAAAGGTTGAATGTTCATAGATAGAGAAGCCATAGATGTGCCACTCTTGGAAGGACTCAGAACAGGATTTTTGTGTCCCAGAAGTGGATGTGGTTATGGTGGGGGCTGAGGGAGAGGTGAAGGTGAAAGGAGAGATGGGAAGAAAGCCCTTCAGTCCCTAGGCTACACAAATGTTAGAAGAGATCCTAGAAGCAGCCTTGTTCAACCTCTCCATAGTGCCAGGAAACTGAGGGAGGCCTAGAAAGATTAAGTGACTTTTTCAAGGTCACAAACACAGAAAGTGACAAAGGTAGGAGGTGAACACAGATCCCCTGATTCCAGTGCAAGTGTTCTTACTTGTACAATGTATGTTTTGGGGAATCATTCCATCCCTGCCTCAGAAAGGAAATCACAGTGTGGCTTGGACTTAACATAGGTTCCCAAAGTGAGAAATATCACCCCTGGGAGAATGCTAGAATGATCCAGGGGTTGGTAATATCCTCAGGTGCAATTGGGAGGTATTGAATAAAAATAAAGGGGTGGTGGAAGTATAAGGAAAGAAAAGAAGAGAATCTGAAAAAACTGTTGTATATCTGTTGTATAATAATCATAATGATTGCATTATTGACCAAATAAACATACAAAATGTAAGCTATAACCAATTAGTGGTCAAGTCCACTGACAGGTCTTAACAAGCAAGTGTTGATAGCTGAGCATGTTGTGCATATTTGGGAATTCCAGAACGCAGTGGTAGGAATATATGCATGTAATGACTTGTTTGTAATGAGATACTATACAGTAACATGATGTAATATTATATCATCAAAATTTCATTGCAGAAAAAAACACAGATTTACAATAAATGATTAAATTTAAGATGTATCATTTTAAAAATAGAATTATATATTTTTTGAAGGGATGTAAATTTCAAAAAAACTGTTAAAAGGCTAAAGAAAGTAGATTTCCAGAGGGGCTGCTGAGTAATTTTTTAAAAAGGAGGTGGTAGGACAAATAAGTCTGGACTAGACCATAACACTGGCTAGCAGAGAAAGGAAAAAGCTGACAAGATCACCCATCATCAGTCTGGGCAAGTTCCAATGGACATTTCTTGTCTTCTGTGGGTTCTAAGGTCATCTTTAGCTAACAGTAGATGATAATTGTTGGCTGACTGATGACTGAACCTTATCTGAGTCTTACTGACTTCCTGTTTTGGGCCTTGGTGGGAAGACAGGAGAGTCAGAAGCCTGTTGAGGGCTAGATGCAAACAATGCACAGTGCCACATGTCAGACAACATTGCGATAAGTTCCCAAACAAATCAACAACAAGGTATGAGAAGCAAAGATAAAACAAGTAATTTTTACTCCTTTTCTAAGCCCCATAAATGACCTGTAGAAAAAGCAACAGGAAGTTTACCCTCAAGTAGGGAAAGAAGGTTGGATACTGTCCCCACAGAGAAGGAAGCAAAAGACTATGGAAAACCCTTGGGAAGCCACTTCTGAAGGTTGCTTCACTGTGTTGGAGGGGAGTAGGGAGCAGTGAAAACAGCTACTCATAAATTAGGCACCTATCTGATAACTTCCTACTTTGTTGTGGTTTAGTTGCATCTGACTCTTCATGGCCCCATTTGGGATTGAGATCCTGTAGTGCCTTACCATTTCTTTCTCCAACTTATTTGACAAATGAGGAAATTGAGATAAACTAGTTTAAGTGACTTGCCCAGGGTCACATAGCCATAGCTAGTAAGTGTCTGAGGCCAGATTTGAATTTATGAAGATGAATCTCCCTGAATCCAGACCTGGTGCTCTATCCACTGTACCACCTAGCCACCCTTAACTTCCTATCTAAACTATATGATGGAGCATGGTATAGAGGTTAGGAAGCTGGCATCAGAATCAAGGAGATGGGGGTTCTGGTCCTGCCTCTGATATACACCTGTCTGAGTGGCCATGGCCTTATCTCTCAGGGCCTTACCAGACAATGCTCTAAGATTAGAAGTTATAGAGAAGGGACTGACCTGCATGAATAGAAGTCACTCCTCCCTGGAAACCACTCCATGTACAGATGAAATCACAGATTTAGCCCATGATGTTCTTGCGTATGTGGTGCTAAGCTCCGTTGTTTCTCAAGGTACTAAAGATGCTGTCTGGGTCCTCTAAAAGGGACCCCAGTTATGCCTCTGCTGAAAACGATCAAGACTAAGCCAAGATCTGGGTCCAAAGCACCAGGCCAGCAAGGAGACATGCAGAGATCCAGAAGAAGGCAACACCCAACATGAGAGGAGGTCTTATCAAACTCCTCATTGTATCCCTGAGCAGTTACTTTAAGGAAAACTTTGCTTGGGTTTCACTGTGAAGGCTGCATTCAATCACTTACTGGAAAGATGCCCAAGAGTGAAGTTACACTGCCTACGGTGTGGTCCACCTGTAACAGAATACAGCATTGTCCCTAGAACACATGTTGTATTAGTATCGGTGATAAGCTAGGGACAAACAGGCTTTTGTGATGACTTTCCTTTGTTGATGCTGGAGCCCTCTAAGATCTTTGCAGTATTCAGATACATTTCAGATCATTCAATTTATTCCCTGGCACCCACCCCCTTCTCATTATCTCCTTAACTACTGACCCTGGTTCCAGGAGGAACTGAAATACAAGTTAGTTTCTCTCTCTCTCTCTCTCTCTCTCTCTCTCTCTCTCTCTCTCTCTCTCTCTCTCTCTCTCTCTCTCTCTCTCTCTCTCCTCTCTCTATGTCTCTGACTTTGTGTATGTCTCTGTCTCTGCCTCTCTCTATATCTCTCTCTGACTGTCTCTCTATCTGTCTCTCTGTGTCTCTCCTCCCGGCCCCCAGCCTCCAAGTTTCCTTGCATTCCTTCCTCTGCATTGTGGCAAGAATGCTAGACTTGCAAATCAAGAGACCACAACTTAGATCTCAGTCCTAGCACTTACTTATTTGTGTAGCCATGGTTAAGTCACTGCAAATCATAGCCTCTGTTTCCTCATTTTTAAAGTCGATATACTACTGCCTGCTTCTACTGAGTTGTTGAGAGGAAAGTGCTTTGGAAATCTTAAAGAATCCCTGAAATATGTTATTACTGTTGTTATTATAGTAAGTCCAACTTTTCAGTGAGAAAATTGATGCAGGAGCCAGATGTTGATGAAAGGGGGAAAAGAGCTTGGCATGGCAATTGGTTTGCCTTTGTGATGCTTTTCTGCTGGTATCCACAGGAGACATGAATTCAAGCAAATGCTGTCATTAGTTCCTACTTCAATTTCAGAAATCAATATTAAGCAGCTCTTCCCCAACACCTACTGAATTCAGAACATAATGTTTTCAGACTCAGCTCCAATGCTCTGCTCAGAGTTCCCTGAGAGGGAGCCATTAGTGAGGTGTCCCAAGGCAACTCCAGGAGTGGGGAGGCTAGTGCTTCCAGGGCTGCTCCCTTCATTTTCTAAAAGGGTATTTAGTAAACATTTTGCAAAGGCTCTTGCTGCTGCTGGGCTTTATGTCCAGCTGCATCTTATCTACTGGATAAATGCTGCCTCCAGCAGGAATTGTTACTGTGTGTTTAGAAACAGAATTCTGTTTTGTCAGAGAGAAATGATGGCAAGCACATGAGTCAGAGGCAGGACCGTAAGCGGAAATCACAGTTTTACTGGATTTCACTGTCTACTTTAGACCAATCCACAATGTTTTGATTGGCCTTTTTACCATCTCTGGCTGGTCTGATGTTGACTGACAGCCCAGAAAGCCAATAGCAGATGATGAGGGAGTGCTGTTGGATACCATGTGCCATCTCTTCTTCCCTCTCTTTTTCTCTGATATAACACCAAAAGAAAGCCCCAGAAAGCCTTCTAAGTGTGCAAAGTGTGTGTTACGCTGATCTGAGAGAAGCTGAACGGTACAAAATACTCAGACTGCTAGTTGGCATATTCCTCGCCAACTTATAACTACCTGGGGTAGGGGCTAATACAGAGAATTGATTCAAAATTATCTAGTGTGTTTATAAAGTGAGAGCAATTCAACTAGCTTCATCTGTAGCCACCAGAGATCAGTGAACCATCCTGGGTGTTGTTCATTATCCAGAACCACAGGGAGCTCTGCGATGTCTACTAAGCTCCCTGCGCCTCTTTCTGGCTCTTAGAGGAGCTGATTATCACTGACCTTTTGGTTGCGTTCCTTTGTAGGTGATGTCAATGTTTTTACATTAGCGTAGGGGCTATATATACATCATGCAATCAAATCCCATGACTCAGGCTCCCTATCCTACTTGCTTCTCCCATTCATCTCTATTTCCTTTAAGGTGATTTGCACAACCATATTAAGACAAGAATTAAGTCAGAATGGTAGATATAAGTCAGTTTGTATCAATATATCCAGTGTATGTATCCCCATCCCAAGACTTTCTCTTTGTTGCATCAATCCCCAAAATGGCAGGCAGGTAAAAAGCCCCAAAAGTTCAATTCCTCATCACTCTCAACTAGGAACAGGACATTCATCCAGGACATTTTTTTCCTTTAACTGATTCAATGTTAGATCAACTTTGAGTTGAAACGGTACAGGAACTCAGAGTAGTCTGCAGGTTTCTCCCAAGTTAGCACAAAACATAGCAGGGTGAGACCAGCTCACAATCTCTCTTCTAGATGGTCTCAGCCTATTTTTTCATCTCTCTCTCTCTCTCTCTCTCTCTCTCTCTCTCTCTCTCTCTCTCTCTCTCTCTCTCTTGCTCTGTCTCTGTCTATATCTGTGTGTATCTCCCTCTCCTTTGCTTTCAAATGTATGAAGAGTTTCATTTCTGTTCTTTTCAATGAAAACATGCTTGAGAGTTTGTTCTAACCACAGGATATAAGTTGTCCCACAATGCTGGCACAAATACTATGAAGAATATTTCTCCAAACTTCTCCTTCAGGTTGAAACTCAGACTTCTTCCTAATTCCCTGATGACTTTTTTCATCGGTTACATGACCAAACCCCTACTTCTCAGCCATTTCTGACCCTGGGTTCTAGAAGCAGTGAGTAGATTTTGAACACATTTATTAGTTGCAGTGTATTGTACAAGGTGCTTTGTTACTACTCCTATGGACCTTACAGGATAGTAGAGGGACATGACACATTCTGCAGATAATTAAAATACAAAATGATGCATTAAACAGATAATAATAAAATTAGATAATTTTTATTTGACACTTTAAGGTTTGCAAGCTACTTTACATACGTCATCTCATTTGATCCCCTAAAAGCCCTGAGACATAGGAGCTAGCAGCATTCCCATTTGACAAACAATGCAGTTGAGTCTGAGACAGGTTAGATTACTTTCCTAGAGGTCACAGAGCTAGGAAGTATTTAAGCAAGATTCAAACTCAGTCCCACACCAGGCCAAGATTTTATCTGCTGTATTATCTAATTGCTCAAAATAAAGTTCAACATGAGGTAGAGCTGGCAGAAGCTATTACCAATTGAGGGACTATGAGAAGAATTCATGCATTTTGAATTGGGCTTAAAAGAATGAATAAGCAGAAGAATAAGGAAGAGAACATTCCAAGATATAGGAATTTATATGAACAAAAGAATAGAGATGAAAAATCTAAGGTGTGTTGAGAGGAAAACATGGTTAGTAGCCTAAGCATAGAATATTTGGAGGGGGAGTGGCTTAGATAGGGCTGGAAAGGCAAGGTAACAGCATATTATAGAGAGCCTTAAATTGCAGGTGAAAGGATCTGAACTTTACTCCACGGGTTTAATAGGGAACCACAAAAATTTAGTATTTTATCCCCCCTCCAATTACATATAAAAATAATTTTAACATTCCTTTGTCAAATTTTGAGTTCCAAATTCTTTCCCTATCTCCTTTTCCCTCCTCACTGAGAAGGCAAACAAGTATAGGTTATATATATATATATAGTCATGCAAAACACATTTCCATGTAAGTCATTCTGTGAAAGAAAACAGACATGTAAAAAAACAAGAAAAATAAAGAAAGTATAGAAAAAGTATACTTTGATCTGTATTCAGTCTCTGCCAATTCTTTCTCTAGAGATGGATAGCACCTTTCATCATAAGTCCTTAAAGAATTGTATTGGATTCTTATACTGTTGAGAATAGCTAAGTCATCCACAGTTGATCATCTTACAATACTGCTGTTACAATGTACAATGTTCTCCTGGTTCTGCTCATTTCACTTCGCATCAGTTCATGTACTGATGATTTTTTAGCATTGCAATAAACAGTGCAGATCTATCTGTAAGAGAGATTTGTCAGGCAGTAGAGTGAAGAATGGATTGAGACAGGGAGAACAGAGGTTGGAAGACCCGATGGGAAACTACCGTAATAAGTCCAGCAAAGAACAGAGAGAAAAGCATGAATGTGAGTGATAGTGTAGAGACAGGATCAGTTAGATTTGGTAAGTGACTACATATAAGGAATGAGGGAGTAGGAAAGATCAAAGGATTGCTAGACGGTTAGATGGCATGATGGATACAGCGTTGGACTTGGAGTTAGGAAGACCCAAGTTCAAATCCCACCTTAAACACTTACTAGTTGATTAACCCAGATAAACCTGGCTCTGTTTGCCTTAGTTTCCTCAACTGAAAAATGAGATAATAATAGCAGGGCCATTGTAAGAGTACAATAAAATAATATTTTTGAAATACTTAGCAAACCTTAAAGTGCTATATAAATGCCATATATTACTATTATTACTCAATAAATTCTAGTCACTCCCTGTCACTTCCAGCATCAAATCCTCTGTTTGACATTCAAAGCCCTTCACAACCTGGCCCCTTTCCAGTCTTCTTACACCTTACTCTCTTTTATGAACTCTTTGATCCAGTGAAAAGTCTTTCCCAAGACCCTTCTATGAAGTTCAAGAACTTGGAAATTTTTCTTTTCCCCAACTGGCTTCTATTATAAATTTTAGATGTGCAGACTTTACATTTTGATCATAGATGGAACAGAGAAGCAGGAATCTGTTACCACTACTGTTCCTTACCCTCACTGTCATCCAGACAAGTCTTCCTAAAACATTATAAACACATGACAGTGAAGAGGTTGCTCTGTGGAGCATAGTTTCAAATTTATGTTCTCCTGGATTTGAGTCCCTTTGGGTGTTACTATCCACCGAGAACTTTGAGGTTTCACTATAAAAATGTGATTGGCTTACCACAAGACAAATACCAATATATCATGGAGTATTCAATGTTCTGGTATTAGGAATATATGTGCCTTAAAATCCTATTAAAAAGTGTCCATTATTGCTTGCATCCTGTATATAGCTTTCCCATGTTTCTGCAAGCTTCACCTACCTCTGGGACTGGTAGCTGCCAACAAAGTAGGTTTCTAAGTGTTGGAAATGCTGAAAAAAAAATTCTCCCTAAGATTTTCATAAAATGATTTTTTGCTATATTATAGTCTTGTCATCTCTTTGTTTTCTCATGGTGGATAAGTTAGCACAAGGGACTCCAGACTAGAGTCCCTTGTCATTTGCATGATTTTCTTTTTGAGCTGGAAGCACTGGAGCTTTGAGATTCATTTCTGAGTGAATTAAACCCGGGATTTCCTTCTGTTGGCATTCTATGGAATCTCTTTTTTCTGAACTTTGCCCTCTAATTCTAGATACTTGTCTTGTATGGTTTCTTGAAATACAGTAATCAGTCTTTATATGTAGTCATTCTTTTTTCTGAGATTATTTCTCAGAGCTATTTTCAAAATCAGAGTTGCTTTGGCTTATAGAAACCTTATATGTTCTTCTAATTTTCCCTTTTTGAACCTGCTTTAGTATTTGTTGCTATATCATTCCATTTTTTGAGTTTTGTCTCCTCTCTCTTTTTCAAGACAGCTATCACTTTATTATATTTTTCTACCTTCTAGACTAAACCATTGACACTCTTTTCAAATTTCTTTTTAAGCATTCTAATTTTGCTCCTTATCTCTTCCTTCAGTTCTCTGAATAAGTGTGTCAGCCTCCCTAGGGGCTGACATATAGTCATTGCAAAATTATCTTCTTCTAGAGATTTCTCCTTGAAATATTTTACCCCATAATATTTCTTTATTGTATTAGCATTTTTTCCTTTGCACTACTCATTTCTTCTGTCTCTCTACTGGTTTTTCTGCACAGGTTCTTTTCCTTTCTATCTTTTTTGTCATTATTCTATTTGATCCCACTTCTTGCTGTTATGAGGTAACAAAGGAGAGCTGAGCTTAAACATAACCTATTGTTTATTTTCTTACTAGAAGTCCTGTACCTGGCATAATTTGAATTTAAGCACTAGACTATTTAGTCTTCTGGCCTCCAATGGTGCTGGGCCTATCACTAATCATTCATTTTTTTGTATTAAGAATTGCCCACTCTTCAAGGTTTTATTTTAAAACATAGACCTCCCTGGGACATATAACTCTTTAAATCCTTACTGCCTTTCATTTGGACTGACTTATTTCAGCAGGGCAATGACCATGACAAGACGAATGCTTTCATGAAGGAGAGAGGGATTCAGAAAGAAGAAATAAGGGCACCCAGAGGAGGTGGAGGTTGGGGAGTCACCCCCCAGTGCAAACTTATCCTACTTCACAATTTTACAAAGATGCAGACCTGGACAAGACATTGGTCAGCCATATGAGCTTATTTGGATTCTGTACTTTCATATTACAGACAAATACAGGGAACAACCATGCATAAATCAGGCTGGGTATTCACTCTGAGTGGCAACTCAACTGCATCATCCCCAACCCTAGAGCTGCATTGCCTCTTGCTCAGAATACTAACTTCCAATAACTGGGATCAACAATGAAAAACCCCAGCAAAAGCTACTTGAAATAATATATATTAATACAGTTAAGTAATAAATAATACATACTACTAATACCATTTTAAATAATGTATAGTGCTAGATTTGCATAATAAATAATACATAAATATGCAATCTTCCTGCGAAGTCATATGAAATTAGGAATCGTGAAGGAAACTTAACCTATTAACATGCTACAAGAGGATATGCTTGCAAGTGGCTCAGAGGACTTTAATCAATGCAGCAAAGCAATATCTTAGCAGAGAGCAATGCCACGTGTGTATAAATGTATTAGATCTGAATACTTCACGGCTGCTGAAAAGTAAATAGTAATAGCTTTTGGAGTTTATATTCAATGCAGGGAATCTATTGGCCTAGTGAGATATAATTGGTTTTTTTTAATCACTAATTTATTGCTAAGCCAAAAACCTCAAGCAAGTTGTCTCCCAACAGCTAAGCAAAGGCAAATAATGTAGGAGCTGCTTATTTTCATCAATTTTAATATAGGTTTTCTTCTCTGTGACTTAAAGTATGTGTGATGCTCTGATAAGGATAGCCCTAGTTTGGTCTGGCAGCAGGAGTCCAGGCAGGAACTAATTTCCCAAAGAACTTGATGGAACTTTTCCCAAAGAACTACAAGGATGTAGCTTGGTTTGGCGGAAGGAGAATTGAATTTGGGGTTATTAAACTTGGGTTTGACTCCTAGGTTCATTGATTTAGAATTGGGAAAGAAATCTTAGACCTAACCCAACCTCTTTGGTTAAAAGTTAGGAAGATGAGGCACCCACTGTCTGGTCAGAAATCCTGTCCTTAAAACATGCTATCCCATTTGTCTTTACTTTTAACTGAAATTCATCCCTTCCCCACAATGTACCCAAGAGGGCTGTCATTGGGGTATTTTTTCCTCATGCTCTATCTTTCTTCTAAGGTTTTCTCAGTTTCTTTGTTCTTTGGTGGCCTTCCCTTTTCCATCAGGCTCCTGTCTGGACATAGACCAGAAAATAATGATTAGTTGTCATTTAACTTCTTTGTCTTTCTGTCATGCTCATTTGAGATACTACGTTGTATTTAAGATTCTATTACATAGTTAAATCTCCTTTCCAAACTGCATGAATAACTAATTTTTAAATCATATTTTGCCTGTTATTTCTGATGTCAGATGTAATTATGACCTTGAACTAATCATATAACCTTGATGGGCTTCAGTTTCCTCATCTATAAAAAGAAAAGGTTGAAATGGATGACCTCTAAGGTCTCATTGAGCTCTACATCTTTGATCCTATGAATAAATTACTCAAAGGCACACAGCTACCAAGTGGCAGAGCTAAGATTTGAACCTAAGACCTCTGAACCACCTTCAGATCTCTTTCTGATATACCACCCTGGTTTAGCTACTTATTAGCTCTCCTATCATGGGCATCTGGCCTCTCTTAGCTTAGGTTTCCTTATCCATAAGATGTATGGAGCAATCCCTTCCTCACCTAACTTTAAGGGTTACTGCAGTGATAAAGTGAGATACTGTATTTTAGCTGCTTGGTAACCTTAAAGTGCTATGTAAATGTCAGCTATTATTTCTGTACACTAGGACGCACACTTCAGTATCTAGTATTGGGCTTCTACACAATGGATATTTGATAAATACTCTTCACTGCAAGTAAGTCCACTCTTCTGGTAATAACATTCTTGAAAAATGTGCTTTGGGATCAGTACTTCCAGGAAAAACATAAAATACTTCAGAGGTGCTCAAGGAGGCTGAGAATATAAATACCTCAGTTACCCCAGGGAGTAAATATAAACTGGTTGAATCTTTCAGGTTGAATTATAGCTTATCAGCTGTACATTAAACCTTTAAGCCTTTTTTTCTTAAGTAAGAATAAATCTAAATTTACTATTCCAGTCTATGTATTTGTTTTCCCCACACTGTCTATAAACCATGTCCAAGGTGAGCATTTATAAGTCTGAGAGAAAAAAAAACAACAAAAAACCTAGGCAAACATTTCTGAGAATAAGTGACAACTTTAACAGTTCATGATAAGACAGTCACAACAAAGGAAACGGCATGCATTAAGTGATTTTTCTTGCAAATCCTTTATACATATGTCAGCCTGGGTATTGGCAGAGGGAAAGAGAATAAATCAAAGAGAATATCCACATAAGAAAGGGTTTTTAGGCAAATGCTGTCTTGTGTGCATAAATCAAATAAACAGTGATAAAAAAATACCCAAAGGGACAACATAAGGTTCTCTGGAATTTTACACAATGAGGTATTTAGCAATTACACCACAATTTATATTTACTGGGTCCTTTACAAGTATTTACTCATTAAATCTCCCTGTGTTCCTTGTGAGGTAGGTCAATGCCATTAGTCTGATTTTATTGTCCCAGTAACTGAAGCCTTAAGTCCTTAGTTAACTTTCCCAAGGTCAAGTTGCAAATCCTGCAAATTCCTGCTCCCTCCTTTCAGCGTGCAGCTCTAGAAGGCTTCAGTTCCCTGTGCCTATTAATTGAAAAATACAGGCACCATCCCTGCAATTTAATTCAAAAAGTAATTATTAAGGACCTACTATGTGCCAAGCACTGGGTTAGGGGCTGAGGACACAAAAACATCAACAGTTCCTTCCTTCAAGGAGCTCACAGTTGGGGGAGGGAGAAAGGGGTATCTGAGAACTAACATGGAAAGTGACCTAGATATGGAGTCAGAAACCTGAGTTGTTTGAATCCTCCTCTACCACTTACAGGGTGGCCTCAGTCCCTGCCCTCAATGAGCTTCCAATCTATCATGGGAAATGAATAAACTCCTTAAGGGCAGGAACTGCCTTTTGCCTCTTTATGCAACCCTAGCACTTAGCACACACAGTGCTTGGCACATAGTAGGTGTATAATAAATGTTGATTGATTGATTGATTGATTGAGATATATATTCAGAATAAATACAAGATCATTTCAAGAAGGAGGATGCTGTCAGTGGGTGTTATCAGGAAAAGTTTCAAATAGCAAGCAGGTCAGTTGAAGATGGAGGGCATTCCGGGCATGGGGGACAGCCAGGGAAAAGTATAAAGGCATAGAGGTAGGAGATGGAGCACTGTGAGTGGGGAATAGCAAGAAGGTAAGTTGATCTTTGACATCTGATCCAACAAGCTGTAGCCATAACATCATGACATAACACACATTCATTATTCCCAGTGCCTGACACTGTTTTCTCTGATGTTGTTGAGCTGTTTCAGTCATGTTCAACTCTCCGTGAGCCCATCTGGGGTTTTCTTGGCAGGGATACTGCAGTGGCTTGTCATTTCCTTCTCCAGCTCATTTTACAGATGAGGAAACTGAGGCACACAAAGTTAAGTGACTCACCCAGGGTTACACAGTTAGCAAGTATCTGAGGCCAGATTTGAACTCACATTCTCCTTACTCCAGGGTTGGTGCTCTATCCACTGTGCCATCTAGTCGCCCATTCCACAGCACTGACTGAATCTTCACTAAATCTTCCCTCCACAACCTGGTTTGACTAAGCCTTCAATATCTGTTCAGGACTCCTAGTTCTCCCAACCTAATCCAACAAGCATTAATTATTAAGTATTTGTACTTACTCCACTCAAGGCATTGTGCTAGATGTTAGGGATACAAATATACACCAATGGGGGCCATCTCCAGTTGTCCTGATCTGTATCTGACCACTGGACCCAGATGGCTCCAGAGGAGAAAGTGAGGCTGGTGGCTTTTCACAGCCCTCCCTCATTTAAATCCAATTCATTTGCAAGTCATGGATGGATGATCTCAGGATCCTCTTCCAGAATGAATAACAAATGACAACACATCACTGAAAATAATAACCAGCCCCTACCCTCAAAGAGTATACATTCTACTGCAGGGTCTGCACCTTTTACACCAACAAGTAGCTATAAGATTATTTGAATCTCCTAAGAATCTCCTGTTTCCTTGAAACCCAGGAGACTAATAGGGGATAGTTTGGGCATCATAAGGGTACTTTGACTCTAAGGCAGTGTATCTCAGGGTGAAGATGATCCAGTCCTAGAAAGGGGAAAAAGGAATTTGGGGTTTGAAGAGCAAAGGATATCCCCACCCTGCCTGACACTTAAGAGGATCCGAAGGGTCCTGGAGGAAGTAGCATGAGTTGTACCTTGAAGGAAGCTAGGTAATCTAAGGAGGAAAGAGTGTGTTCCATTCTGAAGGAAGGTATGCAAACAGGAGGTTCTGAGGTAGATCAATTTACATTCAGTAGCATCAGTAACTTTTTAAATTTGACCTCAGCACAAGCCTTCTGATTCCAGCCTTCCCCTCCAGGTATGTTCAATCCCTCCAGACCTGTTATTTATCCCTAACCATTGTTTTTAGGCAACCTAGTCCCCCTCTACTTAACCCCCTTTCCTTCAGAAATAGAATTGTGGAAGTAAGCTTAACTGTGCCTATGATTCAGATAAACTGATCTGGATAGATAGGCTGTGAACTTACAGCTGTTGCTATCTTTTGCTATACACTGGCATATGCTGTACAGGAGGTACTAGCAACCACCCTGTAACCTGTACATGTGCTTCCCCCCAGTATCATGATGACCATATAGGGGAAAGAGAGTCCTCCAGCAGGTCTGTGCCCCACCCTCCAGTATCTTGCTTCAGAACGCTCCCACACTCACTCAGATCCCATGCAAAAATTCTCTCTCAAAAATGTATCACCATCACAGGCTGCCAGCCTCCACACTTATCCTTACTTACTCTCTGCTCCCATATGGAAATGCACACCTGAAACACACACTGCAGCCCTGCTCAAACATTTGTCACGTCCCATCCAACCTTCAGTCATCCTTTGCCGCATAGTCTACTTCCTGATATTTGTAAACATTCTGACTCTCTTTTAGCAGAATTAATATATAAATCTCTGGATTTTCAAAAAAGATCAACTAAGACATGACTATTCACTTTTTAAAAGGATTCTATTATTTAACCAGAGATGTCCTTTGAATGGCCAGTTGGTAGATCACAGAATAGAGTAGGAAGGAACCCTATCTTGTCCAACTCCCTCGTTTTGCAGATGGGGAAACTGAGGCCCAGAGAGGTCAGATGACTTGACTGGAGTCAGGAATGTAGCTAAATGGCAGGGTTGGGATATGAATCCAATTCCTCTGACTCCAAATTCCAAATTTCCATTTCATCGACACATAAGACTTTCTGTGAGATATTTATACCTATATTCCCCTTCTTGTTCATCTCATTCAATTTAGAAATATCTTCATCATTTCCTTCAGACTGTCTCCATGGTGACTTTCCTCATTACTTCCCAAACTCAGAGGTTAAATCAAGTGGAACTTCAGAGTTGATACCTCTTTTAAAATTCAGAGTTTTTTTCCTACTCTCTGCTGGGGAAAAGGGAGACCTGGAAAGGAATAAACACACATGCCTTGCTCCTGCATAAATAGCCCTTTGGCCTCTCATCCTCTCCCTCTCACTGCCCTCCAGCTGTTGCCAGTGGTATGGGTCCTAAATTTTTATCAGGGGGAATGAATAGATTCTAAAGCGACTCATGGTCCAGGGGCCATACATAGATCTATTTTTCACAGATCTGAGACTGGGATCTTAAAAAATTATCTGATCCAACTAATCTATGACCTAATTTCAGTTGCGCCTGACCTAAGAGGCAAGTATCATGTAGCTGAGGTCTGTCAAAATAGGACTTTGTTGGAAAAAGATGTGGGAGTTTTAGTGGACAGGGTAACCCATAAAAGTCAATGTGATCTTAGATCACGGTGTCAAATTCAAATAGAAATGGGGACACTAATCCAAACATAAGGATCCTTGCAATCCTCACACGGACTTAGTTTTAAAATGTAATGTTATCTAGGTTTTATCATATTTTTATTTCTTAAATATTTCCTGATTACATTTTAATCTGGCTTGGGCTACAGTCAGGAGCACATGCTACATGTTCTACAACCCTGTCTTAGATTACAACAAGAGAGACATGGTGGTGGTCCAGGAGGGAGGACTGTAATAGATCCATTTTACTACAGCCAGCTTATGGAGCACTGTGTTTTGTTCTGGGCAACACGTTTTAAGAAAGGCATTTACAAACTGCAGAGCTTCCTCAGGGAAAAAAAATGACCTGGACAGTGAAAAGTCTGGAGAACATGCCACAGGAGAAAATGGGATGTTTAGCTTGGAGAAAAGAAGATTTATATTAGGATATGGTAACTGTCGATATGCATTTGAGGAGCTGTTGTGTGGAAGAAGGATTTGACATCTTCCATATGGCTACAGAGAAAAGAGTATTGGTGTAAGCTGAAAAGAAACAATGCAAAAGAAATGTTCTTAATGAGATCTGTCCAACAGCAAAATGAGTCTGGGCATTGGTGGACTCCCACTTACTTGGTCTTTGAGCATAGTCTGATCCAAGGGTGGGGAACCTGTGACCTCAAAGCCATATGTGGCCCTCTCAGTCCTCAAGTGTGGCCCTTTAACTGAATCCAAATTTCAGAGAATCTTCAAAGTTTGCATTCTCTTAAGGGACCACACTTGAGAACCTAGAGGGCCACATATGGCTATAAGGCCGCACATTCCCCACTTCTGGTCTGGATAGTCATCTGCAGAGAATGCCATAGATCAAATTCTTCCTCAAGCGGAGGCTGGTCTCTGAGGGTTCTTCCCAACATTGAAACTGAGATTCTATGAGGCAAAAACAAAACAAAATAAAAAACCCATAGCAGTGTTTTTACCAAGCCTGGCAACAATGAAATTCTGCCTCACCTCTATTGTAATCCTTCACACTACAATTTAAGCCCATTTCCTCTTGCTGTCTCCTAAGCAGATGATGGAGAACATGCAGTTACTGTGTTCAATATTTTCTCTCGCTGCAGGCCACTGAAAACTCTCTCTAGAATGGTAGGTTTTAAACATTTTGAGATTAGGGAAAACCCTATGGCATTGCTTTTCATGACCTCAAATTTTGAAACATGAGGAAGTGTGAGAGTCCAGCTGTGATGGATAGCAGCTCTGAACGCTGTGGGACTGGGAGAGGGACAGGGAAATAATCCTCAGTAGCTCTCACCCCTGCAGTACCTGACTGCAATTTCAAGGTGGCCATTTAGGGCCTCTAAGGGCTCTTCTAGCACTAAGATTCTGTAGTTTTATGAATTAAAAAAATTTTTTTATTAAAAACAGAGCAGTCAAGATTACTGATATATAGCCTCAAAAAACAGAACATGCGAACCCAGCTTTTGTGTGATAAGTATTCCTAGGAAAGTATGTGAGCCAAAGTTTGCAGTAAGCTATACTCTCCTCATTGTAAGAGTGGGTGTCAATGTGGAGGAAGAGATATGTGGCTGCAGTGCCCTTTCTTTATGTGTATGGTACTGTTACAATGGATGATACACAAACTAGACATAGGACACAAAATGGCACAAGGGTCATGGCACTCTGGCATGAATAGCCACTCACCAATGTTAACACCATATATCACCTCCTAGAATGAGACATGTCAATACCTGTCAATACCTTCACTGAGTTGGCCTCTTCACTCCAACCTGCTCTCTTTCTGGAAGGTCTAGATTCCCAGTAACAGACCACCACTACACAGTTATACTAATACTCCTTCATAATCCTAAGGGTAACTTCCTTGAAGGGAAATGTACTTCTACTTATCATGTAAAATCATAATTCTCTCTAGTTTAATTATGGGCTCTGTCCTGAGTCATCTTCTCTCTTTACACACACTCTATGATATCATAAGCCCCCATGACTTCAATGATCAAATCTATCCTTATGAGTCCCACATCGGCAAATCCAGTCCTTGTTTCTTTCTTGAGCTACAGCCTTGAATTACCAACTGACTACTGGTTATTTCCAACTGTGCATCTCATAGATACCTCAAACTCAACATGTCTAGAATAGTCAACCAGGTTGATAATATCAGCACTATTCTTGACTCTTACTCTCTCTTAAGACTACATATCCAATCTGTTGCCAACTCTTGTTTCTTTCTCAGAAACCTCTTTCACATCTATTCCCTTCTCTCCACTCATACACTTACAACCCTCATTTAGGTCCTCAACACCTCCCTCCTGAACTGTTGTAGAAGCCTTCTAATCATTCTCTGGACTTCAAGACTTTTCTCTGTCCAATCCATTTTCAACAAGACTACCAGACTAATGTGGAAAAAGCATGTTCCCCTTCTCAAGAAGCCCATATGCTTGCCGCTATAAAACGCAGTTTCCTCTGTTTAAATTTAGAGCATTTCATGATTTGACTCCATCCCTCCTTTCTAGATATATGCATTATTCCATTTCTATATGCTAGTCAGACTGACTGACTTGCCATTCCTAATCGGCAATATTCCATTTCCTGAGACAATGCTCTTGCCTAGGCTATCTCCCATTTCTAGGACCTTCTCTCTTCTCAACTCTATCTCTTAGATTCCCTAATTCCCTTCCAAGTTCAATTCTTATGGAAGATTCTTTTCTGATCCCTCTAGTTTCTAGTGTTCTCCCTGATCAATGTGTTAAAAACTATTTACCTTGGTACAACATAAGGTCTTTGTATCCCAGATGCTCTAGTGAGAATTGGCTTGCTGTAGTGAATAGAGAGCTGGCCTTACATCCAGGAAGTCTTGCAATCAAGTCTTATCTCTGACACATGTCAGTTACAGGACCAGACCATGGACAGGTCACTTAACTTTGTGATGCTCTAGGCAATTCTCTAAGACTATAAACTTGCAAAGCCTCCAGAGAAAGAACTGAAACTATCTGAATTCAGACTGAAATACACTATTTTTCTCTTTCCTTCCTTTCTCTCTCATTCTTTTTCTTTTATTCAAGTTGTCTTGTACAAAATAACTAATATGGAAATGTTTTACATGATTGTACATATATAAAACTACATCATATTACCATCTCAGTGAGGGGAGAGAAGAAGGAGGGAGGGATAGAATTTGAAACTCAAAACTTTTTTTAAAATGTTATAAAATTCTTTTAACATGCAATCGGGAAAAATAAAATATTATTTTTAAAAAGGAGTCACCTAACATTGGTGTTGGAAATTTCCTCATTTAGGAGTCCTGTATCCTAAAGCAATCCCAAGTCCAGTCTCTTTTCCTAGTACCTGATATATAGCAAATGTTTAATCAATTAAATAAATTCTGTTGGTTGATTGATTGTCATAACTAAACTTGCCCGCAGTTCTGTTTCCTGGAGTATTTGAAGGAATCTCATGGTAAGACAGAAACATAAATGAAATGTGTCCTCCCTGCCCCCTTATCTCTCTGTCTATCCAAAGCCTGCCCATCGCTCTCCATGAACCTTCCTACTATCCTAGAGAGATGTCACCCTCCTTTGATCTCACAGCATCTGTACATGATGCCAATGCTACTTCTTTGGTAATTAATCATTTTCTAACTGAAAGCATCTTTTGTACTATTAGGGTCAGACATAGGTACTGAAACTGTGATGTCCTTGCAATAGGGATTATCTTCTGCGCAACTAATAGGCTTAAAGAATTGCCTGGAGTATTGAGAGGTTGTCACTTGCCTAGGGTCACACAACTAGTGTATTTCAGAAACTAGACTTGAATTCAAGTCTTCCTGGCTCCAAGGCCAGCTATATCCACTACAACACAATGTCTTCCTTGTACTATCACTTTTCACTATGATTCATTCCTCATATTTTTATTACTTTTTAAATGCATTTTTTCCCCCATCTAAATTAGGATCATAGGATCATAGATCAGGAGGTTAAAGGGACTTTAAATTTCACCTAGGCTGATCCTTTCATTTTACAGGTGAAGAAACTAAAGGTTGGAGAGAAGTAACTTGTCCAACATCACATAATTAGTAAGTAACAGTCATGATTTGAACTTAGGTACTGTGGCTACAAATCCATTGTTGTTTTTTCTACTATACCACTTTGTACTTCCTTTTATCTCCCAGGACATCTAAGCAATTCTCTGATATGTAGTATCCTCAAAAAAATAATGGGTTGATTAACATCCACTATTCATACTTTTTCTTTAGAAGAATATGCTTTGTTTTATTTTGGTATGCTGCCTTTTATTAATGTTTTTAAACTGTGCAAAGAGCTCATATGAATGAATTAAAAATACAGAGGAACATGTTTTTTTTTAAAAAATATATAAAATAAATCTATGAGACCAGTAAAACAATTCCATTTTGTGAGTCAGGAAAAAAAAATCCACGTACTTTTGTGTTACAGAAGACATACTAAGTCAAAATACTACAGCTCTATCGATTAGGAATATAGTACAAGACTTTCCCAGATATGCTTCATTCATTCATTGGTTACCATGGATTACAATTTGAAAAACTGGCCTAGAACAAACTAGAAAGAAGTTAAGTTTAACTAAAACATCAAGAAAATGTTTCCTTCCACGGTCCTTCGAAAGGCCTGAAGGGAACTAAAATTAATGACAACAGTTTTCTTAAGGTACTGTCTCTATGATATCAAAAACATGCAGTCAATTCAGAAAAAAAAATTCATTAACTTCAATGAAAAAAATTCAAAATGTTGTTTGAATTTGTACAGTCATGGAAATAACCCATCCCTGATTTTCTGAGATGGTTCTACTTTCAGAAAAAAAAGCATTAAAAGAAATCTTTTAACAAGATTATTAAAAAACAATACTCTTGTCAGACCTCATGTCCCAATTTTTGACTCAGAAAATGAAATTATTGTGGTATATAGGTAAAAATTTTTTGTTTGATTTTTGGATGTTGTCTTTTTGTTTTGTTTTTTCATTATTTTTACCATCACTGCCGTAAAAGATATTATCAGCATATATATATATATGATAAGCAGGACTCCCCGCTGAGGATGTCCTAACTGATCTTTACCACGGCCTGTATGTAGCCATAAGTGCATGACGTCCAAAGCAGCCTGTATGTAGCCATAAGTGCATGACGTCCAAAGCACATGGCCTACCAAAGCAAACCTGAATGGAAAATACATTGTTTCACACTCCAGTACCTGCTTAAAAGAAAGTGGCAACAAAAACCTTAAAAATAAACTTAAACTGAATATGTCCTCGAATTTTAGGACCCAGATCATTCCTATGTCTAGGTGGGTAAGTGGGTTTGGAATCTAGGGGAAGAGGAAGTTCTTCATTGTATAGTAGATGTGTTATTATTTTTATTGTATATTCTTGTTTGGTATTGGTTTCTTTGTTGCTTCACTTATTGAGTCTATTTAAGTAAATGTGGCATATAATTATCCAAATACATCTATTTACTTCTATGAAGCTGGAAATGTTATGCTAAAGTTACTTGACTAGCACTCGGTAAAGTAGATCAAATTGAAAAAGAAGGCAAGGTGAGGCAATAACTGAGAACTCAGAGCTAATTTTGATTAGTTAGATTTGCCAATCCACTTAATGTTTTGATGAATAATCAGTCACCCCATAAAAAGAGGTAATTCTGATGACCAGAAATTAACTAACTCTGGTAACTGTAGAGAGCATGACATTACTGTGCTAGTTGGTCAAGGTGTCATGATCCAGAAAAAGCATCCATACATGGAGATCTATCTGGAGTGAGAATGTTAGATCAGGAAAATAAGAAGGAAACTATGGCATCAAGAAAACAAGACAGGGAGTCATCAGTCACAATGGGAACTAGGAGAGTCTTGTTACTGCTCAGGGTTCTATCACCAGTGAGGCCTTCTTATTTGCAAATAACACTCCACCTCCACTATACTCATCCTCCATAACAGCTTTGGTGCTGGAACTCCAGGATTGATGCCTGGATACCCTTTTGTATTCTTTTCATCAGAAACATTTCAAAAAAATAAAATCTAATACAGTAGTTCTTCCTGCCTTAACAAACATAGGCAAATACTGACATTTTCTTAGGTGTGCTAAAAAGTTATAAGCTGTGTCTGAAGTGTTCCTAGACTTCCCACCTACAAAGCACACCTTTCAGTTCATAATGGCGTAGATCAGTGATGTCAAGCACAAATGGAAATGGGGGCCAGAAATCCATATATAATATAAATGATAACAATATAATAATAATAAATCCATACAAATCCATAAGTCCCTGTAGGCTGTATATTGACTGAGTTTTTAAATGTAATGATATCTATGTTTTGTTGCATTTTTATTTATCTTGTTCATTATTTCCCAATTATATTTTAGTCTGGCTCAGGTAGCCCTCAGGAGTGTTATAGGCTACACGCCACCATAAACCCCACGTTGGATACTTCTGGCTAAGATAGTGCTTCAATCTCAGTGAAGAGAATGGTTAATGAAGCCAGAGATCTTTGAAGTTCTACCAGTAATATTTAGGAATTATCTCATTGGGGTGGAAAGCCACTGAATGATCAGGGCAATTGATAGCTTCACTTCTTTATCAAGTCTTTTTCACATGGTGCATGTTGAATCTTTTGTAGCTTCTGGTGAGAGAGGTGCCGTTAGAGTTGTGAAGACCTGATTAGTTAGTCCAGATTTTGACATACACTGAGTGTGGGAGGGAGGACTAGTCATTTAATCTTTTCAGCATCCTGGAGAACTTTCTAAGACTTTAAGTTAAAGGTAAGTGACCAATCACATTTATAGGTGAAGTGCATCAGACCATTGAATCATTGATCCCCCAAAACAAGAGGAAAACTTTTTTGAAAAAATACTACTGAAAAAGCAAATACTGAATAATCGACTAGGGATTTTTGATCGCTGTCCTTGGTCCCCCTGAAACTCTGCCTCCTTATTTTAGTATACCCTAATAGGTTTTGGGGGACTACCATGTAGTACAGTGAATCTGAACTCTTTCTAAGTTCAAATCTGACCTCAGACACTTAGTACCTGTGTGACCCCGTGCAAATAACTTAACCCTTTTTGCCTCAGTATAATCAATCATTTTATAATGAGCTGAAGAAGGAAATGGCAAAGCACTCTAGTATCTTTGCCAAGAAAACCCCAAGTTGGATCACGGAGATTTGGACCTGACCTAAAAAAACTGAACAATAGGTTTTGAGGCCAAAAGGCCTGTAGAATGCAGTTTTGAATTAAGTTCATTATTGTCCTTGTACAAAACAGTTTTTCCCAACAAGTGTTATTTTGCAAGAAGCAAGAAGAAAAAAGTTATGCTAGAATAGACCTTGGGATATAATTTTTCTAAGGAAAACATTTTTAAAAAATCACAAAGTACACAGTAAACCAAGTTTTTATGAGGTTTATGAAATGGCTTCTAGGTTTTACCAGTCTATTCATTTGCCACATTGCCTTTTTCGTACTGCTTATGGTTTGTTTGCTTTTTAGAAATTTTCACCCCAACTGGTACAGCAAACACCTCCCTGGGTACCACCAGCTTGGGTTAGTGTGGCCTTGCACTTTCGTTTAGTGTTCATTTAAGCTAAAGTCTTACAGTGTGGCAACATTATTGAACTTTCTGCTTAGGTCTCTAGTTTCTATAGCTCCTCTATTACCATGTGGCAAGGCACCCTATAGGCACAATAAATAAATGATACAACACTGAAGCTATAACAAATCACAAAATACATTATTAAAAAATTAAGAAATAAATATCCCCCTCTTACTTAAATAGAGATTGATTTTATAATGTGGAATGCTGAGGAGAGCAACTTGGAGATATATTAAGGCCTGGGGACAGGGAGAATACACTGTAATGGGCATTTTACTCCCCGAGATGAGAGGAGGGGGGAAAGAGACACTCTGAGTGAATAGATGTGTTTGTGAAATGGAAGCCGCAATCCTCTGTCTGTTCACAGGCCAGGTATGATGATGCACTGCTGGCTTCATCATGTTAGGCTGGAAAAAAAAAAAACCTGCAGGGCACATCTGTCTTTCCTAACCAGAAACCATTGAACCTTGCCAGAGATGGGGATGATGGATGCAAATGCTTCTGTCCTACGCAGAAGCAGAAAAAACACAAAATTGCTTTCCTTCATTCATAAATGACCACATAAACTTCCCAAAATATGCTCTTGAACCAGAACGCTGCGGGTTCTCCCTTTAAGCTGCTGGATGCCAAGAGATCTTAGGATCACTTTATAAGTAGAAGCCATCTAGTTCAGCCCTTTCACTTTACACATGAGGAAACAGAGTCTCAGAGAAGTTGTGTGACTTGCCCAAGGTTACATGGGTAGTGAGTGGCAAACGCTGGCACTAAATTTAGTGATTCCATGCTGGTATTTATGTAGAAAAATTGAAGTCTATCTCTTCAACTAATTTCAGGAAGCTAAGAATCTGGGGTTTCTTTTGATGTTTGCAAAGGTGTTCAGATGATTTAACAGAAGAAATCTCATACAAATTGTAGAAGGGAGAAAACCAGGCTGACCTCTTCACCCTCTCTTAGCCATGACCTATATTAGGTCCCTAGATGTTCTGGGGTTGAGAAAAGCATTTAGGCTCCATGGGCCATTTTGTTACTGGACTTGGCAGATGCTATCTGGGTGGGGGTGAGGAGGAGAAGGCTGACTAAAACTTCCATTCCACGACCCTTTTCCTCACTCCAATATCAGGGGGCAAGAGATTAAACTGGTGCCAAAAAGCTGTAGATCACTCATTTTCTGTGTCTTACTTTTCTTTGCAACTGACCAGTATATCAATGTTTCCATCTTCTCTCATTGTCAACAGTTTAAGCCTGATAAAGAAAGAAATGGATTTTTCTTTTGCCTACATGTCCCTCCCCAACAGAGAGAGAGACAGAGAGACAAAAAAGACAGAGAAGCAGAGACTCCAAGAGACAGAGAGAATGAGAGGGACAGAGAGATAAAGAGAGACACAGAGAGAGACAAAGAGAGGCAGAGACAGAGACATGGAGAGAGAGAATAACGGAGACGGGAGAGAAAGAGACAGAGACAAAGACAAAGACACAGAGACAGAGAGACAAAAAAGAGAGAGAAGCAGAGAGACAGAGACAGAGAGCTCTCGACATCTATTATTTTTAAGGTTTTAAAATGGTATGCCTCAATTTGGAAATGAGCAAAGAAAGGAGTACTTTTGGCCTGAAAGATTGCAGGACTGCTCATCGTATGAAGTTGGTTTTGTCAATGCTTTCTTTCTAAATGTTCTTCTGACCTTTTCATGTGTCTCCTTGGCTTCCACTACCAGACAAGCAGGATTTGCCGGCTTCATGTTAGGGCGTGCTCTGCCACCCTGAAGCAATCAGTATTAAGCCTGGGGACCAGCAGGAGAACCAGTGCAGCTGAGTTTCATCATCTCCCCATCCTAGCAGTGGAGGGAGGGAAGAGGAGAAGTAGAGAGAGGGAGGTGGCATTGATTGGCCAAAATACTAAAGGAGGAAGAAGGACTGTAGGTTTCCTTAGGCTGACCAACTTTGTACATTTAGGTAGTTTATAAGATGATTCACAGAATGAAAAATGCAGGTGGACCTCCAGAATTTAGGAAAGGTACTGCCTTATTGTCAAAGGAGACATTTCCCCAGCAGGCCTATTAAATGGAGGAGAGGTAGAGAAGGGAGCACCCCTGTCTCTGTACCTGTATCCGGATGTTGGGTGTTCTGGAGCAGCGCCTGGGATAGCCCATGAGGACCAAGAGTCAGATTTCCAGGCAGAGCAACATTAATGTTGAAATGGCCTTTCCTGGACCATTTTGACTGCATTTCTAATGGAGTACTGTTTTGAAATTCTCCTGCAAACCCCCAGTATTGTGTTTAAGAGCCCAGACACAACAGGAATAATGTTTTCTGTTTCCTTGGTACTCAGATTAGTCGATCAATCACACACATATTAGACACTCACTATGTGCCAGCCACTGGGCCAGGCATCGGGCGCATAGATTAGAGAGATCAGACAGTGCCCTACAGTGAGTACTCCAATTTGCCTCATTGCCATTCTCATTTAAAAATTGTAAACAAAAAATGTAGCAGAGGTTTTAAAAAAGACATTGAAGATGGGTTCATTACAGGAAGCTGGTCTTCCAGGTCCTCAGTGTTCTGCCACCTCCAACAAAGGTGACTTTCCTAGTCCTCAGATGTGTAAGACTTCAATCTCTATGAATTCCTTCTCTCTCTGCAGCATCCTAGAGACACTCTGCTATGTCTATGCTCCACAAGAAGGACCTTGCTTGAACTTCCTTCTCAAAAGCAGCATGTATGTGGCACATAGCGGATGCTTAATAATTCTTGGTGGCTGACTGGATAAAAGACAAAGTGAATAAGCATTAATGAAGAGCCTATTATGTGCCAGGCACTGTGATAAGTGCTTTACAAATAGTATCTCATTTGATTCTTGTAACAACTCTATGAAATAGGTGCTATTATTATCACCATTTTACTGTTGAGGAAACTGAGGCAGGTGACTTTCCCAGGGTCACACAATTAGTAAGTGTCAGCAGTCAGATTCAAACTCAGATCCTCTGGATCCCAGGCCCAGTTCTCTATTCACTGCATCTGAGCTTAATGAAAACAATTTTGGATTACAAATATGGCCAGTTCAAGAAGGGCTCATTTATTGAAAGTACAGGGAAGCATATCTTCATGGTCCTCTTTGAGGACAAAGGATAAGCAGCAAGGAAGCATGTCTAACTATGACAGAGAGAAGGTATGTTTTTGATTGCTGCAAATCCAACCTTCATTTTGCAGACTGACAAATTGATCAAGTCCTCTACATTTTTCAAAATGCAGTAAGAGATCAATTACAATATACTATATGCCTTTCTTTTCTCCAATGCACAGGAATTACATCTTCAAACCATAACTGAAAATCTGGAATTCAGTTTTCCAATGCATATCCAGAAGCCTACTTCTGCAGCCATTGTTAACAAAGCATCCGTTAGTCAGTGCCACTCTCCCTGGGTACCTAAGGACAGTCTGTTTCTGGGAACAGAAGGAAAAGTCTCTGCCTGAGACCTACCAGGTCAGGGAGAGCATGTCAGGGATCTCTGCCCTTGACCCTGCCTACTCAGCAGTAGAGAGGCTTGCCTAACTATGCAATAATCTGCTTTCCCAGGTTCTCAGGGAACAGAGACATGTATACCAACACAACAAGCACACTGACGGTGAAAGTTCTTTTTATCTGTAAACATTGTGGTTGTTTGAACAAATCAATTAATACACACTATATGTCGTGATTGTTCCTAAAATCTTCAAGACCTAAAGGATGTATGGTATCATCAGTGTGGAAGTTCCCTTTCAGGGCAAGTTGAAACCTCTCTCTGAGTTGGTGAAAGCTGAGCTTTGAGAGCTCACAGAGCTGGAGGGTCTTCAGATGCTATCCCGTCTAACCCCCATCATCTGACAGATGAGAAGACTGAGACCCACAGAGATGACATTGTTTGCCCAACATCACACAAATGGTGAGTAGAACTGGCAAGAGCTGAGCTCGAATCCTCTGACTCCAAGTCTAGCCCTCTTTCCAAAGTACTATGCTTCCTCTGCAAAGAGAGTTGTAGTGGTAACAAAGAAATTGTGTTTCCCACGGCCATCCTGGTGATAAGCTTCTCCATGTATAACTAGTTGTTGAGTCATTTTCAGTCCTGTCTGACTTTCTGTGACTTCATTTGGGGTTTTCTTGGCAGAGATACTAAGTGGTTTGCCATTTCCTTCTCCAGCTCATTTTACAGATGAGGAAACTGAGGCAAACAGGGTTAAATGCCCAGGGTCACACAGCTAGTAAGTGTCTAAGGACAGATTTGAACTCAGACAGAGGAGTCTTCCTGGCTCCAGGCCTGGAACTCTATCCACTGCACCACTGGCTGGTCCTTATGTAACTGTCTCTGGGTCCACATTATATCTGAACAATAACCTACAAACAAGTTATTTTCCATTCTCCTTGTGAGCAGGCTTCCATCCTTGAGGCCTTCTCTCACGATTGGTGAGACCCTGACCCAGATCACTGAGGTCGCCATTTCATGAGAGGCTCCAGCCATTTTCACTTCCCTCCTGACTTGACTCTTTCTCCAGAACTAACCCACCTCCTCAGTAGTAACCTCCCCCATGGATAGGAGTCCTCTATCACTCCCCACCATCTCTTATTTACATGCTGCCCCTTCCCCCATTGGAATGTAAGTTCCTGGAAGGTAGCGACTATCTTGCTTGCTTGAATTGGAATTCTGTGCTTGGCACATAGTAGGCACTTAATAAATACTCGATCTATCGCTCAACAAAATTGTAAAATCCACCAACAAAATTCAGTTCTTCTGGGCTGGTGTCTAGGAGGATCTGATAAACCAGTAAGTTAATTGCTAAAAGAAATAAAAAGGCCGAAGGTTCAACCCTCGGCAGTGGTCACTCCAGGAGCTGACCCCAGGTCTGGTCAAACTGCAGTCCGTATGAAGCTATAAAATTTTAAAGTTGGAAGGGATGTTAGCAGACATCCAATCTGACCCCTTCACTTTACAGATAACAATAATAGTGAGCAGTTATACAGCACCTATAATGGGTCAGGCATCCATGCTATGGATGGATGCTGGGAGGTAAGTGCTGTTATTATTCCTCGTTTTACAGAAGAGGAAACTGAGGCAAAAAGATTAAATGAATGGGCAAAGGTGACACAGTTAGTAAGTATCTAAGGTTGTATTTGAACTTAGGTCTCTGGGAGGTAGGTACTATTATTACCCCCATTTTACAGATGAGGAAACTGAGGCAAACAGAGGTTAAATGACTGGCCCAAGGTCACACAGCTACTAAGTATCTGAGACTGTACTGAAAGTCAGGGCTTCCTGACTACAGGCCCAGCACTCTATCTACTTAGGGGCTTAGCTGAAGTCAAGAGGTAAAGGGACTTGCTTGAGGTCACACAGGTAGTAGGGGGAAAGGCAGGGATTTAATCCTAGGTTCAGTTGAAGAATTTTTTACTTTAACCAGGTTCAACAAAAAATGAATTGTGTAGGAGAGCATAGCAAGTTAATAGTTAGGACTGTCACAGAGTCACAGAAATTCACAATTAGAATGAGCCTTGATGGTCACCAAATCCAGCACATTCTTGAAAAGAATCCTAGGACTCTACAACATACTTAACAAATACCCACCCATATTTTGCTTGAAGACTTCCAGTGATGAGGGACCCACCATTTCTTAAGGCAACCCATTGCCCTTTGAAATGGTTTTAGGGGTTAGCAAGTTTTCCCTTTCATCAAGCCTAAATTGGCCTCTTTGTGTCTCCTCCTTTCCTCCCTCCCCTCCTAACCCCCATAGCTCCAGGGTCTACACTCTAGGGCCAAAGCAGAACAAAGCTGATTCCTCTTCAATGCCACAGCCTGTCAAATACAGGCAGACAACTATTCTGTCCTCCCTGTATTTCCTGATTCCTCATCCAGTGGGCTTTTCACTATGCTTCATTGTCACCATGAATTTCACGTGCAAAATGACAACACGATGCATTGACCAAAAGCAAACCAGAAACAATTCATGAGGATTCAGGACTAGAATGAGACTTTCTCCTGGTCCACACTAAATTTTGGGCTGTGTGCATCATCTGGTTATACCCAAGTCCCATTGCTCGTGTTCACCTGGACAAAGTATATCCTCTGCCCATCCTTCATCCACCTCAGTCCAGGCTCTGCAAACATATGCTGATGCCAGCACTCATTTACATGAGCCTGCTCTCCTTCCTGGGGAGAGACTGGGAGGGAGAGGAAAATCAAACTCAATACATCTTCAGATACACTACAAAACCTAAGATGTGACTGTGTTTCTGTTGGAAGGGAGTATGAAAAAAGGAGAATTTAAAATGTCCCTGCTCCTCATACATGAAGCTTTATTAATTCCTTATTCAGTCTCAAGGACATGGGAATGATTAAAGATGGATATGATTAAATCTCTTACCCTAAGATCTACTTAAATCTTGTGCCATTAGATATAGCTTAAAGTTCTAAGCTTACTGCTCTGCTCCCTGAATTAATAAACTTTTAAAAAATCCTTAAAATAGATACTCATCCTAAGGAATAAATAAGTAGTATGGGCAGCTAGGTGGTGCAATGGATAGAGCACCAGTGCAGGAGTCAGGAGGACCTCAGTTCAAATCTCACCTTAGACACTTGACACTCACTAGCTATGTGACCTTGGGCAAGTCATTTAACCCCAATTGCCTCATCCTGGGTCATCTCTAGTCATCCTGATGAATATCTGGTCACCGGATTCAGATGGCTTTGGAGGAGAAGTGAGGCTGGTGACCTGCACAGCCCTCCCTCACTCAAAACAAAGTCAAGTGCAAGTCATGTCACCATTTCTCTGTTGGCATGGTCTTTTTTGGATGAAGGACAAACATACAAATAAGAAGTAATGGGGGAAAGCATTACCTAAATCAGGACCTCCATTTCATTAAGAAAAATTTTAAAAATATATGTATAAATGCATTAATATATAACACACAGCATTTAATATATTATAAATTGTTTTACAATGTAAGAAAAAGAAACTTACATTCCTGGTGAATCTTTCAAAGGGAAATTCTAGTAATAAAGAATCTTCTGAGGGGACACTTCTATGTTGTGAGGAGCAGCACTAAGTAGGGTCTTATCTTTCCTTTAGTTTCCCTCCTCCCCGCAGTCCCTAACTCAACGGGCTTGTGGTCAATCATGAACCAGGAAGACGTTGTAGTAGAACCCCTGATCAGAAATAGTCATTTTCTCATATCGTTTATTCCAACCTTCCCTGGATTCTACAAGTCTGCAGCTGAGCCAACATCATGTTAAGTCATTTGGGAGCATGACGTTATCATTTCTTATGAACAAAGTTCATGTTAATTACCCTTTCCTGATCTGGGCTTCTCTTTGCCAGAATATCTCACTAATTCTTGTTTCCGATTAAGTCTTGAGAGCAACTGCAACAGTAAGGCACTCACCAGTGTGCTCAGCTCTCAATCACATTGACTGTTATTTTCCTTTTATGAATTTCCTGTAACAAATTTCCCATGATGCTGTCTCCCTGTAGCAACTAGCAATCTTCAATGTGGATAGCTGTGTTCTTGGAAGTGATGGAGATCCTCCTTCTCCTCCTTTTAAGTCCCCAAGATCACGTGCCTGAAACTTGAGCAGTTTACCATTAGATAGCACCATTACTGATATACAGTTATCCCTTCCACATTTCAACCTCTCTGGTTTAGATATATTGGGTATCAGCATAAAAATTAAATGGGAATTTGGGGCAAGTTTTGCACAGGCTGTAGATGACACACAAAGGCCAGCTGATGACAGAGAACCTAGGATCAAATACTTAACCCAAATTTTACAATAAAATACTGTAGACATCCCATAAAAAAAGAAAAAAATGCACTGATATGAAAGGGAGGCCAAAAAAATTTACACAGATTTTCCAGATTTGGGGGATAATGACACTGTGCTCTAACCATCATGGGAAGGGAAGTTGAAGGGATATTTACATACATACATACATACATATATATATATGTACATATACACACATATATGTATGTATGAATGTATGCATGGATATATTGCATTGCATCTGGAAGTTGTTACCTAAGATTCAACACTTTTTTCTGCGAACACAAAGTTATCTACTTAGCATAAAACCATTCTTTAATAATAAGATGAAATTCTTTCCCAGTATTATCAAAATGAATATAATGATTGTTGAATGAATGAAATATGTTTATAAGTGTGCTATAACCAGTACCTGGTCCTCCTCAGGTGTAAGGACTAGGTCCAATCAGTAAAACTTCCATTTCCTACCAGTCATGTGCACCATCCAGCGCCAGAGAGGCTTCTAGTCAGCACTTCTTAAACTGTGGGTCCTGACTACATATGGGGTCACAAAAAACCTGGCAACAGTAAAAGGTTTCTGAATGTGCAACAGCCAAAAATGAATTAAAAATCAAACAAATCCTAAGTGCTTCTGGCAGCACTTGCTCATGTGGCATCCAGCATCTTCATTGGTTCTGAACACAAAGCATGTGCACTTTGCACTGTGCATGCCCTCAGCCCATGCAAAACCAACAAATTCTACCAAAACTAAAAAGTTTAAGAATCTCAGCTCTAAATAACTTCTAGACTTTTCTGGCTCTACTACAATTCTCTCCTAAGCTCCTTCTCTTTGTGGGTGGTATCCCCAAAGTCTTCTAAGATTAGGATTAATATGGATGAATTATCCAAACAGATCTCCAAAGTTCAGTCCTCATCCTTCTGCCTTTTGCGTAAAAGCACTGGCCTTTTGCTCCACTAAGTCACTTTCAAAACATATTACATAAGACTTTAATCGGAATATTAGAAATGAATAAAATAAGTAACATTAATTTATTCAGTAACAATGCCCACTCACCCTCCTTCCTCCTTGTGATTCTCTTAAAACCAGGCAGTAACTGCCAAGCACCAGACTGAGTGAAAAGCAAACAAAGCTCCTGGTGATCATTTTCACCATCCTACCTCTACCCCACTCTCAATTACTAGTCACTTCATGGATAAGAAGAAAGATATTTGCCCAGCAGCTTTTCTCATCTGGATGAAACCTGTTGATGGTGCTATGTCTAACCTTTTGGCTCTGTTTAGGACTTGGGACAGCTAGGTGCAGACGAATAGAACACTGGACCTGGAGTCAGAAAGACCTGAGCTTAAACCCAGCCTCAGACATGTACTAGTTATGCGACCTTGGGCAAATCATTTAACCCTGTTTGCCTCAGTTTCCTCATCTGAGGAAGGAGCTGGAAAAGGAAATGGAAGACCACTCCAGTATTTTTGCAAAGAAAACTCTAAATGAGGGTCACAGAGTCAGACATGACTGAAATGCCTGAACAACAGCAAAATGTGAAAATGTTTCTGTTAGTCTCTAGCAATGTAGTGCAGGCTCCTCAGGTAGCAGGGTAGTGACGATGGACCACCCCTCTCCTTCCTAACAAATGTGTGTTAAATTGAATTCCTAGGTCATGCTTTATGGCTCCAATGTACCAATGTACTGTGTATTTAAGGAGGACTAGCTTATCTAACGTGAGGGCTGCTGAGCCCTTTTCGGGGTTGCTCATCCACCTTTGCTGTCCACCTGTCACCCAACTCTTACCTCTGCTCTGGTTCCAAGAGCCTGCAGCACATGAAGTGGCATATAGCAGTAAAACTGTCTTGGCAAGATAGGCCAAACTAGGTTGAGGATAAGTCAGCGAGTTAGGGGGATGTCTACCCCAACTATGTGAAGACTTCCCTCCAGTGGAATGGCAGGATGAAGATAATTTGTTTCAATGGCCATGAAGGCAGCTGAAGCAGGTGCTGTGGAGTGCTTAGAGCTTGGTCAAACTTCAAAGATGCCAAGGTCATCCACTGTATCCTGGGTCACTGCCAGTCAATTGTGTGGACTTTTGTCTTGCCACTGGACTTCTATGACTCTACTAGAGAAATGAGGCTGATGACTTTGTACAACTCTGCCTCACTTAAATCCAAATTCATACACTAGCCAAGACATCACCTGTGGTGTTCCTGATACTCTTTGAAAAAGATGAAGGACAAACAACCCCACAAAAATATGGTAGCATTGATCTCCTATATGTGATTTTGTCTTTCCATATAGAAGTACAAAAGGAGAAGGGGAGAAGGTATTTAGGAAGGAGCTTTCTTACTCTCTGTTTTGCCACAATAACTAATCCCCAAAATCTTGAGACAATCTCAAAAGGCCTTTTTGCTTACTGAAGAAATAGTAGACTGAGAGCAAAGCTGGGAAGTTGAATTATGTTCTCTAGTTGTTTAAGGAGTTAAGAAGCAAAGACCAGTAGCAGTGGAAAGAGCAACAGGTAGCAACACCCTGGTGCTGAAAGAAAAAAAGAAAGGTTGACCAGAAAGCCATCTAGGAGCAAGGCATGGTGGAGCCTGCTTATATTAGCAATGTAGGCCCTTCAGTTTCTTACCTCCCAAGTTCCCTGGAGTCCCTGTCCTTGCCTTCCACCACCTTCTTAGGATTTACTCTACTTGTCATTTGGAGTCCCTATTCCATTCCCTTCCAAGTACGTGTTCCATAGTTACCCTTTTCCATTTCCCCCTTCCCCTTCCCTAACCCAGTTCTTCTGGAATCCATTCTTCCAAGCTGTTTATCTTGGAGCTGGGAAAATTCTCTACTTCCTCAGTCAAGTAAATGGGAATGAAAGAGTCAAGGAGACTACAGAAGAGGGTAACTGTTTTCTGCTGTCTAGGTCTGAACTTCTGTATTTTCCCGAGAAAACTGTTTGCTTGTTCTTTAGGATGGTTAGGCTCTCAGTACTGTTAATAAAATCCTATACTTCTAGTTAAATGCCATTTGTAATATTATTCTTAAAGGAAAGTGTTTTCTTAATGCAAAATAGCCAGTTTACAAATGAATTTTTAGAACATAATTCTTTTGTAAATTTGGCATATCAAAATAGCACAATTACCATTGAAATCTGAAAAAAAAGAGCGTAATTGTAAGGGCAATAAAACAAAAGAAACAAAAACACCCCTACATATATAATCTCTTATGCTGCCTCCTCTTTCTCTTAATTTATACTCTATAAACTCAACATGGTTTTCAATGCATTGAGCTGACTTTGGAGTCAGGTTGACCTGTGTTTAAATTGCATTTATGGTACATTTTGTTTGAGAGACTCTGAGCAAGTCACTAAACCTCTGAGTACCTCCAGGTTCCTCTCAAAGAGGCAATAAATTACAGGATTATTTCTTATCTGGACTGATAAAGGAATTTTCTGCCCTAGGAATCCCCTGTAACCAATGAAATTATAGGTTTGGACAAAAAAGTAAATCCTACTGTTCTCTCCACTTAATTTACAAGGTTCTTTGGTGATTAGGTGTCTTCTGGACTTTAGGGTCCCTCAGTCCTGTTCAGGGTGACTAGGCTCTGAGCTACAAGGAAATTCAACTCCCTAAAGAGGGTATTTCTACTCACCACTCAAATGACCATCTGGTCATTTGATTCAAGTCCCTGGGTGTTCATGCTGAGCTAACCTGGGAAATTGCATGCATATATTCACTTCTTAAGAACTAGCATTGATTTGGCACTTTTAAGATTTGCAAAATATTATCTCAGTTGATCTGCACAACAATCCTGTGAGATAGGTGCCACTATAATCTCCATTTTACAGATGAGAAAACTGAAACTAAAAACTAAAATGACTGGCATAGGGTCCCACAGCTAGTAAGTGTCTGAGGGAGGATTAGAATTCAGGTCTTAACTCCAAGATCACAACCCTATCCATTACACCCCTAGCTTACTTCCTCTTAATACCATTCCTATTTATTTCCTGTTCCAATTAGATCAACCAGATCATGAAGCAGAAATCTGATGTTGCTCCTTGGGTTTCAGCTGTCCAACTTCCCCCTCTCCTTTCTTTAAATAGGATTGTTTAGACCTAAATATTTTTTGTGTCATGGACCCCTTTGGCAGTCTAGCGAAACCTGTGTGGATCCCTTCTTAGGCTAAAGTTTTCTATACATAAAAAACAAAATGAAACCAATTATACTGAAATGCAGTTATCATTTTTTGTTTAAGTTCACAGACCCTAAAATTAAGAATCCCTGGATTTTATATGCAATCAAGGCCAGTTACCAAACTGTGAGACTTGCCCAGTAAGCCTAGGATCTAAGAAGCCCAAAGTATCTACTGTATGCACAGCTTTGTGCTAAGCACTGGGAGAGATGCAAAGTTTTGATAAAGGAGGAGCTGGCCAGCATGAAGCTTATAGTTAGGAAGTCCTTTCCACCTTGAACTCATACAGATGTTACCTTTCCATCGGGTAATAGTTCCAGATGTGATTTTCCCAGGATCTTTTTCTGTTGACACAACAGTTTCCTGAAATACACAGTGCTTTTGTCCAGGGATTCACCCCAACCCAATTTAAATGGGCCAAGTCACCGGACTGCTGTGGCATCTGTTGGTTCTCAGCTAAACCTTGGTTCCTGTGTCTCTCCAATTTTTGTGTGTTCCCT